>JAQFVV010000090.1:0-122456 GCA_028023455.1 Epiperipatus broadwayi | reverse complement strand
CGCAGCACACAGCACAATCCAATAAACAAAATTAAACGAAAGTTATATTTACAATGAATTTCTACAATCACTAGGGAGAATACTATCCCACTTTCTTTACATTAAATAATATGTAATTGAATTATATATCTGTATCATATGGTATTCTTACATGAACTTAACATTGAAATAGCTCAAATTACCTAAATTTACTATTTAAAACATACACCCATTTTACTAATAGTATCAATAATTATTTCATACAATGGTATGTAGAATAATATATTAGATAAACTTTTTACATCTTTTGAAAGAAACATATGCCTTTTGATTCTATTGACACTTAACTTCAATTTTATAAGATACATATTGAATTAGTAAATCTGATCCAGATTTGCCATTTCACTGTCTGACCCACCTAATCACTTATTAAGGGGTTTAATTAAAGCCCACCTATGTAAATAGAGAAATGTAATTTTTCAACATTTGTTTTTTATTATTTTCAACACAACTATCGTGAATAAATTATAAAATTTATTTTGGATAGTACTAATAACGTAGCCCGGTTACAAATTCCTTAAAATTGATGAATCTGAATATTTTAACATGGAAGATCAGTATAATTTAGCTAATTGTAGCTAAATATAACAAAATCACAAAAAAATTCATTCAAAATATAGTATTGTACACTAGCATTTTCCTATGGGGTTTTAAGCTTTGTATTTATTAAAAATAAAAATTCAAATAATAAGCTTTGAATTTTTTTTTGATATGTTTTATATATATATTTAAAATGTCTGATTTTTTTCTTTAAGAATACAAGATGGCCTTTTTTGAAAGATTTGTACCTTGATAAGAAGTTTAAAATAAATGTTAAATTAAAACACTTAGAAATTATCAAAATCCATTACTTTGGAATTTCTATTCATTAATTGAGATTCTACATTGTTAAATAAAAATTATACTGAAATCTCTATCGATCCTTATCGAGGTATAAACTTTCTAAAAATAGAAACAAAGTATTATTTCCTATTGTGCCATAGATCTGAAGACAAATCATCTCAGGCAGCACATAGTTCGAATACCAATGCTAAGGCATAGTGTTTTTTTTTTAAAAAAAAGGGAAGAGAAGAAAAACAGAAGAGAGTTTCGGAACATCTCCATGAAAGTTGAAATGTTGAGCGAGTAGTTAAGGGAAATCACCACCCGTCCTTTCCCGAGACCTGAAATCTCCTACTATGCTGCTGCCAGAACCTGCCTTCAAAATGCCACCTGCCATCACCGTTTTCCCGCATAACTCATCCCAGGGAACTCCAGGTAAAATACCAAAAAATTCCAATCCTGTCATCAGGATCTTAGAACCTAAATTCATTACCACTAGTATTGTAACTTCTTTAAATGTAAAAGTATGTAATTAAGTTTAATGTAAAAGTATGTAATTAAGTTTACTGGAAAGATTTTAACTGACTCTTTAACCCTTTTTCTTTTTAAATTATTTATGTTTTTTTTAATAACTCAAGTTTACCACAATTTTAATATATTGATTATTGAATATGAAAATATTTGTTTTTATATTGATTTTAAAAATATAATTTCATGCTTTGATTTTATTATTTTGACAAACTTCACTCAAGGGGGGGGGGAGTTTCAAAGAAGATAATTTACTAAAAGAGTAAATTATGTTCACGAGGAGAAAGGGAGTTTTAGCAAAGAATGAATTAATTTTAAAATAAAAATGAGTTGATCTATTTTTTTTTTTCATGAGTGAAGTTATGTGTGGTTAAGACGTAGAGGTCCCTAATATCGCATTTTTACACGCATATTCTTGAGGTTAAAGCCTTAGTAAATATTACTGTAATTCTTTAAATAATTTTATTATAGATTTCCCAGGATGGGATTCTATAATTTTATATTTCTTTAATTTGAAGCAAAATAAAATGCTATATATTTTGACCAAATAACAGCGCTACTGGAAAGCATCAGTTAATTATCATGCCTTTTTTTAAAAGTTAGGAAAGTGGGAAGGGGGGATTTATTCGAGAAGTAAATTTCCTTATTCCATATGTTTGGTTTTTTATTAGTTAAATATTTACATCAAATAGTTGGTTGTGCAGGTTGATCTCTATGCAGTATTAGATCATTGAAGGTGATTTAATTATAATTATTTCATATTTGGTGATTATAATATCTCGGGTTAATAAAGAATGCTCAGTAGTGTGGACAGATCTAAATCAGTCATTTATTTATGTCAAAAGTTGACTCCCGGTTATGCATACATCTGTGGGCCGGAGAGTGTGGTTGAGGTAGAGTTGGTTAGTCAACATGATATCCATATAGGCGGACATGAGGGCTTCCTGTAATTCCTATCTCCTTTCAGTTTTGTTCGCAACATGGCGGATAGTGTGGACAGACCTAAATCGGTCATTTATTTGTGTCAAAAGTTAACTCCCGGTTACGCCTATGTCCGTGGGCCAGAGAGTGTGGTTGATGTAGAGTTGGTTAGTCAGCGTGATATCCGTATAGGCGGACATGAGGGCTCGCTGTAATTCCTATCTCCTTTCAGTTTTGTTTGCAACATGGCAGACGTAACAAATTTCCCTTTCTTTTCATTGGAATAGGCATGCAACTGACTGTGAACCGGCTCGTATGACCCTACCTATATTTCTTACTTCATTGGCATTCATGTTTATTAATCCAAAATTATTTTGTTTTTTCTTTTGCCTATCTAATACGTAAGCCATAGGGAACTGATTCTACTCAAGAATCTTCGGCCTGAGTAACCAATTCTTTTGTTTTAATTCGTAATTAATTAAAATCTTTTAATTTAGATAATTCACATTATAGTTTTATAAGGGATGATTTTAGTTGAAAGTCCAACTAATGCAATTTGTCTGCTTGATAATTAACTAATCTATTTTTTTATATAACTGCTTACAGTTTTAATCACTGTGAAGTTAGTTTAATGCTGTCATGAAATAAAAATGTTATTTTATTCGAGATCTAAATTACTATTCATAAAGAAAAGTAAAATAAATCATTTTCTTTTCTTGAGTCATTGGAGTAAGACGACAAATCAATTTTTTTTTATTATAATTGTTTTTTTTTTTTTTTTGATATCCGTTAATATCAAATGATTTAAATCTTATTTAAATAAAAAATACAATGTTTCCTCTTTATATACAATCAGTTGGTCAAATATTTAGACACGCTGATGTATTATTATCTTGTACTAAATTTAAATGGAGAATTTAGTATCCGTGGTCATTTAATTATAAAATCTTTTTTTTTTAAATAAATGTAAACAAAACTAAAATTGTGTAAACTAAATAAATGAAACGTTAACCGCTAATGTGAATCTGTTTATGCAGGCTGCAGTCTAAGATAAAGTTCTATGTAATTTATAAAATTAATATAAAGAATGTTTTTTTTTAAGAGCTTGAGTTAAATGTAAAATAATTAATGAGTTTAAAATATATATATCTAAAACAAAACTTCCAGTATTTTTCGAATCCTTTCATTTACTTTTATTTTAAGTAATCTTTGATTTTAAGTATAATAAATCACCCAAGTTCTCATTAAAATATAATTAAAAATGAATCTCATGCTTAAAGGCTCGGCTCCTGCATGGTGAAAGTGAAGGAATTCGATGTTATCGTCGAGAAAGGTTATTGATTAGATCTTAGACCTGGGGATATAGGTAAATAGTGCAGAATCCACGATGTACCTGACTTATATATCTTGTACATAGTCGGATTTGAGGTACTTTACCTGTATTCCGGTTCTTGTTGAATCATAGATGTTTTTCGACTGGTACAATATTAGTTATCTATTTTATAAACGTTTAGTAATAAAATGTTGTTAACTAACAATTGTTTATTCGAAGTTATAGTTTTTTAATTAGAATATTTTTTAACTATACCTCATATGTTCTCTTCACAATATTAACTTTCAAGATATAAACCAAATCTTCAATCCTTTCAGAGGTCACATTTATATCCTCATACACCCTTGATTCTTTCTATGTCCCAACAGTGAATATAATAAATAAATTAATCTTACCACTCCAGCAGTGACTTGCTTTTGTACTCGGCTGATCATGATGCCCATTTTTTATTCAGGCTACTAAATAATTTAAAATTTAGAATAAATACTTCTCAGTTTTATAAATGACTGCAAGCAAAGCCCATCAAAATACATTATACATTAAACTTTTAAACACACACTTATGAATTAAAAAGTGCTCCTGAAGAAGGTGATGCATTTCAAATATTAAACTCAATCAATGACCAATCAATTATGTTAACCACATCTTATGCTGTGGAAAATATTATGATGAAGGTATATCCAGGAGGAAAATAAGACTAAAAGCAATAAACCTGTGATGGCATGAACCAGGTGATCACTCCTACTATCTGAGAGCAATAAGATATGTTAGGACTTAGTCGCTGCATGTATAAAACATGGGAATGAACCAATCATCATTATATAAATATGAAACATATTTCTCAAAAAATAAATCAACTATGGAGATGGATAGTAATCTTCGATCTCCTAATAAACTAGTTAAAATATCTAATACTAACAATCATGAGACACTTGATCTCAACCCTCAAGGTAGCAATAATATGGAATACCTTGGATATACAATGGTCATATACAAATATCACTTATTCTAGTGAGAACTTGGTTTGAACTCTCACTGACTATAACACAGCATTGATATATAAAACCGATAATATGATAATCATCAAATATGACTAACATAAATATATAGCCTTAAATAATTAAGAAATGCATGCCATTCTCAAAACATATAACATTTTATTAACTATATGGTTTAACAAATACGTGATGATATGTTAAAATAATGACCCATGTGAGATAAAGTCATTTATCATAAGTTAAACTATAATTAATGAAGCGTGCATTTCTCCCCCTTCTTGAATCAATACTATTTTGTTTAACATATAAAAAAAAATAAAATTCATGCAATTAAAAGTGCAAATAACAAAATAGATTTAAGTCGCCAGCCTTTTGACGATGATGATCAATAAAGAAATTAATAAAATTAAGGGACACCAATATCCACCTCAGATTGCAAAGTATTTACACAGTTTGTATAAATTTATGATCAAATATTTTTTTAAAAGCATATATTTATTTAAAATACAAAATCAATCTTACGAGCAATTTAGAAATAACTAACAAGAACTCATTAACCCACCCCCTTTCTATTCCGCAGTGGGATATAGAAGTTCATAAGACTGGGTTTGATTAGCATTTACAAATAAAATTAAATGAAAAATATAAAAATATCATTAAAAATAAATCATAACCGCACTAAATTATAAGGATAAGAAGCGTGAATTGGATGAAAAATTTTATAAGATTAGATTGTTATAGAGAATGATACCAAGGAAATAATTAAACATGCTCGCTGATTAGGAGTTAAAAAGAGGTTTAATATAAAGAAAACATTAACTTTATAGAGTTACAAGTTAGAATTAGGTAATACAATTATGTCTTTGGGCTAGTTACCTCAGGATTCTATGGAATACTGATGAATCTTCTGTGGCAGGCGGCATTCTTTGATGGCATGGGCACTCTTGAGCAGTAGGAGCTACATCTCTGCACAGCAAAGAGTGGAGATGAAGATGGAGGGAAGGTGGCTGAGGCCCCTCAAAAATTAAACAAACATGGAGTCGCCTAGTGACTATTGACTCAACTCTGACACAATAGATTTTTGGCCCTATTTATACAAACTTTGAGTTATTCAAAGAATGTTTTTAATTAAATTTCTTAACTCTTAATTAATCTTTAATTTGCAGAAATATTTAGTCTTTTGTTATTGGAGATGCAATCGCAAGATAACTGTCCAAAAATAAATTCATATCAATTTCCAGATTGGAAATAGACTTGATAAAAATGTTAACAGCTAACTAAATCAATTAGCTTTGTTTTAAATTTTACTTTAATTTAAAAATTCCTTTTTAATCATGAAACAAAGTAATGTTCCCATCCCTTTAATTATTCTTGGACAGTCAGCGATTGCATCTTCCATTTTGAATTTTTATATAGTTTTATAACGAAAAATAATTACAAAATAAATAAGATATAATCAAAGAAAAAAAATACAAAATTATTTACAAATTTGTTTGCACTTTTATATATATAAAAGCTCTGTTAATATACATATGACCAAAAAAAAGGCAGGATGAAACATGGGCTGTGGTAGAGCAGTGAAACTTGATCTTAAACTAAGGTCGACTGTTTCAGAAGGTATGCAATAAACTTTTGCAGGCCTATATAATATTTCTAAATCTCTATGCTCTTAAACTAGACAATTTGTCATTGGAATTAACCACCCAGAATTTCACTGGTTATTCACCCATTCCCCTTTATTATACACTAACATTTATTTTCAGAACTGAAGGTTTGAGTTAAAATATGTTAAATTTAGGTGTGCACTCATATAAATGTAACTTAGTTGTTTTGTGAAGTATACTGACAGGAATAAAATAGGAAAAGGTAACCGATAAATCTATTCTTCAATAAGGTGGACAATAATTACTGTTCATAAGTAAGTACACAAATGTAAATTTCTTTTAATAAAGATTTATTAAAATTTATATTATCAATATCACATAAATATTATTATAAAGATAACAAAAAACTATTAAACTAAAATAGAAAGTAAAAAAAAGAATAAGGTTATATGATACATTTTAATTACTGTTTGAATAGTGAATAATACTTTAAGAGCAACTGTTCACAATTATAAGTTCAATTGTAAAAGTTATATATATCTTTGGTGACTCAGGATTTTGATATATTTCATTTTCTTCCATGTAGGCTTATGTTATTCCAAATCAATTGTCTTAGAAAGGTATTCTTCCATATTTGGAATAAAACAAATATGCATGGTTGTACTGAATCCAAGATAAGTGCTTTGTTTGTAATTTAACTCCTGAAGCATAATGGTGGTGATCAATAATGAATGGCTTATGGGCACATGAATTCCATTGTATTCTTCATTATGCTAGTTTGTTTAATATCCATAGGATCTATATTGAGTATAGTTTAAGTTGGCAGGCAACAAAATCAGGACAGCTATGTACTAGAAGCATGGGGTGACCCCCCTACATGTATTGCTTTTACCTCATAATTAAGGTTTGGCACATTTTGATAAGTTTAGTATAGAAGGCATTTTCTCAGCAGTTCCGTGAATCCAACTAACTTTAACAATCCATTCAAAATAGTGAGAGCACAGCCATCCACAGCAAGTCATTGCTATCATTTGTTGATTACTTAGGAATGCTTTTACCATCTTATTTGTCTTCCTTTGTTAAATTTACATTAACTACAATTTTCCTGGAAATTGTAAAGCCAAGTACCACCCCAAATAACAAAGAATTGCCTCAAGACATCTGCAGCAAAAGTATTTCATTACTCTCATTAAAACAAGACATGATTTTAAAAAAATGTACATTTAAAATAAAAAAAATATGCATTAATGTATAGCTGTATCTTCAATTCCTACTTTCACAACATATTCCCAGATATTTTAAAAAACAGATAGTTACAATCACTAAGACAACAAAAAACAAACGAACAAAAAAACTTTAAAAACAGTTTCTTTTGTTATCTCTCTTATACGGTAATTCAATAAATTAAAACAGGATTTATGCAAGCTATGCCTATATTAAGTATATCCCTATCCATGGCCACTAACTTCCTTTGTAACAGTGTTCAAACCCGGCTACTATTACAATAGTTAAAAATATCTCAATAGAGCAAAAAATCTTAAAATTATATCCAGAGTTATTTACAGAAGATCTGGGATTAATTAAAACAAACCTGGTTGAAATTGAATTAACTGAAAAGTCAAGACCGTGATATGTAAGCTGCAGAAAATTTCTTTCACCCAAAGATAAAAAGTCAAAGAAAAGCTAAAAGTTTTAGTAATGAGGGATGTTTTAGCCCTTGTAGAAGATGCAGAATGGGCCACACCAATGATGGAATAGGTAAACTGGATGGGAAAATCAGACTAGTGATGACCATACAACAGTAAATAAATATCTCAACAAAGGAGTGTACCATATGCCTAATGTACATGGAAATGCTGAAAAATTTGTCAAATGCAAAATATTTTGCGAAACTAGATCTTAACTCAGCTTACCATCAAATTAAAATAACTGATAATGCAGCAAAAATTCTAACTTTAACTACACTGTTTGCTTATATAAGTGTAATCAGTTACCTTTTGGATATACTATGGTGCTGAATATTTTCAGATGAAATTAAATGTAATTTGCCAAGTTTTAAAGATGTAACACCATATTATGATGATTTTGTAATTATGGTAATATCTAGTGAAATGTTAATGTTGAGAATATTAAAAGTCTGATAGGTTAACTATAGCAGGGGTGAAATTAAAATTAGAGAAATGTGTGTGGAAGATGCAAGAATTAAATTTTCTGAGTCATTGCATTTCTGATAAAGAAATGCATCCTTTAAGTGACAAAGTGAGAGCAGTTAAAATTGCGGAAAGTCCTAAAGCTGTTAAACAGCTATGGTCATTTTTGGGTTTACTTAATAATTTTTTGAACCATTTCTCAAAAATAAAATGAAGGTCACCAAACTTTTGTATGAATTATTATGCAAAAATCAAAAATGGATCTGGATGGAAGTGCGAGAAAAAGCTCTCGAAAAAACAAAAACTTATCTTCCGAGAAGCTATTAGTGGATTTTGGCAGCGAATGTGATGTCAGAAACACCATGGATGCATCAGAGTTGGGGATAGATGATAATGAGTATCCAGTCACATATGCATCCAGAACTTTGTTGAAATTGGAAAGAAACTATAGCCAGATAGATAAGGAAACACTGGCAATTATGTTTGCAATAAGGAAATACCATCAGTTTGGATTTGGGCATAGTGTCAAAATAGTGACAGATCACAAGCAATTGTTAGGGATTTTTTGGAAATGACCAGCCCCCTCCTGAATATTTAAGTCCATGTATGATAAGATGGCAGAATATTTTAGCTTCATATGATTACTGTTTAAAATATAAGCGAGGTAAAGAGATTGCACATGCAGATGCATTGTCAAGGTTACAAGAAAACCAGGCGATGTAGAAGTAAATTAGATAGATAACATGAACTCAGAAATATTAAACACTGATACAGTCCAAAAGTTGACTTTAGAAAATGAGGAATACTGTTTGTTGCCAATTTGGATCAAAAATGATTGACCTAAATTAAACTTAAGTTATTTTGGGTTAAATGTGATGAACTATCTATATAGCAGGGATGTATTGTCATAAGGGACAGAGTTTTTACACCCTCCTTCACAGAGGGATAGAGTACTAAAATTGTTACATCAAGGACATCCAGGCAGTCTGGGCAAAAGTTTTGGTGCATAGCTATGTTTCATGGTCTCAAATAAATATACAGAGTTTATAAAAAGATGTTGTCCATGTCAAGTGGAAAGCGCATTACCAGTAAAGCATTATGCATCATGGCCTAAAACAACAAAAGCATGGAAAGGAGTGCATATTGACCTCATTAGACTAATAGATGGAAAATAATTGTCCTTGCAATGGATGCTTATTCAAAATGGATAGAGAGCCACCTGGTGAAAAATACGAGTGCTCAGGAAACAATTAAATGTTTAAAAATGATTTGCTACAAACATGGGTTTCCTGAAGTAGTTTGTATCAGATACAACATTGGATTTGTGAGTGATGAACTAAACAAATGTTTTAGCAGTTTTGGAAGTAAACATGTCTGTATATCAACATATCATCCAGAGTGAAATGGACTAGCAAAAAGTGGTGTTTATCAAGTTAAAAAAAGTTTGAAGAAATGGGAAAATGTAGACATGCAAGAAGCACTACAAGAATTTATGATATGTCAGCATAATACACCGTCAACAGCGACCAGAAAATCAACAGCAGAACTAGTGTGCGGGCAGAAATTGAGAACTAAATTAGCTATATTACACTTCTGTGCTCAAAGTATTGTGTGTAATAAGTCATCAGGGAAAACATTTTCAATAGGAGAATCTGTGTGCATGAGACATAATTAAAAAAAAATGGGTCAAAGGAATAATTAAAAAATTAATATTAAACATAATCAATTAGCAGTCAGAACAAATTACAATACAGATGCCACATAAACCATATAAGAAAAAGAGAGCCAGAAGAAATACAACTGGATGTGTTTCAAGAAATAGGAACCCAGGATAAAAAGATTAACCCAGAATAGGAAATAACGAAAAACGAGAGGATAGGAGAGAAAAAAAGAAGTGACAGAATTTCATTAAAAAGCTGTGAAAGAGAAATCTCCCAGACCTGTACAGGATAGAAAGAAATCATGCAGATTGAACAATTATGTGTAAAATAAATAAACAGTAACTTCTGGGGTGAAAGAAAGAAGTGTTGTATTCGTTTTAGAAAATAGAGAAGTTTCAAGAGACAAAATTACTCCAGAAGTTTTTTTAAAAAAATAATTATAATGGAAATATGTACATATAAAAACAAAACTGCAAAGATTAAATTTTAAAAAACAATGAAAACAAATTTGGAAAACATGTGATAAAGAATTTGGAGATATATAGCTGATAAGGAAAAACCACAGACTATAAAAACTGTGAGTGGCAAAATACTGAGCATTTACAAATTAAACTGCAATAACTGGATACATACATATACTAAACCATGATAAATAGGTGCAAAATCGTGATTTGGACCTTCTAATGAATGCTGTTTCAGCACAAAATGTGCATTTTGGGGATACTATAACTTTTTCACATGTCTTTGGGTTTGTTTGTGATTACATCCATTCACAAGGTGTTAAAAGCAGATAGAAAACAGTTCCTATCTTTCTTCAGAGTTGTGAAGTGAGAGTTACACTGGAAAAATATTCATTCAGTGGATGTCTAATAACTAATAAAAATTATTAATATACATCCATTAAGTGATTTGTGCCAATGTTGACACACAAATTTAATTTTAGTAATTGGCTATATATATAAGTTGGACAATGATAAAGATATATGTAAAATATTGTGATTGGGTCCGATTAATGTGTACTTATTTAGCATGAAATGTACATCTTGAATATCATACCTCATTTCATGTCTTTGATTATATATTCATTACATCCTGCACAAGGTGTTAAAAGCACAGAGAGGTCAGTCATTAACTTATATGAGATTCGTATCGTCAAAGTTATCAAAAAAATTGTTTATATCAACATTTTGGATGACTATTGTGATATTAAAGACAAAAATGTTTTCAATGAAATTTAAATCCAATAACTATTCTAGATTAATTTTAAAGAATTCCTTTTCATTTCCAATTGGTTAATTAAAAAGAAAAACTCATATTTATTTGTACTAATGTTTCAAAATATAAATTATTACTCATACATAAAATTTTAGAAACCTAGATAAAACAAGTCTGATAAAAATATAGTTGCAGTTTTAAATAAGCAAAGACTAGTGAATATTTAGCTTGTAAAAGAAATAAAGCAGTTTGTCTTTCTAAATTATAAATGTAAGAATTCATTCTAACAGCAATTTTTTCTGCATGGAATAAAGATTGTCCTTAAATTTTTTTAAAATAATAGAGAAAATTCTAAATTCATCAACATATGAAATGAAAAGATTATGACAAACTTCTGCCAATTGAAGAAACTATATGATTCCAAAAAATAAGTAAATCTCTTTTGGTGATTGAATTGAAACACAAAAGTGAACCTGATTTAATCCTACATAACCTGAACATCACACCATTACTCAAAATGAAAAAGAAATAAATCTTCCATGGAGTTTTTCTAGTAACATTACAATAGTTATATATTTGTGTATACCTGAAAATGTAAAAAAACTACCTAAAAATAAAAAACTGTAAATTGTTCTAACTTTTGACATATATATATATCAAATAAATTATGAAGATATTATTAGTTTCAAAATTGAATTTGCAATAAATATTTATTTCATGTATGAAATTGTAGATATTTATGTATATATATTTTACATAATGACATACTATTCTATGATAGAAAAAAAAAACTTGTGGAAACTAAATTAGAAATAATTTTTTTTTTCTCTCTTCTTTCCCTCGAAGTGATTTTAAAATAACCACTTTAAAAAAAACCTAGCTTGCTGTTTTGTCCTGTTCTAATATTAGAAATAACTAACAGTTAAAATTCTTTACATTTGATATAATAAAAAATAATGTAAGATTTTTTTAAAAAAAATTAGCTAGTATGTCCAAATAGAGGGTTGGTTATAAGAACAACAGTGGAAGTAATGCATGTATAAGAATACTGTGCAGTTATAAATTAAAATATTTTTTTTTTACTACAAAATATAAATAAGCTTAATTTAATCATACATACATTGCAGATAAATTAAAATGTGTGCAAAGAACATGGGATGACCAAATGATTATTTTATATGTATACAGGAAATAATTAGATTTTGTGTGTTAAATTATCCATTCATCTTTATAGCAAAGACTGATTACAAAATACATTATAGGTGTATTAAGTTAAATAATTTTACTTTTGGGAAATGTATGTATTCAAGCACAAGTGCGTGTGCGGCACAACTGCTCCCAAAAGCTGTTAATACAAATACAAATAGCTAACTAAAATATTAAAACAGCTGAGCGCTTTCAAAGGATCTTGCCTTCATAGTCATAGCTTGCTTACGTTTAAATTTATGCAAATATGCTAATTCCATCTTTTTGATAGAGAAAAACACGTGTCCTTCCTGTTTATGGCATCGCTGTCGCGAGAGATAAATAAAGCCTCTTTGATCTTTCTTTTGAGGTCATGTCTCTCTCTACATACGATGGTAGGATTGTCCGGAATGCACTCATGGTGACTTGTGCACTTGTGCTGATAAAAAACTAAATAAGTAGAAGGATCGTTGCGAGCTCTATTGTACGAATACTTGTGCTGTGCCAATCGTGTGGCCAAAGATGCTCTGCTTTCCCCATAATATGTGCCTTTGCAATAGTTATTTGGACAAGCAATGTTATATACTGTATGGGGGGTCTGTAACAGTGGAGTTTGATCTTTGGTATTGTTAATTAGATTGTTAGAAGGCTAAGATCCTTTGAAAGCGCTCAGCTGTTTTAATATTTTAGTTAGCTATTTGTATTTGTATTAACAGCTTTTGGGAGCAGTTGCGCCGCACATGCACTTGTGCATGAATTATAGGTATATATAAATTGATTATAATATTCAAAAGTATTGAGATTTGATATTAAATAGAAAAATATTTGCGTTGATGCTTTCAACAGTTAAAAAGTTTGAGAATTAAATAACAAAGATAATATATGTTCCATGAATGAAGATTTTTTTAGTATTAAGCTGTGCAAATAGATATCCAAAATATAATAAATGTGTGAAGTTAAAGACTAATGCAGATAAGCAATAGTTACTCATCACTTGTCTTCTGGTCACAATTATGCATGAACTTTCGCATGTCATAAATTGTGGATTTAGATATTTTAGCACTTTAACATTTTTATGGTTGAGGTAAGTTATGTATGGATCCACATAATGTGCACTGATTTATATAGTATTGAAGGCAGTGTTGAGACACAACCATTCCCCTTTTAACTAAGACTATATAATTAGATATTTAGTAAATCCCTATACTGCAATAGGAAGAAAAGTTGTGTTTTAGATGAAATCCTATTTGTATAAAAATCTTTAAAATTGACAGCAGAGTTTTATAAATTCATGTAAAAATAGTGTTAGTAAAGGAAAAATTATCTTCAAGAGTTATTTCTCATTAAATTTATCTTCATTAGTACTGGATTTTGTAAATCAAATATGCATCAGTGATATCAAACACCTATGATAATGCTAATTTTATAAAAAAAAGATTTACTTTTCATTTAGTATACAATTCATATTACATTTAATATATACAAATTGATCTACTATATTTGCATTTACAGTTCCAAGTGTACAAGTCTTCTTCTGAAGTACAAAATATATAAAGGCAATACATTAATAAAATATATATACACTGAATTAAACATGAGTATTCTATATTGCAGATTATATAATTATGCTCTTAGAATTAGCATTTAAAATACATTCACTTTTCAATAAACAATATAATCCAAATATTTCTAAAAAAATGTCTCAAAGATAGATGAAGAACACACAGACATTTCATTCCCACATTCTGAAGTGGTTTTAATACAATACAACTTTGCTAATTTAAAAAAATAAGCTATGAATCATTAGCAAATATCTACTTATTAAGTTTATGAGATGGATTTTAATTTGTGAATTCATTAACATAAACTGCAATAAAATATTATTAAAATGCAATAAAACTGCATTATCTGATTCATCTATAAAATTTGTGGGTGTATAAATTTATATTTCTAACAAATTATTATAGTCTATTAATACACTTTTACTCATCATCACATTACGAATCCAGTCTCACTAACTATAATTAAATCACAAATTTCACAATAATATGTCTCTCAAATGAGTCCATTGAGATTGTATTGGATAACAAGTCTACATTTTTTGACAGCAGTCTTTCATTAAGCCAAGAATTCAGCTTGAAGAATAAACATTTGATTCAAATGGAAAAAGCCATTTTGTTCTCCTATGCAAAAATATACTTCATTGTTATGGAATTTTCACTATATAATTACTTAAAGACGTAAACCAATCAAGATGTCAGTTTAACACATTGCTGCAGTTAATTTATTTCTAATTGTACAATCACTATGCTGAAATGCTATTACAATGTTTGTGACTAGAAAGAATGAATCATTTCTATAATAGGCAAAAATTCTAGATTTTTTCATTATCTGAAGTAAAATTTTTTACATGTTTCAAGATAGTAAAAGAGAAATGCTTACAACCTCCTGATTAGTAAAATGTTCATTTTCATGAGTTTCCCTATCACTTTTATCAAATGCTGTGTAATCACACAATTGACAACTAAATAAGTGTATTAAAGATTTCTTTGTTTTATTTTTTAAGTTATTATAAAAAACCCTTTTGTTTTTATACAAAATGGAATTAAAAGATTTGTCATTTATATGTACACCATCATGAATTTTAAAAATATCTTTATTAGAATCCATTTAAGTTACATTGAAAAGTTTGTTCCATGGTCTGGACTTTTAAATGATTTCTGAAAAATTTTTTGGTATTACATTCATGCCATTTTATTTTGTCTTTTTGAACAATCTTATATTCACACAAACTATGCTGAAAATAATTTTTACCCATATGTCTTCCTTCGTGCAGTGTTAAATGTTCTTTTTGTGAAACCTTACATTCACACAACCTGCATTTAAAAGCGTGTTCTCCTACATGTTTTTTTTCATGCTGCAATCGCAGTTTACTATAGCTTTATATTCACAAAAATCACATTTAAAAGATTTTTCTCCTGTATGTAGTCTTTCATGTTTTCCTAAATGGTCTTTATGGGCAGTATTATATTCACCCAAGCTGCATTTCAGGAGCAGTTCTTCTGTGTGGGTTCTTTCATGCAATCTTAAATTCCCCTTTTGAGCAGTCTCATACTCACACAAACTACATTTAAAAGGATTTTCTTCTCCATGTACTCTTTTATGCAGTCTTAAACGTGCCTTTTGTGCAGACTTATAATCACAGAAACTACATTTAAAAGGCGTTTCTCCAGTGTGTGTTCTTTGATGTTGTGTTAAATTTGTTTTTAGTGCAGTCTTGTGCACCGCACAAAGTACAATTGAAAGGCTTTTCTCCTGTATGTGTTCTTTCATGCTGTTTTAATTCCCCATTCTTCCACATTTGAATTCACACAAGCTACATTTAAATGGCTTATGTCTTGTATGTGTTCTTTGATGTTATGTTAAGTCTGCCTTCATTGCAGTCTTGTATTGACACAAATAACATTTAAACAACTTTTCTCCTGTATGTCTTTTTTCGTGCTGTCCTAAATAGCACATTCTTCCACATTCATATTCACATAAACTACATTTGAATGGCTTTTCTCCTCCATGTATTCTTTCATGCATTGTTAAACTGGGCTCTTGAGCAGTCTTAAAATCACATGAATTACATTCGAAAGGTTTTTCTCCTGTATGTGTTCTTTCATGCTGTTGTAATGGGATTTTTCTGCAGCCTTATAGTCACATAAATTACATTTAAAAAGCTTTTGCCCCCCATGTGTTCGTTGATGCAATCTTAAACTGGCCTTTTTTCCAGTCTTATAATCACACAAACTACAGTCAAGAAGCTCTTGTCCTATATGTGTTTTTTCATGCTGTTTTAAATTTCCCATTCTTCCCGAGCTGTATTGACACAAGACATTTAAATGGCTTTTCTCCAGTACATGTTCTTTGATGTTTTAAATTTGACTTAATTGCAGTCTTGTACTCACATGAAGAACACTTAAATGGCTTTTCTCCTGTATGTCTTCTTTCATGCTGCCTCAAGTAGCACATTTTTCCACATTTGTATTCACAGAACCTGCATTTAAATTGCTTTTCTTCTCTATGTGCTCTTTCATGCATCCTTAAACTGGGCTCCGGTGCAGTCTTATGATCGCACAAACTACATTCAAAAGGCTGTTTGTTCCCCTGTATGTTCTTTTATGTAGTTTCACATTTATATTTGTTGCAGTCCTGTATTCAGACTACATTCAAAAGGTTTTTCACCTATGCTGCCTTGGAATGTTTCAAATTCACATAAAATATACTTGAATGACTTTTCTTTTGTTTTTGTGCAGTCATGTATTCACACCTATTATATTTAAATGGCGTTAATCCTGTATGTTTGCTTTCATGCATCACTTACTCTTCCTTTATATTCTCAAGAACTATATGTAAAAAGCTTTTCTCCTGTACACAAACTAAACTGAAAAAAATTTTCTACAGCATCTTAAATTGTCTTTTGTGAAGTCAAATTTGCATAAACTACCTTCAACAAGTTTTCTCCAGTACGTGTTCGTTCATGTCTTCTTATAGATCATTTAGAAAAACTTTAATCCACACAAAGTACAATCAATAACTTTTTATACTGTAATAGATTTTTCCACATACTTTTACCTTTTATGCTTTTTACCATATTGTTGATTTCTCAACTTTCTCATTCATACACAGATATGTCTTTCATGTTTTGGCAGTTACTTTAATTACAAAAATTCACAGACCCTTGCCGATTTTTACAATATAATTTTCATAAAGATGATCACTTTTTGTGTAATATCATAGTGATAAAATGTCTAAACACACATTTTACAGCCTATACCACTTTAAATATCAACAAATGTTTTTAATCAGAAAACTTATTTTCTATTAACACATTTTGTCACCATTTGTAAATATACATAAAATATATTTTCATTTTAAATATATTTTTGAACATGTTATAATTACTTGCACTTATCAGATGGACAAGATAATAATGAACAGACATTACCTCTTCCTCTTTTTTTAAGGTTTCTTTCATTCAAATCTGATTGGCTTGTTTTTAGTTCTTAATTTCATAACATTATGGTAAATTCCGTAATCAATCTTTTTCATATGTCAATCATATGTTCTTTTTATCAAATGTCTTTTTTTCCCCTAGAAAACAAAAAAATAATCATATTTCTTTACATGGATAATACGTCATAGATAAGGATAGTTTATAAAAAAGCAAACATTATGACTTATAATTTTCACTAAAACATTCTTAAAATAAGCAACTCAGTTAACCTTTTTATCGGATGAAGCATTTAATACTATTATTGATTCAAACATTTATGTTTCTTTTATAAACATTTCAAGAATTATTATTTACAATCAAATTATTCCTGCTTTAAATAAAATTCAAGAAAAAGTTGTAATCACATTTATAGTCTTATAAACTAAACTGAAAATTGAACCAGCATTAACTTACATAATATTAACAGATTGGTAAATTATTAAAAAATTAGCTATTGACACAATTTATATGAATATTAATAGTGATATAAGTCTGCATTTCTCAATTTCAGTTCCACATAAGCTATCATTAGTTCAATGGCCAGCTTTAGAGAAATAAACTATTATTTAGAAATTTTGAGAGCAATAGTAAAAAATCCAAATTTCACTCTCACTCTATTTTGCAACTATCTTTCTAAGAACACATCTACCACATTTCATAAAATAAGCACAGAGACACAAATAAATAAAACAACGAAAGCATTTATGTATAAAAAAACCTAAATACAAAACAATACCACATTGTTTCTTTTATTTTTCCAAACTTCTCTTTGATATGAAATATTTATTATTCGTTTTCATTAACAAAAATTGTTATGATAAACTTTACATATACATATATAAATTCTGGCTCATTTTTACATAACTGAAGAAAATATTATTCTGTGAATGACATATACAGCATGCTGACTTATACAAGTTTAATGAGTTCAATTATTAATTTGATTGATTTATAAAAACAAATTCATTAAATAAAATATTCAATCTTCATCTTTTTAAATGATAACAATGATCAGCTTATTAATAACAAATGTGTAAAGATTGAATTAAGAGCCGAGAGAAGAGAATGATTAATATTCAAAACAATATGTTGGTCATCTTTGAATGGGATAAAATTATAACATGAACAGAAAATACGATAATATAACTATTTTGACGGTATGGTAAAAATATTTTCATACATGACAATAACATATGAAGATACATTTAAATTATTATATATTGTATTTTAAAGCATTTGTTAAAAGGTAAAATATGTTGTGGATGCAGGGTGAAATTAACTATTGTTTTTTTTAATATTATACATAAATTACAATTTTTATTGTTGGAGGATTTATATACTGGAATATTTTTGCCAATCTGTAGTCATTCTATGACTAAATAGTTCGAGAAACTCTCAATAATTGTACACAAATTTCAAATGAACACCTCAAAAACTCAATCAATAGTGATCATTCTAGAATCATATTGCCATCAACATACCAAACAAGTAATGACCGCTTTTAAAATATTCATACAATCCTTGCCTATTTCTGCATAACTTCCAATCACTTTCATCTCCACTATAATTTTTTCCATTTTAAAACAGACATATCCTTAATATTATCTATTATACATTCTGAATTACCCAGGATTTCAAATGAAGAAATGAGACATGCAATTAAATTTATGAAGGAAAAAGCTCCAGGTGATAAGACGCAATGAAGAAATAGAAATTTTTACCAAATGTTTAAATGATAAAGATATATCAGATGATTGGAAAAATGCAATATTAATATTATAATATTCTAAAAAGGTGATAAAGAAGATATTAGAAATTACAGATACACCATCAGCCTATTACCAGTTTTACTTAAAATTTTTACCAAAACACAATTTGTCTACAGAGAAGATTGGATTTCAACAAAGCAAATGAACAAGCTGAATTTAAAAATGGTTTTAGTACAGTAATCATATCCAAGTATTGATAGAAGTTATAGAAAGAACCAATGAATATTAGTTGACCACTATGTTTTGGATTTGAAGAATATGAAAAGGCATTTGGTTCTATAAGAATGTCTTCGGTGATGAAAGTACTGGATTATCAACGTATAGATAAAGGATATTGTCATATTCTCAAAAATATTCATAACAATGGAAGAGCAACAATTAGATTACATAATATTATAAAGGTTAGCAATGAGAAGGGTGTAAGACAGGATAACTCCATATCTTCAAAACGTATTGCACCAGTGCTGTAATAAGTATTTTGTGGATTAACATGGGAAGCTAAAGGAGTAAAAGTAAATGGATATTATTTAACTTATATAGTTTTTGCACATGATTTAACTGATTTTTTCAAACAATGCTTTAGTTTCAGAAAATGTTGCAAGAGTTATCAGATTACAGTAAGAATGTAAGACTAAAGGTAAATACACTAAAAGAAATGTATTCAAGCTACATTGTGTACTTGGTCCAGTGCCTAAATTCTGGACCTATCATTGAGTAGTTTTTACAAATTGTTTGTTACATGAACTTGTTGGTAATTAAAAAAAACCAGTCACACATCTGAACAGGATAGAATTGGAGAATAAAGCAGGCAAAGTAAACTAAATTAGACAAATAAAGCCAGATAATGAGAGTATAAAGTTTAAACAAAGGAAGATTATGGGTAATAATAATAGTAGTAGTGTTACATAAAATAAAAGTTGCATGGTAAAGGAGATAATGTTAAACTTATTTTATGAGATATTTGTTGAAAAGCTCGTATTCTATATTCATTCTGTATGGTTTTCCATATTCTCATGTTTATCATGTATCATTTATTAGAATTACAATGCATGAAACTCATAAGTGCATGTGAATGCCAGAAATCATATGAATGTGTTAACAAATCACAAGAATACATAACAAGGTGTTAGAAGATTATCAAAAGCCATTTACAAAACCATACTTTAAAACCAGTAAGAGATACTCTCATTTAGACACAATACATTCATTATTAGCCATTAATTAGTATCATTTCAGTATTCTGTATTTTAAATTTAGAATGGAAATTGTTTTTCTTTTACATAAAACTGATTCTAAATAGTATTCTCTTTTTTGGAAGCAATTTTAGACCACTTCCTTTTTAAAATAATGTAAACAAACATACTTTTTAGGGCAAAATCTTTAATTAAAATGATGTATACCCTAGGTGAAAAACATGTGGCCAATATGAATGACTTGTGCAGCTTTATAGAAGATAGATCTATTAATTGATATTCACTTATTTAGATAACGACAATTTGAAAATTTATAGAATTAAATAGAGCACTATAAATTTAAGTTTCAGTGGTCATAACCAATTGTATATTTCAAATGATAGAACACCACCTAGTGCAAAACGATAACACTACCGAATGTGTTACATGATCTCTACACAAATACTATTTTCTTGCTATTAATGTTCATAAAACGATGATTGTAAATTGTCACTTGTCAAACTTGTACCATGCCTGTAGTCATACAGTTGTTATTGTTATACCTATTCTCTGGTTTTCTTAAAACATGGTGTTATTATATTTCTAGCAAGTATATGCTTTCTTAAGACATTATTTAATATTTTTTTATCAATCATGTCAAATTGCAAAAAAAAAAAAATTAAATGAAAAAAATTAGAGCATATAATGTAGGGTGGGAGTTAGATTTTTTCTTCACTTCTGTGAAAGATAAAATGTTTTGTTTGTTGTGCGATGCAGTTTTAACTACTTTTAAAAAAGTGAATGCAAATAAACACTATTTGACGCATAAAGAACATAAATTCTTCAATTTAGAAGGTGAATCTCGATGAGTTGCACTTCAAAAATTAAAAAATGAGAATCAACAAGTGTCTTTTAATGCTTTTGTAAAGAAAAATACCACTGCAGTTGATGTTACCTACAAAATAGCATATATACTTGGAAAAAGAGGCAAACCATTTACTGATGTAGAGTTAATAAAGAAATGTATTCCTGAAGCAGTGGGTATGTTAGATCCAGAAAAAGTTAATAAAAACAAAAAATTGCCTTTTAAGAAAAAGTATAAGCTCAAAATGCAATAGAACAACTTTGTAAGATTATACAAAATGAAGACGTTTATTTTTCAAATGCTTTAGATGAACGCACTGATAAAACTGACTTGGCGCAAGTTTTATATTTTATTCATGCTGTAACTAAAGATTTTCAGTGTTATGAAGAACTTCTTGCACTGGGTACACTAATTGGAAGAACTCATGTTGACATTTTCGAAATCTGTAAACAAATGTCATAGATTACAGTTAAATGTTAGTAATTTAGCCAGTGTTTGCACCGATGGCACACCTTCCATGAGAGGCAAAAAAGAATGCATTTTTTATTAAAGGGAAATTTGAATTTGAAAAATTTTGCAAAATGCTCTGGATAAAGCCATTGCAATGGTAAACTATATTCCATAAATGCAATGCGTCATTGTAAATTTCGGCAGATGCTAACTTTAGACAAGGAAACTTACAATGTTGATCTAATGTACTACTGCAAGCTTCGCTGGCTATCAACAAGACAGGTTTTGATAAAACTTTTAACTCTTCGGCAAAACTTTTATCAAGAACAAGAAAAACCATGTGATTTATCAGATGAAGCATTTTGCAGAAACACTGATTTTTTATCCGATATCATGACAAAACAGGACAATTTATATATTTGCCTGCAAGATAAAATGAAGCATATATATGAAATGTGGTAAAAGATCCAAGTGTTTCGAAAAAATTAACATTTTTCAAAATATTGCTCTCTCATTCGGATATATCTGCAGAACACTTCCCTGAGCTAGCAAAAATGTTAAATGAGCAGAATTGTGAAAAGAAAGCATTTGATGAATATGTAGGTGTGTTGGATTTTTTAATAGAAGAATATACTGAAAGATTTTCAGATTTTGACACACTCCTGTTATGAAATGGATATTTGAAGTACATTTTGTAGATATATCTGAGACTTCTACAGAACTACAAGTGGAATTATTTGAGTCAGGGGAATATACAATCCCTTTTTGATGCTAAAAAGGATTCTATAGAAATTAGGTAAAATGCTGTTGAATACCCATAACTACGAAAGCATGCACACCATTTACTTTCCTGCTTTGGAAGTACTTACTGCTGCGAGTCAATATTTTTTCCTCATGACAAAAAGTAAAACTAGTTTAAGAACACAGATTACAGATGCTCATTTAGAGGACCAATTAAGGTTATGCATTACGAAACTTAATGCAAATACTCAATTACTTTCAAGCAAGAAATAAATGCAAATATCCCATTAACTTAAATTTTCCATCGGATTGTAAAATTATTTTTTGTATTATTGCTATGTTAGATTTTTATGATTTATAATGTAATAAATTTAATTATGATACTTATGTTAATAATATTTTTATTTGAAGTGGTATTTAATAAAAATTTTATTTAAAATATATTACTGCCTAATTAAAATGTGGCCTCTAATGGTAAAAACGTTCCCCACCTCTGATGTATACATTATGTTATCTATTCCATGTTGCAAAACTACGCACAAATATTTGTATGTTTTTCACTTCTTATATTATTTTTAAAGTAAGTGTCTTCACTTTCAACTTTAATTTAATGGCTCAAACTAATTTCCATTCAAATGTATGAATGTGGTCACAGATTGTATTAAATCATTACTAAGTTAGATCTGATAGCTTGACATCATTTGAGTTAGAACTATAGGATATAAATAAACAGCTTCAAATAAATGTTAAATATATTTGAAAGATTGTAGCTCTGAAGCAGTGGGGTGCCATAACATTTAATGATGAAAGAGTGGTTTATAATCCAACTACAGATATATACCTTACAAATTACTGATTTAATGATATACATAGATAAATATTTATAAACATTATTTATTTTACTATTACTACTTAGAACTTATACTTATAAATAGTCATATAAGAAGATTGTATTTCATACAGTTGAAACACAAGTACCAATATACTCATTAATTTGATAAAAGTTACTCAATATCGCATCCATGTACTGAAACTAATGATGCTTTTATTCTATAAAGTGCATGCGTGTAGTCATTGGGTATAGGACTACATACTGATACTGTTTTGCCATGGATACACGTTAAAGTTTTGGCATTTTCTGCATCCACTGTGTGCTGCTTTGGAATTAGTGCTAATGTGATGTAAGCAACCAGTCATAATTATTCTTTGTGAATATATTTTCATTGCTTGTGACGTATCGTTTTAGGTTTAGCAAATGTTACATTTAAAAAATGAGTTTGGGAATTAAAGCTAAGATATCTTGGTATTACTTCTGCTATGATGTATTACTCTAGTGACTCAAAGTTTTAGTTTATGATATCATATTATCCAGGATTCCTGGCATAAATAATCCATGTCAAATAAACTGACTCCCATTCTGGAAGATATTAAATGGTTCAATCTGCCACAGTGACATCATTTCTCCCCACATCATTTGTAACGAATATGGTTTTATATTAAAAAAGACATTTACAGCTAAAACTTTATATATTTGTGTTTTTTTTTGCTAAAACTTTATATGTTTTTTTTTTTAAATATTTAACATATAAGATTAAATTTACAGTTTGTCACTTTTAGATAACGCTAAAACTTTATCTTACAGTTGGTCTTTTTTTTAGATTAAAAAAAATGTAAAGATAATTCAAGATTTAAAAAATATTTCAGGTTTCTTTTTCATATCATTGGAAATAATATATTTTTTTTTTTTTTGGATTTGAAGTTTGGTATTACACGTGCTGCTTGTTTATGTTGGCACAAAGTACCATAATAAAAATTCACAAAAAGCACAGAATTAAAAACTAACAGCTATCTGCTTTTATTCAGTATCATAATGTGTTTTTCCTTTATCCCAAATGAATATATCTCCAATTTTTTGCAATATTTTAAAATAACACCTCCACAAAATTTTGTGGACAAATTTTGTTTATTAAGTTTGTCCACACATTCCTTGGAAGCATTAAACACTATGTAAACTTAGAATAAGGGGTTATAAGCCAATACGTTATAGCAGGAAATCAGTGGTAGCTTGTGACTAAAATTGGGGAGTGCTCTTTAGAAAAATTTTAGTCATTGTTGTAATATTGTGTAAAATGAAAGAAACATATAAAAAGAAAATTTATACATAAACTTGATAAAATTCTAAACAAAAAAAAAACATTTTTTGTTTACTAATAGCCTAAATAGTTACTGTTCAACCTTGATCCATTCATTTTAAAAAGGAATCCATACAACTTGTTTTACTTTGTGCAAAAAAAAAAAAATAACAATTTTCTCTTTGTTCTCTACCTATGAATATACTTTTGATTGTTGCTTATGCCTGGCTGAGATCTTTGAATTTCAGATTTTGAATGACCTCTTTTCTTAAGTATAACTTTCTCATGGAGAGACAAATGTGAAAACGTAAGCTGTTGAAGCTCACTTGCAGTCGCAGAACTTATTTCTTGAGGATGAAAGAGCCATAATGAAGCCAAGATTAAATTATTTAAATTTTCTGTAAAATAAAAGAAGCTGAAGAAAATTCAATCAAATAGAATAGTTGGAAGCACGATAATCGTCTAATTCTACACTTTTATCATATTCAAGAATATTGTACAGTTTTTAAATACAACACACACAGAAACAAAAAGATGCACTAACACAACAGGCCCAGCAAAACACCGCATCTTCTATATGTGATATATACAATTTTATATAACAATTTTTGTACGTTTTTAACGAACTAGAGGTTGACTAGTGACGTTAAGCTTAAGGATTACATAATGTAAAAGTATAAAGAAAGAATTAAAAGGACTCATTACGAATGTTATAGGGATATTGCAGTTCCTCAATGCTTATGCATCAGCCACCACTGACAGGAATAATATCAAAGTACCCAAATTACTTTTTAAAAAAATGCTATGAATGATATAAATAAATGATTTGAATTAAATAAACTGAACATCGAAAATTGCGTTTGTTAAATAATTTTTTTATTATCGAAATATATCGTATTCATAATAATTTTATTAAATTAACCAGAATTCAAATATTTTAAATATAAAATTCGTATTCATAAATATTCTAACACTATAGGTTTATTATATTTTTAACGATTACTATTTATTTCATAAATTTGTACAGGTAAATTAATTTTTACAAAGGATGTGTCACACCTGCAGCTATTGTAATATAAACATAGTTTAAATGTAAAATTTAGATATTTGATCACAAAAAGCAATATAGTTAATTCAATTATGCATTCTCTTATGCAGTATTAAGTTACGTATTTAAATATCTAACATAAACACAATAAATATTAATGCGTAAAATATACGTGAAACCTTTTAAAGAGCGTTACCTAAAAACTGACTAATTTTACAGAAAAAAATGGCGGTTCTCTTTTGCACCGCCATCTACTGGGATTATAAAATTGTCAAACAAATAAAATTAATGCTTTCCGGAAGGTTTGTTATAATTTAGTTGTATTTATATATTGGACTATTTTCTTCATCTAACATTTAGTATTAATATCTTGAGAAAAATTTATTTTGATTTCAATTTTCCAATTACATTCATCTGTTAGTAATAGCACACAGGTTAATATATTAATGTTGATATTAATCGTTATGATGTGTTATTAAACGAAATATTAGAATTGCGCTCATAAGAGAGGAAGATGCATGGATTGAAAAAGTAAAAACAAATAATTTTAATTGTTCAATAAACGAACTGTTGTGCTTAATCTTGGATTAGCGTGTTTATATATTATGTAGCATTTTGTCCCACTTAACGAATTTATTTATATATTAACTTCATCTACAGATAACCCAAGAGTTTTTATGATTTAAATTATTTAAAAAAACTACTATACATTATAAATTAATGAAATCATTAAATATTCTTTCATTTCATTTTCATTGACTTTATATTTTAATTTTCATCAATTTTTTGGTATTTTTATTTGCCCCCACCATTCCCGCTATTTTTAAATTTTCGATAAATTTATCATTTCTCTAAGAAGCATTAATCTGGGATTTCTAAGTTTATCTATCTTAAAATCGAATACGGTTTTGATTTTATTGTTCACATATAGGCGCCTCTCGGCCTTGTCTCAGCTTTGTTCACTTTTGACCTTACGTGTTTCCTATTTTTTATGTTTTAGTTATCAATGAATCCATATTTTTGTCAAGCGTTGTTAGCCGAGAGGTCATCACAGTCGTCTTGCAAGCAAGTAGTTGGTCCTGGCTTATGCTATGGCATATGGAAAAAAAAAAGAATCCATATTTTCGCTGAATTTTTATCTCATGTAGTAATCTATACTGGAAATTTATTTCTAAGATTATTTTAACAATATAAATTTACTATAATATATATATTAAAGAATGATTTTACTGTATATAATTCAAAATTTTGTCAAATTCAAAACAGAACTTAACATGTTATATTTAATATATTAAAAACATATTTATTACATAGGAACTAATTCTTCATTAATAACTGGAAAATAGTGTATCAACATTTCACTGAGACTATGGGAGACTTAATGGATGAAACAATCCTTGTGGTCACACTATTTTTTTTTTTTTTTTTTGGCAGGTATTTTTAATTTTCTACTATATTTCCTTTCTAACCATATTCCTCAATCTATTAAGCAAAAGAATAGGGTTTAGCCCTCTTCAAGATATTAAAAATAAATCTGTTATATATATATATTACAAGTCATGAAAGATGGGCATTTAAAACACTAATACATTTAAAATCATTTGTATATAATGAGTGTGGGAAGCAAAATAGTTCTTAAATAAATAATTGACAATTATACAGTCAGATTTAATTAATTATGAAATTTGTTTGTGAAGGACGTGCCATCATGGCAGAGAGCATTTCAGGTTCACTAAATAAAGATATAAAATGATGAAGAAGGCAGTATGTGATTATAGATTACAACAAAATAAATGAGGTCTGCTATGAACCTCTGGGTGGCTTTACTAAAAGAAATTCCTGATATGTACAGGTAGATAAGAGAAATGTTGGCCCTCCAGCCAAAGCATGTCTCTGAATAATAATAAAATATTTTTGATGTGCTGGACTTCCCATACACTTCTTAATGGCAATGCCCGAAAAGAATCCCTTGGTATGAATTATGTCTACTTTGAGGGAGTGTGAAAGATTGGACTGGTCATAGTTAAATTTCCGAAGGTTCTGAGGAGTAAGTAGCAAAGCAAAATAATAATAAATGAATGGTTGTAGCTATAAATACATAATGCCTTAGACATATACAGTAGAGAATGTATCACTAATAAAATTAATAACTTAATTTCTAATTAAACTACCTCCCTGCCATAATGAAAGGTCCCAGAAGCCTTAGGCCTTTACTAAATGGATCATAATTTACAATACAAAAGGACGGCAAGAATTAAAACTAAAATATAAATTGCTTTCCACACGTTCCAAATATTTCATTTATTAATAAGTTATTAAATAGCTCATCGTTGAAGATTGCAAAATAAATCAGTCTTGAAGATTGCAAAATAAATCAGTCTTTTAATTAACATAAACAAACTGG
Organism: Epiperipatus broadwayi; assembly: GCA_028023455.1. Taxonomy (NCBI): domain Eukaryota; kingdom Metazoa; phylum Onychophora; class Udeonychophora; order Euonychophora; family Peripatidae; genus Epiperipatus; species Epiperipatus broadwayi. The sequence goes on along the minus strand of JAQFVV010000090.1, from coordinate 94,378 downwards.
ATATTAAATATCAAATTCACTTCTGGTGAATTTTAAACATGTATCATAATAAATTGTAAATCATAATTTTAATATTTTCTGACAAATAAAAATATGTTTAATAAATATATACTGATAAAATTCTATGATAAATATGCTTTCAATGATTTTCTTTCAAGATATACGTTTTACAGAAATTGTAATAAGTTTAGCTAATCGATTTAATTACGAGGGCAATTTTAAATTGGAGGTAATAATAAGATTTTTAAAATAATTTCAATCAAATAAATTTAAAATGAATTTATAATATAAAAGGTACAAAACTAAATGAGCTTTTCTATTAATTAATTTACAGGAAGTAAGTGTCCTGTAATGATTTTGACTGGAAAAATAAGAGGGAGAGAATTTACAGTTAATAGCTCATTGAATTTGCACTTGGAAATTTCAGTAAATCAAATATTCTAAATAAACCAACAAAAATTAATTTAATTTGCCGCATCAAAATAATGTAAGATTTTATAAGAATTGATATTTTAAATTTAATAAAATTAAAAGACGCAAACCAAGCTGTATAAACATCACACAGATATATAAAATATAAATTAGTATTGATTTGGAAAACAAGTAAAATGGAATCAATGGCTTGCGGCAAATTGGATGTTACCTCAATCAATCGGTAGGCATTCCATGGCTTGAAACAGGCAGTTAATACAGTCAGATCATTTCAGGCTTACTCGACACAGACAATGTCTGGCTAGATGTTTAAAGCACTGGAAAGGCATGGATGGGCTGGTGTGAGAGCTTCAGAAAGCAAGGGTCGATCTTTTTAGCCAGTCATTCTTTAATCACGATGTACTGAATCTAAACTACACTCTTCAGTGAACCGTTCTCAATAAAACTCAATAACCCTTTATCAAATTTTCCACTATTTGTGTGTTCTGATATTTATCTATAGGATTGAATCTACAGTGACAACTGCCAATTGCAATCGCTCTAACTGTTTCTCTGAGGTTGGTGCCTGCTTTAGAGGGAAATCAATAATTCTGCATGAACATGCCCCAAGGGTTGATTTGCTAATTAAAAAAACAACAAGCATATTAAGTTTATCAGTCATTGTAATAACAAAATCTATTTAATTAAGGTTTAGATTAACAAAAATGTAGATTTTATTCAGAAAAATTTTAGGAATTTGGTACAATGACTTTCAAACATATCTGACATAAACTTAAGCAGAAATGTACAAAACATTTCTTACAAATATTTTATTCGGAAAATTTTTAGGAATTTGGTACAATGACTTTCAAACATATATGACATAAACTTAAGCAGAAATGTACAAAACATTTCTTACAAATATTACATTGTTGAAATAATTGACTCTCTAATGTACATTGATTAAAAGATAAATATAAAATGTTACCAACTGATTAATTGAAGAAAAATGAACTTTAATAAAGAATTTAAAATATTTGTAACATTTTATAGATATCCAGGGTTCAATTCAATTTAACAAAATAAACACAATATACATTTTTTACAAACACAAAATAAATAAACTATCATAAGAAGGTTAGTTTTAATTATAAAATAAAATTAATGAAATATAAAAGATTATAATATTAAAAATATACTTCCACCTGTTATGAGATGGGTGTCAGTTAATATGAGATTGGTTTAAACCCATACTAGTGCTGATGACATTGGCATTAGGTGAAGCAGAAATATGTACTATATTTCCAGCTTCATATCCCTCTGCTTAGGGGAAAAAACAAAAAAAAACATTTTTCTTGGGTATCCAGTGACAATAGAGGCTGACCAATGGTTTACTGACAGAGATTTATCCTATTGTTATAGGAATGGTAACTGTATTGAGATCTGCAAGTCTTTAGTTTTTTTTAAAATTTATTACTCTGCAATTCTTAAACTATCATCCTATTAAATGCTTTATTTTCTTAATTATTCTTTCTTATCCTCCTCATCCTATTAACTTAAGTCTTCTTACTTCATTTAGTTACTATTAGATAATAGTCATTAGACAAGATTTATATACCAACAGTCCAGCAACATAATCAATATGTATTTCAATTCCATGGGATCATACACAAAGGCCTCTGAATCTCAGTTATCTATATTTTCCCAGGTCTGGAGGTATTTCATAGTATGATTTTAAATGGCAAGCATTAAAAGTCTCTTTTTGTTCATTAAAAATGTCTTTGCTTATTCCATCATCAGCTAGGATGAAGGCACTATTTTTATGTTTTTGATGTTTATCTTTGTGTTTTTTCTCTTCTTCCTTGCTCTGCTGTTTATCCTGTTTATCTCGATCTTTCATCGTATTGTGTGTTATTTTTCTGATTATTTCTGAAAGCAGTTTCTCTCTTCCTTTAATCACTTCCAAATCACTATTCAATTCTTATATATTATCTTTTGCAACATCATCTTTCAATGTTTCTAATGGAATTTCCTTTTTATTTGAATTTCCTATTACATTATCATTTATTTTGGGAATTTCTGATATAGGTTTATCTTCTAACACACTTATTTTGTATTCATTTTCATTTACTTCAGTGTCTATAGACTTCTCAAAGTTCTCAAGTATTCTTTGTTGTTCAACAGGTTCTGCCATGATTTCTTCATTAGACTTCATCTTTTCCATGTTTTCTGTATCAATTTCAGTATCTATTATAGTCTCTGAATAGATTTTTAATTTTTTTGGTATCTCCATATTGATATTACAATTAACAATATTTACAACATCAATTTTAGACTCTTCCATGATCTCAACCTTGATTTTAGACTCTTTCACAATTTTTAAATCAATTTTAGATTTTATTAAATCATCTTGCAACACATAAGCAGTCTTTGCATCCATTTTAAAATCTCTTACAGTGTTTGATACTATTTCAGTATCAGCTTCTGTATATACTGCTTCTCTTTTTGCAATTTCAGAGATATATTCCACAATTAGAAGTTTTCCTGAAGATGCACTGACAATTTCAATAACACCTTTTGTAATTTCAATTTCTTCCTTTTTAACACTTTCAAATTTTGCTTCATCAGTAATTGGATATTCAACTGGTGATTTCTTTAAAATATCTAATTGGATATTCAACTGGTGATTTCTTTAAAATATCTTTGGTTGGAAATTCCAAAGTTTCTTCAACTTGCTTTAATTCAACAATATCCTCTGACTCCTTTTCTGTTTTAACATGTTCCTCCACTAAATTATTTTTTTCAATCATTTCTGACATCTCAATTCTTTTTGTAATACTTCCCCACTTCTCTTCCATTACTTGTAGAACACTGGCATTGTCCTCTCTGCATTCTTTTAAACTTTTGTGGATTGCCATTGTCATTTTTGTTCTCAATTCCTGTGCATCCCTTTGGATTTGAACCATCATACTATGGAGTAAGGTGATCAGGTTCTCATTTTGATCAGGTATAGGATCTTGTTTGAACTCATGGATAAGGGGGAATGGATCCTTTACCATGACCTCTGAAATTTGTTCCATGTTTTCTTCTTTCACTGAGATGCTGGTATCAACATCTTCACTTTCCTTTTCTTCTAGGCTGTTATCCATTTGGATTTCAAAAAGTTTGATACAATAATGGTAATAATGCTGATCTTAGAATTCAAAGTTATTTTGCTGGAACTATGGCTCACTGAAACTTTAATACAATCTTAAATAATTAGAACGTAAACTTATCTTTATCTTGGAATTTATATAATCACTAATTTGAGCGTTTGCTTCCCTTATTCTGTCCACTTTTCTCATCATACTTTACTGACTGTGTCCTTTCTGTCCTGCAATACTAAGTTTCTGTCTGTTTTAAGCCGGATATTTAAATAATTGTTTCAAACTTAAAAAAAAAACTTTTTTTTTATCATGAGAATGACTGATTTATTTCTTGATTCTAGCTGATCACCCTTGGTCACTCCTTGCCTCTGAAATGGACTTAAAAAAATCATTATTTTCAAAATTTAATACATAATCTTGTTGTTGTGAATATTACATTGCTTACAATTTTATTACATATTACACCAGTTTATAAAATTCTTCACTCTCCAAATCTCATATTATAAAAAAAAATTTGTTGCCAAGAATTACCACGGTTCTTTATTTATTTATTTATTTTTTTAACTTGATAACAAATTTATAATGGTAATAGGTACTCTCTTCCCTACACCAAGGCACCAGTTATCAAGGTCAGCACTAATATAACACTTACAGATAGCTCTACTATATAACAATAATAAAAATAACAGGTATATATATATATAAAATATATGTACTTTTATCGATTGTTAACCCATATGAATAAACATTAAATACATCTTGTTACAACCTTTTACACATAAGGCTTATGGATGTAGTACATGGGCTTTAACATTTTTTTTAAACACATGAAAACAAAAAAATTCATGTGTGCATGTAAAACCAGATACAAAAAAAAATATGGTTGTAATACATGGGATTCAAAACTTTTACAATATATATATATATGGTTGAAAAATCAGGTACCACAGTCATAGTTACAGTATTTGGATTTAAAAGAAAACTTTTCGCACATTTTATGGTTGTAAAACACAGTCTTTGGTTTTTGACACTCATGAAAAAAAAACTTTACATCGCTTTGACCTCACTTTATGATTATTTTACATAGTTTGAGTTTGGTATAAATCTATCATTAAGAGAAAACATTTTGCTAAACTTAAGAGCACATACATAAATTATTACATGTCACTATGGATTCAAACTCAGGTGAACTGAACAAATTTTTAAATATATTGGTCCGAATATATAAAACTGTATATATGAAATATCATTTGGGGATGTGAATATTTGTTCAACTGTTAAATCCAGAAAAAAAAATTGTCATCTATATATTGGGGAAAAGTTTTTCAAGCTTTTATGCTTGAGATACAATTCAACTTTTCCACACATATGGGTTTCCAAGAAAATATATAGCAATGCAATACATATAAAATTTTCAAACACATCTGTTCTTACATCATCGCACATACACACCTATGCACATATATACACAGCACTACACATACAAGTACATAGATTTTACATACATATACTTCTACATACATTACATAATACTACACACTATTGGAAAAGGGAAAAAAAAACTTTGGAGAAAAAGTTGAAAAAAAAAAAATCCATATACGTGTCAAATTCTTCACACTTTGCTTTTAAAATAAACAAATATATACTCAATTAACAAGAAGAAAAAAATTTCTATACAAATATTTCCCATTCTTAGCAAACACAGGAGAAAAGTAGAGAAAAAAAATTTCTACATAACAAAACTTGGGAAGTAAAAGGAAAACTCTTACATATGCATTAATATAGTTCCAACTCCTTTCACATTTTATACAATCTATTTTCCCATATGAGTTTTCACTTTTATTTAATCAGTTTATCAAGAAAAAATTACAGATTATGGATGAAAAACATGGTATTTCTCTTTACTTTATTAACAAAACAGTATTTAATTTTATAAATTCAATATGACAAAACAATTACATCATTTTATATTCTGGAAAATTATGTATATATTAAATTATATATAGCAAATTATACACATACAGCTAATGAATTATTCAGGGTGTGGGGATAATTAACAGGCTCCACGATTGGGCATCCAAACTCGGGAAAAAAATGCAGCCTCTGTGCCAGTCAAAATCGTGTATTCATTCAACAAGACCAATAATCCAAGCAAAAGTACCTTGAATCCAACCATACACAACATACATATGTCAGGACAAGGATGAATCCTAATGTATTTGCTTAAACTATTGCCTCTCTGACTAATGGATAAAGTTTGTGATGACACTAGCAGTGCTTGGTTTTATTCCATCCCAGCTGGAGGTCATGGTTCACATAGAGACTCAAAATAATAAAGGGTTTATATGAAAAATTAATGATTTCATGGATTCTGACGATTGCAGAACGGTACAGAGATGATTTGATCGATTACTAATGGTTTGAACCATAATTTATGATAATTCGTTATGGCAATATTACAAAGAAGTGAATTTAAATCAAAGAAATATTTAAATAAATAGAGTAATTAACCTTAGAGATTGGGAGTGATGACAAACTAAGCTTATTTAAGATAACAATATTATAAGAATTTATTAAGGAATTTAGTACAAAATAAGTTATCTTTGTTTATACAACTTGGTTATTTTCTTTAATATTTTCTTTAATTCGTTTTGATGCAGCTTTGACAAACAATGTAAAACTTTGTTAATTAGTCGGCCAAAAACCAATCAGCAATAAAATATTATTAGCCCTCTTCAAGATATTACAAATAAATCTGTTTTATATATATATATATTTACAAGACATGAAAGATGGGCATTTAAAACACTAATACATTTAAAATCATTTGTATATAATGAGTGTGGGAAGCAAAATAGTTCTGAAATAAATAATTGACAATTATACAGTCAGATTTAATTAATTACGAAATTTGTTTGTGAAGGACGTGCCATCATGGCAGAGAGCATTTCAGGTTCGCTAAATAAAGATATAAAATGATGAAGAAGGCAGTATGCGATTATAGATTACAACAAAATAAATGAGGTCTGCTATGAACCTCTGGGTGGCTTTACTAAAAGAAATTCCTGATATGTACAGGTAGATAAGAGAAATGTTGGCCCTCCAGCCAAAGCATGTCTGAATAATAATAAAATATTTTTGATGTGCTGGACTTCCCATACACATCTTAATGGCAATGCCCGAAAAGAATCCCTTGGTATGAACTATGTCTACTTTGAGGGAGTGTGAAAGATTGGACTGGTCATAGTTAAATTTCCGAAGGTCCTGAAGAGTAAGTAGCAAAGCAAAATAATAATAAATGAATGGTTGTAGCTATAAATACATAATGCCTTAGACATATATAGTACAGAAGATATCACTAACAAAATTAATAACTTAATTTCTAATTAAACTATCTCCCTGCCATAATGGAAGGTCTCAGAAACCTTAGGCCTTTACTAAATCGACCATAATTTACAATACAAAAGGACGGCAAGAATTAAAACTAAAATATAAATTGCTTTCCACATGTTCCAAATATTTCATTTATTAATAAGTTATTAAATAGCTCATCGTTGAAGATTGCAAAATAAATCAGTCTTTTAATTAACATAAACAAACTGAGTATTAAATATCAAATTCACTTCTGGTGAATTTTAAACATGTATCATAATAAATTGTAAATCATAATTTTAATATTTTCTGACAAATAAAAATGTGTATGAAATATATACTGATAAAATTCTATGATAAATGTGCTTTCAATGATTTTCTTTCAAGATATATGTTTTACAGAAATTGTAATAAGTTTAGCTAATCGATTTAATTACGAGGGCAATTTTAAATTGGAGGTAATAATAAGATTTTTAAAATAATTTCAATCATAAATAAATTTAAAATGAATTTATAATATAAAAAGTACAAAACTAAACGAGCTTTTCTATTAATTAATTTATGGGAAGTAAGTGTCCTGTAATGATTTTGACTGGAAAAATAAGAGGGAGAGAATTTAAAGTTAATAGCTCATTGAATTTTGCACTTGGAAATTTCAGTAAATCAAATATTCTAAATAAACCAACAAAAATTAATTTAATTTGCTGCATCAAAATAATGTAAGATTTTATAAGAATTGATATTTTAAATTTAATAAAATTAAAAGACGCATTTTAAACCAAGCTGTATAAACATCACACAGATATATAAAATATAAATTAGTATTGATTTGGAAAACAAGTAAAATGGAATCAATGGCTTGCGGCGAATTGGACGTTACCTCAGAATCAATCGGTAGGCATTCCATGGCTTCAAACAGGCAGTTAATACAGTCAGATCATTTCAGGCTTCCTCGACACAGACAGTCTCTGGCTAGATATTTAAAGCATTGGAAAGGCATGGATGGGCTGGTGGGACAGAGCTCTGGAAAGCAAGGGTCGATCTTTTTAACCAGTCATTCTTTAATCACGATGTACTGAATCTAAACTACACTCTTCAGTGAACCATTCACAATAAAACTCAATAATAATCCTTATCAAATTTTCCACTATTTATGTGTTTTGATCTTTATTTATAGGATTGAATATACAGTGACAACTGCCAATTGCAATCGCTCTAACTGTTTCTCTGAGGTTGGTGCCTGCTTTGGAGTGAAATCTATAATTCTGCATGAACATGCACCAAGGGTTGATTTGCTAATTAAAAAAACAACAACAAGCATATTAAGTTTATCATTCATTGTAATAACAAAATCTATTTAATTAAGGTTTAGATTAACAAAAATGTAGATTTTATTCAGAAAAATTTTAGGAATTTGGTACAATGACTTTCAAACATATCTGACATAAACTTAAGCAGAAATTTACAAAACACTTCTTACAAATATTACATTGTTGAAATAATTGATTCTCAAATGTACATTGATTAAAAGATAAATATAAAATGTTACCAACTGATTAATTGAAGAAAAATGAACTTTAATAAAGAATTTGAAATATTTGTAACCTTTTATAGATATCCAGGGTTCAATTCGATTTAACAAAATAAACACAATATACATTTTTTACAAATACAAAAATAAATAAACTATCATAAAAAGGTTAGTTGTAATTATAAAATAAAATTAATGAAATATAAAAGATTATAATATTAAAAATATACTTCTACCTATTATGAGATGGGGGGTCAGTTAATATAAGATTGGGTTTAAACCCATACTAGTGCTGATGACATTGGCACTAGGTGAAGCAGAAATATGTACTATATTTCCAGCTTCAGTATGTCCAACTCACTTGCAAAATGTGCATGTTGCCTTGCAGTATGGGCATTCTGTATGCATGTGCTCATTGCATCTATAGCAAAGCCATGAACTATTTGATGCAGAGTTCTCTGAGCTGATTGCATATTTGGATAACTCAGTGTTATGCTCAATTTTTTTCACTTCATACTTTGTACGTTTTTTAATGGGTTAGCTTGACTAGCTATTGTTTCTGCTAGTCCTGCTTGAACTACTGCTGTCTCAAAATCTAGATCCGGAATCATATTTTCAGCTTCAAATTGTGATCGTTTATGTCACCGTCTGAAATTGCACTTCAACGCTAATATCCGTATTCGTGTTGCAAATTCTCTAGCTGTTTCACCCTGTTCTTGTAGGCTGAGATTAAAATGGTATCTGTACATTATTGTCAAGGGTTTAGGAAAAAAATACTCTGTGAGAATTGTCAACATTCTACCAAAATCCAGCTCAGCTGGGGTTACAGCCGTAGATTGAGACTTGAGTACAGTACATATCGTATGTTTGCGAACTATTGTGGTCATAAGTGTAGCTAACTTTGCCTCAGGCTTTTTTATTTGGTTGCTTGTAGATAAAAAATCAAATACTCTTTATAATTTGGCCAGCTCTCAGGTTGATTGCTTTAGCCATCTTTATTTATTTATGTGAGTAACCACTCGTAATTATTTTACTTTTACAGTTATGTTATTAACTGAATCACAGGCTTATTATATACCTGTGTCTATATATGTAACATAGGGTATATGAGCACAGTTATGTTATTGTAAGTAACTCAACAAATCTTTTAAACCAATAGAGCCAGCTTTTGTGGCTGTCTTGTGAGTAAACCTCTCGTGATTGGTTGAAGCTTCAAATTGTCACGCCTTTGTTTGCAATCAATTTTATTCAACAGTTTTACGTAGTTTTTTTTTTTTAAAAAAATATCACCATAATGAAATTACGGGAACTTAATTTTTTTTTCAAAAAAAGAAAAATATTAAAACAAATATGCAAAATACGCAATTGTGTATTTATTTCATACGTTTAGATCTGTTGAAACTGGCGTATTTTATTATATGTGATGTGATGTATTATGGCTTCTCCTTAAATGAAGTCAAGAATATTTCAGCAATTATGCCCAGATAAACCTGTTAGCCACTTTATTTTACATTCCCCACTCTAAATTCACCCATAATCTGCTCTATCCCATTTCCACAACATAATCTTTGTCAACTCTATAACCTTTATATCTACCCCCCCCTTATCTTTTCCCAAACCCAGCATAAAAAACAATAATTCACTTTCTGTATAATCACTCTTTTCATATGTATTTTTCCACAACTTCATTATATGTACCCTTTCTGTTTTCAAACATTTACATTCAATTAACAAATGCCTAATATTTTCTATTCCTTCCTTACATAATTTACAAAATAAATTACCCATATTTTTCCATTTACATGTATATTCTTTTGTAGCTAAAGATCCCGTTCGAGCCTTAAACAATAAACTACTTTCCTTACTATTATCATATATTAACTCACACCTAATATTCTGTTTATTTCTATATATATTTAAACTCTTTTTACTGTCCATACTATTTCTCCATCTCTCTAACTCCCTAGTCTTTATTAATAAATTTATTCTTTTAGGTTATCCCATTCCTTACTACTATAACACTCAATAATCCTCTTAACACAATAATTTTTCCAGGTGTCATGTCCGCTCTCTAGTTTTCAAAATTATAAATAAATTATTTTTCGAAAATCTTAGGTATATGCTACTATTTTACAATTACATTAAAATTTATTAAAATGTAAAAGATAATAAAAAATATATTTACAGTTTCAAAGAAGTTGAAATAATTACACTACATTAATTAAAATAATTAGTTTAAATTATTTGAAACTAGCACTTATTACAAAAAAAAAAAAAAAAACACTCTCTGGGTTCAAAAATTCGAATTACGCGCATGTTTACAGTTTTATAGTTACACGAAACGTATTATTTCCACCGAAAATACCACAGGGGGACTGTACAATGGTCATTGGCGGTATAGAAAGAGTATCAAGGAAATGCTTCTTGACAGAAGTTATGGATAGAACGGCTGTCACACTGGAGGCCTTAATCTAGCGGAGCATTTTGCCAGGTACTCACATAATTTCAGATGGCTGGGCTGTGTACAATAACATCAGGCAATCTCAACAATGGGCATATATGCATTTGGTTGTCATCCATCAGGACAACTTTGTGAATCCAGAAGACCAAGACATACATACCCAGAATACTAAAAATATGTAGATGTGAGTGAAGTGTAAGCTGAAATTCCAATCTGGTACTAGCAGAGCTTTATTTTCATCGTACCTCCAAGAATTTGCTTTCCGGAGTAGACACAGCACTGCCGCCTTTTTCTCCAACTTCCTAGTATGCATAGGACAAAATTATGCTTAAAAAGGTAAATGATTTTTTTTTTTAATCTTTTACGTTTTAATAAATATTTACTGTAATTGTAATATAGGAGCATATACATAAGATTTTAGAATATTTGAGTTCTAATTTTAAAAACTAAAGGGCGAATATGATGTGGTCACTAAAGTAAACCTTTACCTTTGTCTGACTATGTCAAATTTGTTTTAACTGGTGTAGTTTATTCTATAATTTTTCCAGCTGTGAGGGAAAAATTTCCCTGTGACTGTGCCAAAATCTTATAACTGATGTAGTTTACCCTATAATTTTTCCAGCCATGAGGGAAAAATTTCTGTGCGAGTTAGGCAAATCTGTTGTCTTTGGTTAGACTTACAGGTTCCTTTTCAAACCAACAGACACAAAAAGAATAACTATTCACCAATTAATATGTACAATTTATTAGTCCAAAAAATATACACACATTAGTTAAAAAAATGAATAAATATAGTTGATACACTTGAATGCTGAGATGATCGAGCTGAGTATGGAACTCACTTCTAGCTAAATGATTAGCCTGCTTCGTGAGCTCTGATAAGACTCTTCCAGCTATGTATCTAGCTCGCTCGAGTTGGCTGTAATTCGGACATATCAGTTTTCAGTCTGTAGGTGGACTTGCTTCAGTGCGTGAACATCACGATAATGACTAGATAAATACCCTTGCTGGTGACAGAAGGTTTAATGGAGAGCACATTCTGTTGTTCAGGTTAACAGAAGTAATTGTTCTCTGCTTTGCTCCAAAAGACTGACTATTTAATGGTAGATACCCTACCTTACTGAAATCATGTGGATTTGGTGCACAAACCCCAGTGAAGGATTTAATCCCATTGGATAGCATCTGGGTGCTACCCAATCAGGTAATGAATCTGGAATAGTCCACTTCTGAAGGCAGGGTCAGAGATGACACATAGTATATAGAAGCTGAATTGAATTCAGATATATATGAGTATAGGAGCAAGTTAACTTAGTTGAAAATATTTGATTTTCAGTTTGGGCTGATAGTTTGAGAGTATAATAGAAAGGTAAATAATAGAATATGGAATGAAAGTGTGTAAGATTTATTTGACCTGATTCATGATTCAAGACTCTTCATTGACAAGAGTTGTATACTTGAAACTATTTTAGAAATTTTGGACAGGAATGCACAGGATAGGGATTTGTTAAGCACTATTAGCTGGCAACTATCATTATTTTTCACTGCTTAGAATATGTGGCAAATAAACTGAAGGTGTGACAGATTATGTAATGCTTTATTGATCAAGTGATAAATTTAAGACATTTTAATAATAGAAATGTGAAATTTTTATTAGGGTTTTCATGGAAAAAAAGGGGAGCACAATTATTTAACTTCATTTTTTTTAAAAAAATTTAAAAAACAAATTAAAATAGATATGAGTCTAAGAATATCAAAAGTTATTCATCAGTTAATTAGAAATAAACAATCACAAGGAATCTACATTTGTAAAGATTGTTTATCAATTAATTGAAAACTGCAATAACAAGAAATTACAGGGAATAATTAATTCAAAATTTAAGCCATATTTGTGAAAAGATTTATAATTATTGAGAACAAATTACTTATGTAAGTGGAGAAAATCTAAATAATTGTTTGTGATAGAAAAGGTTTTAGTTTATGAATGATGTAGCAAAAAGTATCTGTAAAAGTTCTGTTCATAGACAAAACTCTCCATATAGTAGTGCCACCCTGTGCCAACCAGAGTAATCAATGGATGCCAGAAGGCTTGTGCATAAAATCCCTATCTAGTGGCTACTCATCCAATATCCCCAGACTAGTTTTTGGCTTGTGGCCTTCATCAGTAAGAAGCCTTGGATCTGAGAGCACTGTACCTAGATCTTAGGATCTAATGCAACCCTCCAGCAGCCACCTTTTATCTTTACTTAACTACAAAACTATGAGAATGAAATTGAAAACACAAAAATATTTTCAATATAAGCTCAATAGCTTATATAGTCATATGGGTCTGAACTTAGTTCAGCACTCATACATTTTTGGTGTCTTTGGCTCTTTAACCATAGCCACCACTATCCTATTAGGCAGAATTGGTGTTTAACCATTAAACATCACATGATCACCATCTTTTATATTAGCACATAATTGTTATTAAACAAGGCAAAACTTTCCATACAGTAGTGCAACCCTGTGCCAACCAGAGTAATCAATGGATGCCAGAAGGCTTTTGCATAAAATCTCTATCTAGTGCCTACTCATCCAGTATTCTCAGACTTGTTTCTGGCTTGTGGCCTTCATCAGTAAGGAGCCTTGGATCTGAGAGCACTGCACCTAGATCTTAGGATCTATTGCAACCCTCCAGCAGCCACCTTTTATCTCTACTTAACTACAAAACTATGAGAATGAAATTGAAAACAGATTCAATCTAAGCTCAATAGCTTATATAGTCATATGGGTCTGAACTTAGTTCAGAACCCATACATTTTGGTGTCTTTGACTCTTTAACAACCATAGCCATCACTATCTTATTATGCAGGATTGGTGTTAAACCACTAAATATCACATGATCATCATCTCTTATACTAGCACAATTGTTATTAAACTATATAAGCTATTGAGCTTATATTGAAAATATTGTTTTCAATTTCATTCTCATAGTTTTGTAGTTAAGTAGAAATAAAAGGTGGCTGCTGGAGGGTTGCATTAGATCCTAAGATCTAAGTGCAGTGCTCTCAGATCCAAGGTTCCTCACTGACAAAGTCCACAAGTCAGAAACTAGTCTGGGGATATTCAATGAATAGGCACTAGATAGAGATTTTATGTACAAGCTTTCTGGCATCCATTGATTAATCTGTTTGGCACAGGGTGGCACTACTGTATCGAGAATTTTGCCTTGTTTAATAACAATTATGTGCTAGTATAAGAGATGGTGATCATGTGATGTTCAGTGGTATAACTTACAATTCTTAGTTTTTTTTGATAGCTACAGATTTCCAATTAAAATGAAATTTAGAAAATATCCAAACACTAGATAATTTTTCTACTGAATGTATTATTTACTATTACTTCTTAATTAGAAAATGCTATCTCACATGACTACTTTTTATTGAAGAAGAAATAAATATTTAATAAGTTAGTAAATCAGAATTTCTTTTAATGTATTAAGGAAAGGAGTTTAATACATTCTTATACCTTATAGCTAAACCAAGGAATTCAGATAATAGAGTAATTCTTACATGGAAAGAAAATGCAATCGTAAAACAAATAAAACATGCAGAAATTATTTTTGAATATGTAGTTCTATAAATATGAATAACTTATTTTGGAGATCTTATTTTTATTTTGTAGAAAGTAGAAGGTGAATGTAAGAAAAGTGTTACATTAATTGAAAATAAAAGGATAATGGAACACCAACCTTCACTTTCATCATTCACTATTTATTTTCATCTGCTGTCTCAAAGTACACTATATCTAATTATTTGTGTTAATTTTACCTACTTTAATTTTATGCGGTCACCAATACTGAAAAGGAAATGAAGTAAAATTATTTAAATTGATAAATTACACAATATAATGCATGTTTCATGCATTTTATTTTTATTACTAAATCAGCTGCCATTTCTTATATTATTTGTGCTTTACTTAAATGTCACGATGTCAAATACTGCAGTTTCAATGAAATACTTGCCCTTTTCCACTGAAGAATTTTATGATCAGCTGGAAAATAAAACTAAAATAAATGCTACAGTATCAACCATGTTTTTAAGTACCCAGACATATTTATTATTTCATGATGCTAAACCTGAACAAGTATAAATAATTTGTATTGATGAGAAGATATGAATGTTCTATAAACAATGAAATATTTTTCATAAAGAATAAATATTTTAAAATGATGATAATGAATAAAACTAAAGTAAATCCTACAGAATCAATAGTATTTTTAAAACACAGACAAATATTTATTTATTCATGATGATAAACCTAAAAAAGAATAAATACTTTTCACTGCCATATAGAAAGTATATAAATAATGCAGCATTTTTTACAAGCCACGTGAATTTATATAGCATTCGATTTGAGCACACTTAGAAACATTCCTATTTAGATGTATAATATTATATTTCTGTTTTTGGATTCTTTAAATATGGTTGACTTTCTCAAAAGTGCTCATCGTTAAGATTATTTTAATTTTTTCAATATTTTCTCCAAGTATATCAGAGTATTAGTAATTGCCTTTAACCTACTGCAACATGATGGAAAAATAAAAAAATATTTTCAGAGAAGTCTTTTAAAGAAATATCCTTTTAAAACATAAGTATATATATACATACATAATATATATATAATGAAACTTACATATATTCCAAATAATGGTAAACAATTTATAATATAATATAATAGTATATACAAGAGCTTTAACACTCTGGTTGAAGAAGCTAATATTAATCATACAATAACGAAACTTAAATATATTCCAAATAATACCAAACAATTTATAATATAATTAAAAACTCAGAGAGAAATAAGACAGCAAATGTTAGGATTAATGAATTATGGGATATTTAAATCGCTGTGTGTTTCCAGTTGGTAATAGATGATTCCATTTTGAAGGTTGAGTTGATAATGATTATGAATATAATTGAAAATATTTCTCTCTGAGTTTTTATTTATATTATATTATAAATTGTTTATCATTATTTTGAATATATTTCAGTTTCGTTATTGTATTATTAATATTAGCAGACATTTTATTTTGTTTTATTGTAAATATATATAATAATAATAATAATTCAAACAAATATATTTAACACAGTATTCAAAATTAAATAATATATTCTTTACCAGAACTACTTTCAATTGTTTCACTGACAATCTTTATCAACTGTTAATACAAACGTACAAAAAATAAAAACTTGCATTACCCATCATTCAATCTATTCAAATTTCCCACAATTCTGCTGTCTTTATATTAGCCGATTGTTTATTCATTAAACCACCTCTATTCCTAGATATCATCATTGCCTCTTTAATTTTACGTTTTTCACTACACCTTTCAATTTGAATAATTTTTATATCTCTATTATTAAATTTAAAACCATAATTACATGTTTTATTATGATCAAATATAATTGATGGAGTATTCATATTTACTGAAGATATATTTTCTTTCTGTACACGTTTATATAATGTCTTATGATCATTATATCGTTTTTGTAATGTACTCAGATATATATTAAGATAGAAAATCCTCATACTTTAATGGACAGGCTTCAATCTACTAATATTACATATATATAGACACAGGTATAAATAAGCCTATGTTTCAGTTATTACATTATAGAGATGTCTGCCCATCCTTGCATATGTATTTAATGGATTATGTCCTGTACATGTGGGGTTCAGATTGACCTTAGATCAACATGGGTGTGACAAGAATCTCGGCCTCAGGGTGGCCTTTGAGCATTCCATCATCAGATTTTCAATTGGATGGACAGTTGAGTTGTAGTGTGGAGTAGATTGAAGCCTGTCCATTAAAGTATGAGGATTTTCTATCTTAATATATATCTGAGCACTTATAGTATATATGTGTGGAGATGATAATCTGGACCAACTGATGATTGCTGGTTTAGCATGAAATACGTATATTGGTGATTATTTATCTTTTCAGCATATATATGTTTGAGTGTATCAGTGTTATTAGATGGAGTGGAGAGTGGTGGGTCATGTGAAAGTCTGTGCTCATACCCTAATATTATTCTCTCTAATAAATTATCTTGAATGCAGAAAATAATCTGTTCAAAAACGCAAACCAAGGCAATCAAATCACCAAAAAGAAGACAGAGAAATTTTTATACCAGTTATATCGATCTTTATATTTTATACTAAAATATAAGGTTATAATATATATATATCATCAACCATTATCAATCCACTGTAGGATGTAAGTCTCTCCAACTTGAACCCATCTTTTCTGATTTTTAGATTCTATTCTCCACATCACCTCTGCACACTTTGTTATTTCATCCATCCATCTCATATGTGGTCTCTTTCTGGATCTTTTACACACTATTGAAATCCAGTTTAAGATGTCAATTGTCCATTTATTATCATCTCTTCTAGCAATATATCCATCCAACTTCACTTCAGTCTTGTAATTATTTCAATGAGATCAGTAACACCTGTTTGTTATCTTACCCATATATTGTTTTAGATCTCTTCTTGTTACTCCCAACATGCATCTTTCCATACTTTGAGTGATCTGAAGTCTTTGTATTGCTCTTCTATTAAGTGTCCAAGTCTCAGATCCATAAGTAAAAATTGCTAAAACACATTTATTAAAAACCTTCCTTTTCAAACACATAGACGTATTTCCTTTTAATATCAAATTATTTCCACCAAAAGCACTCCAACCATGTTTAATTTCATCTATTATGTTTCCCTGTGCATTAATAATCTGACAAAGGTATTTGTAACTGTTAACTTCTTCTAACTCATGATAATCAATCTTTACTTTCATATTTTGAGCAAATTGATTAAACATTACTTTAGTCTTTTTAACATTTATCTTTAGTCCTACTTTCATCTGATAACTCCTGCAACATTTCCTGCAGCTCTAAAGCATTATTTACAAAAACAACTACATCATCTGTAAAATATAAATGATTTAAATAATCTCCATTTTTTCGCTCTTTTAGCTTCCCATTTTAATCCACAAAATACTTCTTGCAGCACAGCTGTAAAACGTTTTGGAGATATGGAATCACATGGTCTTACACCCTTCACAATATTGACTTTTCTAGTATCACTATATAATGTAAGTGTTGCTGTTGTATTTTTCATAAATATTCTTTAAAATATGACAATATCCTGGATCTTTACCTTGATGATCCAATACTTTAATCACTGAAGAAATGTTTATAGAATCAAATGCCTTTTCATAATCTACAAATCCAAAGCATAATGGCAACTCATACTTATTTGTCCTTTCTATAACTTCTCTCAATACTTGGATATGATCTACTGTACTAAAATCACTTTTAAATCCAGCTTGTTCTCTTAGTTGGTGGAAATCCAATGTTCTCTGTATACAAGTTGTAATTATCTTGGTAAAGATTTTGTATAAAACTAATAAAAGGCTGATATGTCTGTAATTTCTAATATCTTCTTTATCAACTTTTTAAAATATTAATATTAATAGTGCATTCTTCCAATCATCTGCTACATCTTTGTCATTTAGACATTTGGTATATAACTTTGCTAAAAAAAATTATATTTCTTCACCTGCATCTTTTAATATATCAATTATAATTCCATCATTATCTAGAGCCTTTCCTTTCTTCATACACTTAATTGCATGTTTCACTTCATTTAAAATCCTGGGCAATTTGGAAGATGTAATAGATGTAGGAGGTACTTGTTCTTTATTACTATATAATTCTTGATAAAAGGCTTTTACCCATTTCCATATCTCATTTTCGTAATAATTCCATCTTTTTTTATTGCAGATATAAATTTCCTAACCAATACCAAAATGTTTTATACTTCTACAGGTTTCTTTGCTAGTTGACAGTTATACTTTCTTATATCATACTCAACTCTCTTCCACACCATTTTACAAAATTCAAAAGATTCAATTTAATGCATCATTTTTTGTATATCTTAAATATTTCTTCTTTTCTTCATAAATTCTCTAGTCTCAGTAGAAATTTTATTGGTCAATTGCTGTTTTTTTTACCAGCTATCTTTGTTGCAATTTTTAAAAGTGTATCAGTTATTTTCATATTAATTTCATTCAAATCTGAATGATGTTTAGAATCTACTAATACTTGAAACCGATTTGTAAGTTCTAATTTAAATTCATTAGAATGTTTCTGAAGATTCGGAATATCAACTGTAAATATTGTTTTTCTTAATCATTTTTGTCTTACTGGTTTTGCATTAACACATATCTTACATCTTACTAATTGATGATCACTTCCTGTATTAAACTTATTAAGAACATTACAATCTTGAAATACGTATTTTCTGTTAGTCAAAATATAATCCGATTGTGCTTTGCCTCCATTTGGATGCTTTAACATTCATTTCTTTTTAACATTTTTCTCAAAAAAGAATTCACATTATAAAGTTTTTCTTTTTCTGCAAACTCTACAAGTCTATGTCCTCTCTCATTTCTATTACCATAACCAAAATTACCTATAGCACATTCATCTTAGATTTGTTTACCAATTCTAGCATTAAAGTCTCCCATAACAATTTTAAAATGTTGTTTACTGTGATCAAAAGCCTTTTATACATCCATATAAAAATCATCTACTTCATAACTACGAGAACTTGTTGGGACATAAACCTGAATTATCTGCATTTGGTATTTGCTATTAGGTTGTATAACTAATCTTGCCACTCTGTGCAATACACCATCAATCTTCACAATGTTGTTCTTTCACTTTTTATTTGTAATGAATCCTACTCCACTTTTATTTCCAGTATTTGTACTTTTATAAATAGAGTGCATGTCCACTTTTTTAATCAATTGTCTCTTCACCTTTTTCTCTAACTTCAAAGTCCAATAATGACCCATTTCATATAAGACAGTTCCTCTTCTAATTCTTGCAATCTTTCTTCACTTGAAAATGATCTACAGTTGTAAATATCTAAATAAAAAATCATCATCAAATGGCAGCCTGGGTCTGTAATCAGGGGATAGTTAGCATACTCTGCCTTTGGCCACCAACCACTGCCTTGGTTGGCAACTTTACAGCTTTCTGAGAATAAGGGCCATGATTTATTTTTGTCTGTCATGATTGTATATTGGAAAAATATTTATTATTTACACAAGCATTCACTTTGCATTATCAGGCAACTCATAATCGTATATATTGGAAAAATATTTATCATTTATCCAAGCATTCATTTTGCCATATCAGGCAACTGATAAGAAAGACCACGGTGTTTCTTCTCAGTTGCCTGATAAGGCAAAATGAATGTATGTGTAAATGATAAATATTTTTCCAATAAATATATACAATCATGACAGACAAAAATAAATCATGGCCCTTATTGCCAAGAGTAGTAAACTCACCAACCAAGGCAGCAGTTGGCGGCCAAAGGCAGAGGGTGCTAAGAATTTCGATTGTGGACACAGGCTGCTATTTGATGACTTTTATTTAGGTATGTACAAGTGCAGATCACTTTCAAGTGAAGTAATATTTCAAGAATGAGAAAAACTATCTTATATTAAATGGGACATTATTAGACTTTGTGAAATTAGAAGAAAAGATGAAGAGACAATAGATTGAAAAAGTGGACATATATTCTACTATAAAGGCACAAATATAGAAAATACATGTGGAGTAGGATTCATTATAAATAAAATGTGGAAGAACATTGTGGAGATTGATTGTGCATCAGAGTGACACAATTAGTTATATAATTTAATAGCAGATACCAAATGTAGATAATTCAGATTTATACCCCAACAAGTTCTCATAGTTATGAAGTAGTAGATGATTTTTATATGGATGTATAAGACTTTTGATCAGAGTAATCAGTATCCAAATGAAGGTACAACAGAATTTCTCTTGATTTTTTAAAAAGGCAATGTTGATCCCATCAGGTACACTTCTCTTGGGATGCATTGTTTAATTCCATTTTCTTAATGCTTACTCCCGCAGCAGTTCATGAATGCTTCCATATACTCATTAGATGAGGGTGAATGAATGAGTTTTATCATGCACAGGATGCACCATAAAATGGTTACAAATAATTGCTAGCTCTGCCTCTTTTGTCTTGGCATTAATGCTAAGATATCTTTCCAGACTATTAACAAATTCTATGGGCATCTAACCAGCATTTTGTAAAAACCCCTTATTTTAACTAAGTGGTTCACAATTTCAGGCATTTGACTTATAGATGAACTATCTTCTTTTCTATTTTCCCATTTTCAAGTCCTTCTTTGTTTAAGATGTGGCTATCTTTGGTGATGCTGATCATCTTGCGTATGGTCATTCTCCAACTTTTTCACTGTCCACAATCCCAGACAATGTAATGATTTAATTTGACAAGCCATGTGTCCTATTTGCTCTTATTATAAACTCAAGGCTTCTTTGTATTTTATTATTCAGTATCTATTCCAACCTGTAGATGACTTTGTGTAATATTCATTAGTTTTTGTATGTTTTATTTTCATATCTTCTTATTCTTTGTTTTGTCTAACTTCTTCCTAACTTCCTGTCTGGTCTGGTATTTCATTAGCTACATTTTTACTATTTTCTGTAGATATCTAATTTCACTTCTTTAAACATTTATTTTTCTACTTTCCTCTTTTCTTTGTGATTCTTTTTATTAGCCCCTTCTTTTTATCTTCTCTTTGTCCTTTTTTATTCTCATCTTTTTTCATTTTTGTCTTATCTTTTTTTATTTTCTTTCATATTCTCTCTTTAGCATATATATTTTCATTTCTTTAAACAATAATCATGATTGGGCTAACATGGAAATATTCTCTGCTCATAGGGTTTCTTCATTTGGTTGTTCATCTGTTCTGATCATGTTCTCCCTCCGCCATTTCAATTTTCCACTTGTCAGCATTCACTTTTCTATTATAAAAATTTTAATCTTCATGAGTGTGTGAAATTAGTTATATGTGGGAAATACAAATATGGATTTTTAAAAATATAAAATCAGATTAACATCATCTCCTCTGCCATGCAGTTTTATTTCACTTCACATTATACTACTACATTAGTGATCCCAATCTGCCTTTATTCAAACCTTGTGCTCTCAATACCTAGCTTTATTTGTCTAATTTACTTATTTTGCCTGATTTATTCTTCATTTCTATCCCGTTTGTGTCTGTGATTGATTTTCAGTTAATTAATATTTTTTTATTTATTTTTTTTAAGTACATGTGCATATACAAAAATAACTTCATCTAACAATCCATTTGTTAAAATTTCTCTCAGACCTGATGAGAATCAGACAGCAAAACAATGCATAGTGATCTAGAATCCTGGGATGATTATAAAATCCAGCCTTTGACAAAATAGCTCAGTTGATTAGAGTGTTTGCCCTAAACTCAAGAATCTAAAACTGCAAGTTCAACTTCTATGTGAATACTGTCACTGTGCCTATCAGGCAAGCAACATATGAAGAGTGGAAAATAACTACTACTACTCAAAATGATGTGTAATAACGAACCTGTGTTGTCTGCTTGTGTATTGTTACTAACAAGTTCTTTGTATTTGAAGAATAAATAAAGTTTACAATTTTCTATACAATCAATATTCACTCACAGATGATGGAAATAGTCCAACACCCCACATCTACCTTTGTATTATTCACATTAGACATTTTAATATATATATATGATTTTTTTTTAAAAAAATATTTATTTACTGTGAAAACACAGTGCATTAATTGAAGCAATCGATAGAAAGAAGAAACAAGTGTGTCTCAAGTAAAATCATATCCTGTCCATTGATATTTTTGGATTATGGACCTTAGATACGGTCATTAATGATAAATTCAAAACATCCCCCTTCTAATTTATTATTTCACTTTAATGGGAGATTACTTGAATATAAATCATCCTGAAAAAAAAAAAAACATTTTTTTTTAAATCTAAAAAAATAATTTTAAAACAGAAATGATATAATAATTTTAATCTCTTCTCAAAATTACAATTCGGAATAACAAAAAAAATTACAAATAGTATATTTTTTAATAACAATTATTACTTTAAAAACATTCACAATTTAAAATGTATGATAATCTTGAACTTCGAAAATATTCCACACATCCACATATATAAACACCTATGAGAATATAATTTATTTACTTATTTAATCCTATGGTTATTTTTTAAAACATGTGAATAAACAAAACATTACTGTGATATTAAAATACATGTCTTTAAACTTATGAATAATTTTACAGTAAAATATTACATTTTAACACAGTGAATTTATTTATCCTTTTACTTTAAATAAATAAAGAAAAATAAATAGCAAATTATTTGGTATTCAGGTCTATCTATAATTTCAACATTAAGATAAACACCACATGATGAATTTAAACATCTACCAAGATATAAAATCATGACAATAACTTTTTTTATTGTAATGCCTATTTAATTCTAATGTAGGATGGTACAGTAAGTATATTTATATTCATTCAGTAATAATAGAAATCAATTTCATTTTTTGTTTACTAAATGTTTAAAGAAATTTATTTTACTTCCTAGGGATAACGATTTTTTAACTGATACAAATGTTAATTGAAGTAATTAAGAATCAAAGAAATTGAAATAAAAGTATTATCTTGGGTTAGCTTATTATTAAAAGAGAAAATTAAAAATTATTATTTTTTTATTGGTCATTCAATACACTACAGCAAGAAAAGAGTTCGCAAACTATTGTCGTCTCGGCAGCAGACCCCTTTATCAAAAACTTTTAAAACCGTCATCTCCCTAGCCATTTACTTTACTTACTCAAATGAACAAATTTGTACAGTATTCGATATTAAATATTTCACTAGATATCTTCATTTTAATCACTAGCAATCAATGACTGAAAAAGATAAAAAGCTGTGGAATATGGCATTATCTGGTGGAACATTCAATATCGAAATGTGCACTAATGAAAATTAAAGCCAAAAAATACAGTTGTTTTTAAATTTTTGACATTTATGAAATAAATATGTAAATTCAAAATAACTACAAATATTGAAATCACTTTATTGAAAATAAAATGAAGTGAAAAAACTCAACATATTCAGAGAGAATTAAACGTTAACAAAATTACAAAGGATGATTTGAATTATAAAAATAATACCAAATAAATTAGCTTTGAAAACTGAATTTAATGAAATGGGTGCAACTTGCAATCTGTCAACAATTTATCTATAACAGGTTTTAAATCAGTAAATTGCAACCTCAAATCTTCATGTTCATTGATATGTAATCGATGACTGTTCTGAAGCAGTTTCAAAACTACACTAAAGTTTCTCTCTACCAGACATGATGGAAATTCCAATAAATGTACAACAGTCCATACAGCCAGGTGAAGAAGTGGAATATATCTTGTTGTAGCCAAACCTTGAAAACCCTACTTGAATTGTATCTTGAGGTCCTTATTAGAGCTGGTGGTTATCAAATTCATCTTGTAAAACTATATTTGGTTCTTCATAAGTAGTGTATGGGTTTATTATCCAGTCCACTAATTCCAATGTTAGAATATCTTCCAACCTAGTTTTGAAATTTAAAGTGCCTCTAAGTGGTTGATGTACAGCAAGATATTTTCTTCTTGGATTGTAAATGTTGAATAAGTTGGGAAATTGAGAAACCTGTGATCTTGCAATATTTTGCTTAAAAAAGATTAATCTGGCAACAAAAGCTGATATGACCAATTTTGCTTTAATGAGATTCAAATTGTCTCCTTGCAGTTGTAAATTAATATTAAATTTGCCAAATAAGTCAATTAAATAAGCAATATTTGTTTTATTGTTAAGTAAATTTTCTTTCAAACTGGAATCCTCCTTTCCCAAAAATTCTAAAACAATTGAAAAAGTGCAAAATATCTTGCCAAACCATTTAAAAGTCAGTGAACTTCAGTATGGAGAACCAAGGAATAGAAATCTTTGTCGCTTTCATTACATAATGAAGCAAACAGTCTAATGTTCAAAGCATTACTTCGAATTTTGCTCACAGCTGTTATAACAAACTGGAGCGATTGACACAATTAGTTGCTAAAGTTCTTGGCGACTAAATGTTGCCTATACATTATGCAATGAACTGCAAGCACTTCATATATGTGTTGTTTCATGTTATTTAAGAAACCATCACAACAAACAACCATGCCTATTGCTGCATCTGTTGCAAATGATATTATCTTTGTCAGTTAGAGCCAGTTTCCCTGAAAAATACCTCCATTAAATTAAACTGCCTCTGATGTCAGTTTCTAAAGTTATAGTAAAAGGCAAATCTTCATGCACTTCCTGATCTTGAATAAAGCGAATGTATTTCAGCAACAAAGCTTCATTACCAACTAATGTTGACTTATCCACTTGGAGGCAAAAATGTTTTTTTTACAAATTATTAGTTTTCTACATCATGACTCATTTCATCAACATGTCTTTGAACTGTTATTGCTCAAAAGAATACTTTTTACCATCTTGTGCAGGTTTGTGAACTAGTGTTCAATACCTCTGATGGCCAGTAGAATCAGATTTTCCCCTACAGTGTGCAGCTTACCTGACTTCACAATGAGTAGGGTTATGTTGTACAATACCCTTAATCCATCATCACTTGCCTCGGTGATGAATCAAACATTATCTATTGTAGTTCTCTTTAGAATTTTATTTTTAAGTGGTTAAAAGCATGGCATTTTTTTGTGTCGGGGTGAATTCTGTTCAAGAGATCTGCCAATTTTGAAGGTTTCACAGCATCATTGTTAAAAACTTTTGCATATGAGGCATATTGATAAATGGTTGATAATAATGGGACAAATCCTAGCTTCAAATAGTAGTCCAAGCTGGACACTGCATTTCTTTTCTGGTTGTCATATTATTATAAGAAATAAAAACTTTTATTAACAAACAATTCCAACAGTTACTGTGATTAAAAAAAACCCCATAAAGTATGTACTTACTTGAAACAGATTTTTCTTTAACCTCTAATAAACTGTCTTCTGATTTTTTTTTCCATAGTAATGCTCAATACTTATTCAAATTTCAAATGACAATAAACTACATATCACATAAAATAAACCAATTTATATTTATGAAAGTATGACTTTACAGGACTGATATATTCTGCTAATAACAAATATCATTTCATCCTACCATGAGCAAGTGAAGACATACAAGGGTTTTTCATGTTCACACTTGTTTTGATACATTTGATAAGACAATGCTGACATGCTTGAGCTACAGATATTTTCAGCATTCTCATATGTGACTCTTGATGACCCATTTCAGCTCTTTGTTCACAAGATTGGTATGTAATGTGTTTTTATCAAAAGGGTTTTTTGGAATAATTTTACTTAATTCACTACCTATTGGAATAAGTTATTTTGACATAACAAACAAATAGCAATAGTAAAGCTATTTGTGGTGTCATTGACCCCCAAATTTTTTATTGAGACTATTGACCCCTAGAAAGTTCAAATCGACACTACGGGGCCAATATCGACCATGAAGGGGACTCTTGGACTAAAGAGTATTCACTTAATGAATATTTCTGCAAAGTAATTTTCATTTCACCACTTTCAAGCCAGGTAGCAACTGCCCTTTGTTTGTAATATCTTGTGGAGAGGTGTAATAAATATGACAAAACTTGTGAAGATATATGATGCCTGTGATGGTCACATTTTTATTATTGCTCAGTGCATATAGTAAATTTCTAGCTTAATTGATGTGTCAAACTTACAGATCTCAAAATGTGTCCAAGTTGCGAAAGTGGTATGACATTTACAAATTAAACTGTAATAGTAACTGGATACCTATAAATACTAAACCATGATAAATATGTGGAAGATTGTGATCTGGGCTTTCTGATGAGTGCTGTTCCACACAAAATAAGAATTTTGGGGACTATACAACTTTTTCACATATTTTTAAGATTATGTTTGTGATTATATTCATTCATAATGTATTAAAAGCAGATAGAAACTAGTCCCTACCTTACTTGGGAGTGGTGAAGTAAAAGTTACACTGAGAAAATATTCATTCAGTGCATGCCTAATAAATAACTAATAAAAAATATTAAGTACATCCATTAAGTGATTTGTGCGAATGTTATCACATATGGTTCGACACATAAATTTAATTAGCATAATTGGCTATGTATATAAATTGGACAATGATAAAGGTATATGTAAAATATTGTGATTGGGGCCGACCAATGTGTGCTGTTTCATCATATGCCTTTTTCATGTCTTTGATCATATATTC
This sequence comes from Epiperipatus broadwayi, assembly GCA_028023455.1. NCBI lineage: Eukaryota > Metazoa > Onychophora > Udeonychophora > Euonychophora > Peripatidae > Epiperipatus > Epiperipatus broadwayi. Next base: position 67,191 of record JAQFVV010000090.1, on the reverse strand, counting down.
ATTACACCCTGCACAAGGTATTAAAAGCAGATAGAGGTCAGTAATTAACTTGCATGAGAGTGGTATAGTCAAAATTATACTACAAAAATGTTCATTTAAAAAATTATTTAGATAAAAATTTTGAATGACTAGTGTGATATTAAAGAAAAAAATGTTTTCAATTAAATTTAAATCCAATAATTATTCTAGATTAATTTCAATGAATTCTTTTAATTTTCATTTGATTAATTAGAAAGAAAAACTCATATTTATTTGTACTAATTTTTAGAAATATAAATTATTACTCATACACAATAAAATTTTAGAAACCTAGATAAAACAAGACTGATAAGAATATAATTGTGGTTTTAAATAAGCAAAGACTAATGAATATTTTGCTTGTAAAAGAAATAAAGCAGTTTGTCTTTCTAAATTATCTTTCTAACAGCGTTTTTTTTTTTTTGCATGGAATAAACATTGTCTCTAAATTTTTTAAGAATAATGGAGCAAATTCTGAATTTTATCAACATATGAAGTGAAAAGATTGTGTCCAACTTCTGCCAACTGAACAAACTATGATTCCAAAAATGAGTATATTCCTTTTGGTGACTGAATTGAAACACAAAAGTGAACCTGATTTAATGCTATATAACCTGAAGATCACCATTACTCAAAATGAAAAAGAAATATAAAATGTTCCATAGAGGAAATTTTTCTAGCAACATCACAATAGTTATATATTTGTGCATGCCTGAAAATGTAAAAAAAACTACCTAAAAAATGAAGAACTGTAAATTGCTCTAACTTTTAACATATATATATATATATATTTAAAATCAATTTCAAAGATATTGTTAGTTCCAAAATTAAATTAGAAAAAATTAAAGTTCTTTTAACAGTTAAAATTCTTTATATTTGATATCATAATTAATGATGTAAGAGTTTTTTTAAAAAAAAATTAGCCAGGATGTCCAATTAAAGGGTTGGTTATAAGAACAGTGGAAGAAATGCATATATTTGAATACTGTGCAGTCACATATTATTTTTTTTTTATTATGAAATTTGAATAAGCTTACTTTAATCATTGCAGACAAATTAAAATGTGTGTAAAGAACATGGGATGACCAATTGATTATTTTATATTTATACAAGAAAGAATTAGATTATATGTGTGTTAAATCATCCATTCATCATTATAGCAAAAACTGATTAAAAATACAATATAGGTATATATAAATTGGTTATAATAGTCAAAAGTATTGAGATTTGATATTAAATAGAAAAATATTTGCATTGATGCTTACAACAGTTAAAAAGTTTGAGAGTTAAATAAGAAAGATAATATAATTGTTCCATGAATGAAGATTTTTTTTAGTATTAAGCTGTGCAAATAGATATCCAAAATATAATAAATGTGTGAAGTTAAAGACTAATGCAGATAAGCAATAGTTACTCATCACTTGTCTTCTGGTCACAATTATGCATGAACTTTTGCATGTCATAAATTGTGGATTTAGATATTTTAGCACTTTAACATTTTTATGGTGAGGTAAGTTATGTATGTATCCACATAATGTGCACTGATTTATATAATATTGAAGGCAGTGTTGAGAGACAACCATTCCCCTTTTAACTAAGACTATATAATTAAATATTTAGTAAATCCCTATACTGCAATAGGAAGAAAAGTTGTGTTTTAGATGAAGTCCTATTTGTATAAAAATCTTTAAATTTGACAGCAGTTTTATAAATTCATGTAAAAATAGTGTTAGTAAAGGAAAAATTATCTTCAAGAGTTATTTGTCATTAAATTTCTCTTCATTAGTACTGGACTTTGCAAACCAAATATGCATCAATGATATCAAACACCTACTGTAATGCTAATTTTATAAAACAAAAGATATATTTTTCATTTACTATATAATTCATATGACATTTAATATATACAAATTGATCTACTATATTTGCATTTACAGTTCCAAGTGTACAAGTCTTCTTCTGAAGTACAAAATTTATAAAGGCAATATATTAATAAAATATATATACACTGAATTAAAAATGAGTATTTTATATTACAGATTATATAATTATGCTCTTAGAATTAGCATTTAAAATACATTCACTTTTCAATAAACAATATAATCCAAATATTTCTAAAAAATAAGTCTCAAAGATAGATGAAGAACACACAGACACTGCATTCCCACATTCTAAAATGGGTTTAATACAATAGAACTTTGCTAATTTAAAAATAATAAGCTATGAATCATTAGCAAATATCTACTTATTAAGGTAATGAGATGAATTTTAATTTGTGAATTCATTAACATAAACTGCAATAAAATAGTGTTATTACTAAAATTGCATTATCTGATTCATCTATAAAGGTGTCGGTGTATAAATTTATATTTCTAACAAATTATCATAGTCTATCAATACAATTTTATTCATCATTTATACCATCAAATTATGAATCCAGTCTCCCTAACTATAATTAAATCACAAATTTGACAATAATCTGTCTCTCAAATGAGTCCATTGAGATTGTATTGGATAACAATTCTAAAATCTTTTGATAGCAGTTTTTTTATTATGCCAAGAACTCAGCTTGAAGAATAAACTTCATTCGATTGAGATGGAAAAAGCCATTTTGCTCTCCTATGCCAAAATATACTTCATTGTTATGGAATTTTCACTATATAATTACTTAAAGACGTAAACCAATCAAGATGTCAGTTTAACACATTGCTATAGTTACTTTAAGTGTGCAGTCTATGTTGAAATGCTATTAAAATGTTTGTGACTAGAAAGAAGGAATCATTTCTATAATAGGCAAAAATATATTTTTCAACTTGCAATAAATCACATCCTAAGATTTTTTTATTATCTGAAGAAATTTTTTTTACATATTTCAAGATAGTAAAAGAGAAATGTTTACAACTTCCTGATTAGTAAAATGTTCATTTTCATGAGTTTCCCAATCACTTTTATCAAATGCTTTGTAATCACACAATTGACAATTAAATACGTGTATTAAAGATTTCTTTGTTGTATTATTTAAGTTATCATAAAAAAGCCTTTCGTTTTTATATAAAATGGAGTTAAAAGATTTGTCCTTAGTATGTACACCATCATGAATTTTAAAAATATCTTTATTAGAAGTTTTAAGTCCATCTGAATTACATTGAAATGTTTGTTCCATGCTCTGGACTTTTAAATTAAAATGATTTTTGATAAATTTTTTGGAATTACATTCATGCCATTTTAATTTGTCTTTTTCAACAATGTTATATTCACACAAACTATGTTGAAAAGACTTTTCAGCCATATGTGTTCCTTCATGCAGTGTTAAATGTTCCTTTTGCAAAACCTTACATTTACACAACCTACATTTAAAAGTCTTTTCTCCTGCATATTTTCTTTCATGCTGGTTTAAACTGCCCTTTACTGTAGACTTATATCCACAAAAACCACATTTAAAAGGCTTTTCTCCTGTATGTAGTTTTTCATGTTTTCCTAAGTGGTCCTGGTGGGCAGTCTTATTATATTCACACAAGCTACAGTTCAGGAGCTGTTCACCTGTGTGGCATCTTAAATTAGCCTTGTGAGCAGTCTTGTACTGACACAAACTACATTTAAAATGATTTACTTCTCCATGTACTCTCTCATGCAATCTTAAACTGGCATTTTGTGCAGACTTAAAATCACAGAAACTACACTTAAAAGGCTTTTCACCTGTATGGGTTCTTTGATGCTGTTTTAAAGTCCCCATTCTTCCACATTTGTATGCACACAAGTGGCATTTAAATGGCTTTTCTCCTCCATGTATTCTTTCATGCATTCTTAAACTGATCTTTCGAGCGGTCTTATAATCACATGAACTACATTCAAAAGGTTTTTCCCCTGTATGTGTTCTTTCATGCTGTCTTAAATTACACTTTTTTCCACTTTTGAATTCACACAAGCTACATTTAAATGGCTTTTCTCCTGTATGTGTTCTTTGATGTTGTTTTAAATTTGACTGTGTTGCAGACTTGAAATCACACAAAGTGCATTTATATGGCTTTTCTCCTGTATGCGTTCTTTCATGCAGTTTTAGTTGGCCTGTTCTCCTACATTTGTATCTGCACAAGCTACATTTAAATGGCTTCTCTCCTGTATGTGATCTTTCATGTCGTTTTAAATTTACCTTTTTTTCACTCTTGTATTCACACAGACTACATTCAAAAAGCTTTTCACCTGTATGTGTTCTTTCATGCTGCCTCAATATGTCCTTTTGGAATGTTTCAAATTCACATAAACTACATTTGAATGCCTTTTCTTTCAAACGTATTTTTTCGTGTAGACTTAAAGTGTCTTTTACTGCAGTCACATATTCACAGAAATTATATTTAAATGGTGGTCCTCCTGTATGTGTGCTTTCATGCATCTCTTACTCTTCCTTTATATTCACATCAACTATATTTAAAAAGGTTTGCTCCTGTACCCTTTTTCAAACTACCCCAATGCTCAAACTAAACTGAAAAAGTTTTTCTTATGCATCTTAAATTGTCTTTTGCGCTGTTTTTGTTTGCATAAACTACATTGACCATGTTTTTCTCCTGCATGTGTTCATTCATGTCTTCTTATAAATCCTTTATAAAAAGTTTAATCGACACAAAGTACAATCAATAACTTTTTAAACTGTAATAGTTTTTCCATATACTTTTCCCTTTTATGCTTTTTACCTTATTGTTGATTTCTCAACTTTCTCATTCATGCCTTTCATGTTTTGGCAATTATTTTAATTACAACAATTCACAGACACTTGCCTAATTTTACAATACAATTTTCATAAAGATGATCATTTTTTGTGTAATATCATAGTGATAAAATATCCAAACAAACATTTTACAGCCTATACCACTTTAAATATTTTATTCAACAAATGTTTTCAATCAGAAAACTTATTTTCATTTACTATTAACGCATTTTGTTAACATTTGTAAAAAAACATAAAATATATTTCCATTTTAAATATATTTTTAAACATGTTATAATTACTTGCACTTATCAGTCACACAAGATAATAATGAACAGAAATGATCTCTTTCTCTTTTTTTAGAGTTTCTTGCATTCAAATCTGATTGGCTTGTTTTAGTTGTTCTTAATTTCATAACATTATGGTAAATTCCGTAATCAATCTTTTTCATATATCAATCATATGTTCTTTTTATCAAATATCTTTTTTTATCCATGATGTAGACCTATACAAAACAAAAAATTAATTACATTTCTTTACATGGATAATATGTAATAGATAAAGATAGTTTATAAAAAAGCAAAGATTATGAATTATAATTTTCACTAAATATTCTTAAAATAAGCAACTCAGTTAACCTTTTTATCAGATGAAGCATTTAATACTATTATTGATTCAAACACTTATGTTTTATTATTTACAACCTTTTTATCAGATGAAGCATTTAATACTATTATTGATTCAAACACTTATGTTTCTTTTATAAATATTTCAAGTATTATTATTTACAACCAAATTATTCCTGCTTTACATAAAATCCAAAAAAAAGTTGTAATAAACTAAACTAATCTGAAAATTGAACCAACACTAACTTACATAATATTAACAGAGTAGTAAATTATTAAAAAATTAGCTATTGACACAATTTATATGAAAATTAATATAAAGTTGTAATTATAAATTTATTAAACGCACATTGATTACATAAGTAATATTTACTGAGGCTATAACCTCGATAATATGCGTATGATCTAACCGCTTCAGCTTCACCTATTTAAATAGAAAGTAGGTTGAAGTAAAGAAGGGTTCCCCTCTTTTCTTCCATAGCGTAAGCTTGTGGTTAAAACACCTGTAGAGGTCCCTTCTATTGCATTTTATACGCATATTATTGAGGTTATAGCCTCAGTAAATATTACTTATGAAAATTAATAGTAACATAAGTCTGCATTTCTCAATTTCAGTTCCACATAAGCTATCATTAGTTCAATGGCCAGCTTCAGAGAAATAAACTATTATTTAGAAATTTTGAGAGCAACAGTAAAAAAAATCCAAATTTCACTCTATTTTGCGACTATCTTTCTAAGAACACATCTACCAAATTTTGTAAAATAAGCACAGATACACAAATATATCAAACAACTGAATAATTTATGTATAAGAAATCCTAAATAGTCGAGCATTGTTAGCTGAGAAGTCATCACAGCCACTTTGCAAGCAAGTAGTCGGTTGTAGGCTCGCATCCCAGCCGATGCTATGACATATGAAAAAAAAAAAAATCCTAAATACAAAACTATACCTTATTGTTTCTTTTACTTTTCCAAACTTCCCTTTGATATGAAATATTTATTATTCATTTTCATTAACAAAACTCAAAAATTATTATGATAAACTTTACATATACATATATGCAGATATAAATTCAGGCTCATTTTTACATAACTGAAGAAAATATTATTCTGTGAATGACATATACAGCATGCTGACTTATATAAGTTTAATAAGTTCAATTATTAACTTGATTGATTATAAAAACAAATTCATTAAACTAAATATATTCAATCTTCATCTTTATCAATGATAACAATGATCAGCTTATTAATAACAAATGTGTAAAGATTGAATTAAGAGCCGAGAGAAGAGAATGATTAATATTCAAAACAATATGTTTGTCATCTCTGAATGGGATAAAATTATAACATGAGCAGAAAATATGATAATATAACTATTTTGACGATATGATAGAATAATATTCACACATGACAATAACATATGCAGATACAATTAAATTACTACATATTGTATTTTAAAGCATTTGTTAAAAGATAAAATATGTTGGAGATGCAGGATGAAATTAACTATTGTTTTTTTAATATTATACATAAATTACAATTTTTTTATTATTATTTTTGAAGGACTTATATACTGGAATGTTTTTGCCAATCTGTAGTCATTCTATGACTAAATAGTTTGAGAACCTCTCAATAAGTGTACACAAATTTCAAATGAACATCTCAAAAACTCAGTCAATAGTGATCATTCTAGTATCATATTGCCATCAACATATCAAAGAAGTAATGACAGCCATTAAAATATACAATCCTTGCCCATTTCTGCATAATTTCCAATCAATTTCATATCCATTATAATTTTTTCCATCTTAAAACAGACATATCCTTAATATTATCTATTATACATTCCGAATTACCCAGGATTTCAAATGAAGAAGTGAGACATGCAATTAAATTTATGAAAGGAAAAGCTCAAGGTTATAAGACTCAGATGAAGAAATAGAATTTTTTTATGGCAACAATATATACCAAATGTTTAAATGACAAAGATGTACCAGATGATTGGAAAAATGCAATATTAATATTTTAAAAAGGTGATAAAGAAGATATTAGAAATTACAGAAATCAGCCTATTATCAGTTTTACTTAAAATTTTTACCAAGACACAACTTGTCTACAGAGAACATTGAATTTCAACAAAGCAAATGAACAAGCTGAATTTAAAAATGGTTTTAGTACAATAATCATATCCAAGTATTAATAGAAGTTATAGAAAGGACCAATGAATATTAGTTGACCACTATGTTTTGGATTTGGAGAATATGAAAAGGCATTTGGTTCTATAAGCATGTTTTCTGTGATGAAAGTACTGCCTCATCAATGTAATGACAAAGGATATCATCATATTCTCAAATATATTCATAAAAGTGGAACAGTAACAATTATATTACATATTATTGAGGTTAGCAGTAAAAAGGGTGTAAAATAGGATAACTCCATATCTTCAAAACATCTTGCACCACTGCTGCAATAAGTATTTTGTGGATTAACATGGGAAGCTAAAGGAGTAAAAGTAAATGGATATTATTTAACTTGTATAGTTTTTGCACATGATGTAACTGATTTTTGGAAACAATGCTTTAGTTTCAAAATATGTTGCAAGAGTTATCAGATTACAGTAAGAATGTAAGACTAAAGGAGCTACATTGTGTACTTGGTCCAGTGCCTAAATTCTGGACCTATCCCAGGATTGCAGGTCACCATTGAGAAGTTTTTACAAATTTGTTACATGAACTTGTTTTTGTGCATGCATATGCACTTAAAAAAAAATGATGATGATTAAAAAAAATCAGTCACACACCTGAATAGGATAGCATCGGAGAATAAAGTAGGCACAATAAACTAAATTAGACAAATAAAGCCAGATAATGAGGGTGTAAAGTTTAAACAAAGGAAGATTATGGATAATAATAATAGTAGTAGTATTACATAAAATAAAAGTTGCACAGTAAAGATGATATTAAACTTATTTTACGAGATATTTATTAAAAAGCTCATATTCTATATTCATTCTGTATGATTTTTCCATATTCTCATGTTTATCCTCTATCATTTATTACAATGCATGAATCTCATAAGTGCATGTGAATGCCAGAAATCATATGAAGGTGTTAACAAATCACAAGAATACATAACAAGGTGTTAGATTATCAGAAGCCATTTACAAAACCATACTTTAAAACCAGTAAGAGATATTCTCATTTAGACACAATACATTCATTATTAGCCATTAATTAGTATCATTTCAGTATTTTGTATTTTAAATTTAGAATGGAAATTGTTTTTCTTTTACATAAAACTGATTCTAAATAGTATTCTCTTTTTTGGAAGCAATTTTAGACCACTTCCTTTTTAAAATAATGTAAACAAACATACTTTTTAGGGCAAAATCTTTAATTAAAATGATGTATACCCTAGGTGAAAAACATGTGGCCAATATGAATGACTTGTGCAGCTTTATAGAAGATAGATCTATTATTTGATATTCACTTATTTAGATAACGACAATTTGAAAATTTATAGAATTAAATAGAGCACTATAAATTTAAGTTTCAGTGGTCATAACCAATTGTATATTTCAAATGATAGAACACCACCTAGTGCAAAACGATAACACTACCGAATGTGTTACATGATCTCTACACAAAGACTATTTTCTTAGTATTAATGTTTATAAAAAGACGATTGTGATTTGTCATTTGTGAATCTTGTATCGTTTTTGTAGTCATACAGTAGTTATTGTTATACTTATTCTGTGGTTTTACTAAACCACGATGTTATTGTATTTCTAGCAAGTATATGCTTTCTTAAGATAAAATTTAATTTTTTTTTTAGCCATCATGTCAAATTGCAAGAAAAGAAATTTAAATGAAGAAAATAGAACATTTAATGAAGAGTGGGAGTTAATTTTGTCTTCATCCCTGTGAAAGGTAAACAGGTGCATTTGTTGTGTGATATGGTTTTAAGTACTTTTTAAAAAACGAATGCAAATAACCACTATTTGATATATAAAAAACATAAATTCTGTCAAGCCTTGGTGGTTGAGTGGTCGCCTTCCAAGCAGTTGTCCTGGGTTAGTGAGTTCACTTCCTGGCCGATGCTACAACACATGAAAAAAAAAAAAAACATAAATTCTTCAATTTAGAAAGCGAATCTCGATGAGTTGCACTTCAAAAATTAAAAAATGATAATCATCATCAACAGGCGTCTTTTAGTGCATTTGTAAAAAAAAAATACCACAGCAGTTGATGTTACCTATAAAATAGCACATACACTTGGAAACCATTTAGTGATGTAGAATTAATAAAAGAATATATTGTTGCAGCAGTGGATCTGTTAGATACAGAAAAAGTTGATAAATGCAAAAAATTGGCTCTTTCAAAAAACGCTATGAGCTAAAAATGTAATAGAACAACTTCGTAAGATTATACAAAATGAAGACTTTATTTTTCAATTGCACTGACTTGACACAAGTTTTATATTTTATGTGTTGTAACTAAAGATTTTCAGTGTTACAAACAACTTCTTGTGCTGGGCACACCAGCTGGAAAACTCGTGGTGTTGCAAACTTTAAAGAAGTATGTCATCAATTACAGTTAAATGTTAGGAATTTAGTCAGTGTTTGCACCTATGGCACACCTTCCACAACAGGCAAAAAAGGATGCATTGGTTATTAAAGGAAAACTTACCAAACTTGAAAAATTTGATACCATTTTACTGCAATTTGCATCAACAGAATCTTTGTGCAAAATCCACGATTATGTAAGACGCTCTGGATAAAGCCATTGCGATTGTAAACTATAGTCGCATAAATGCAATGTGTCATCATAAATTTTGGCAGATACTAATTTTAGACGAGAAAACTTAATGTTGATCTACCGTAGTACTGCAAGGTTCACTGGCTATCAACAAGACAGGTTTTGATAAAACTTTTAACTCTTCAACAAATCTTTTATCAAGAAGAAAAAAAACCATGTGATTTATTAGATGAAGCATTTTTCAGAAACTGCTTTTTTGTCTGATACCGTGACAAAACAAAACAATTTAAATATTTGCCTGCAAGGTAAAATGAAGCATATATATGAAATGTGGCAAAAGACCCGAGCGTTTGGGAAAAAATTAAAATTTTTCAAAACATTGCTCTCTTGCTCAAATATATCTGCAGAACACTTCCCTGAGCTAGCAAAAATATTAAATGAGCAGAATTGTGAAAAGAAAGCATTTGATGAATATGTAGATGTTTTGGATTTTTTAATAGAAGAATATACTGAAAGATTTTCAGATTTTGACAAACACACTCCTGCTATGAAACTAGTATTTGAACCACATTTAATAGATATATCCGAGGTTCCTACCAAACTACAAATGGAGTTATTTCAGTTAAAAAAAGATAATATCCTCAAATACCTTTTTGACACTAAAAAGGTTACCATAGAAATTTTGAAAAATGCTGTTAAATATCCATGTCTATGAAAGCATGCACACCGTTTACTTTCGTGCTTTGAAAGTACTGCTGCGAGTCAATATTTTTTCTCATGACAAAAATTAAAACTAGTTTAAGAATACAGATTACAGAGGTTCAGTTAGAGGATCAATTAAGGCTATTCATTACAAAACTTAATCCAAATAATCAATTACTTTCAAGCAAAAAACAAATGCAAATATCTCACTAACTTATATTTTCCATCGGATTGTAAAATTATTTTTTGTATTGTTGCTATGTTAGATTTTTATGATTTATAATGTAATAAATTTAATTATGATATTTATGTTAATAATATTTTTATTTGAAGTAGTATTTAATATAAATTTTTTATTTAAAATTTAAAGATCTAAATATATTTATATATATATATGCTAAACGAATATAAAAAATTAAAGCGGCCTCCTTTATTACTGGCTAATTAAAATGTGGCCGCTAATGGTAAAAAGGATCCCCACCTTTAATGTATACCTTATGTTATCTATTCCACGTTGTAAAACTACACCCAAATATTTATATTTTTTTCACTTCTTATATTATTGTTAAAGTAAGTATCTTCATTTTCAACTTTAATTTAATGGCTTAAACCAATTTCCATTCAAATGTATAAATATGGGTCACAGATTGTATTACATCATTACTAAGGTGTGATAGCGTTACATCATTTGAGTTAGAACTATATGATATAAATAAACAGCTTCAAATAAATGTTAAATATATTTGAAAGATTGTGGCTATGAAGCAATGGGATGACAATGTATTTAATGGTAAGAAAGTGGTTTATAATCCAACTACAGATATATACATTACAAATTACTGATTTAATGATATACATAGATAAATATTTATAAACATTATTTATTTTATTATTACTACTTAGAATTTGTACTTATAAATAGTTGTATAAGAAGATTGTATTTCATACAGTTGAAACACAAGTACCAATATACTCATTAATTTGGTAAAAGTTACTCAATATCGCATCCATGTACTGAAACTAATGATGCTTTTATTCTATAAAGTGCATGCGTGTAGTCATTGGGTATAGGACTATATACTGATACTGTTTTGCCATGGATGCACGTTAAAGTTTTGACATTTTCTGCATCCACTGTGTGTTGCTTTGGAATTAGTGCTAATGTGATGTAATCATCCAGCCATAATTATTCTTTGTGAATATATTTTCAGTGCTTGTTAAGTATCGTTTTAGCTTTAGCAAATGTTACATTTAAAAAATGAGTAGGTGAATTAACGTTAAGATACCTTGGTGTTATTTGTGCTATGATATATTATTCTAGTGACTCAAAGTTTTAGTTTATGATATCATGTCATCGAAGACTCCTGGCATAAATAATCCATGTCACAATAAATTGGCTCCTTTCCATTCTGGAAGATATTAAATGGTTCAATCTGCCACAGTGACATTTTTTCTCCCCACATCATTTGTAACGAATATGGTTTTATATTGAAAAATACATTTCCAGTTAAAACTTTATATATTTATGTTTTGTTTTTCTTTTTGCTAAAACTTTATGTAACTTTTTTTTTAAAAATATTTAACATATAAGATTAAATTTACAGTTTGTCACTTTTAGATAAAGCTAAAACTTTATCTTACAGTTTGTCTTCCTTTTAGCTTAAAAAAAATGTAAAGTTAATTCAAGATTTAAAAAATATTTCAAGTTTCTTTTTCATATCGTTAGAAATGATATGTTTTTGGATTTGAAGTTTGGTATTACACAAGCTGGTGGTTTACATTGGCACAAGGTGCCATAATAAAATTCACAAAAAGCACAACATTAAAAACAAACAACTATCTGCTTTTATTTAGTATCTTAATGTGTTTTTCCTTTTTCCCAAATGTATATATCTCTAATTTTTTTTTTAAATATGAAGTTTGATATTACATGTTGTAGTACATATTAATCTGCTAATGTATTATTCTAAGTTTGCAATATATTTAAAATAACACCTCCATGGGATTTTGTGGACAAATTTTTATCGATTACATTTGCCCACACATTTTTTGGAAGCATTAAAAACTATTGCAAACTTAGAATAATAGGTCACAAAGAAAACAGTGGCAGCTTGTGACTAAAATCCAGAAAATTTTTATGCATGTTGTAATATTATGTAAAATATATAAAAAGAAAATTTATACATAAACTTGATAAAATTCTAAACAAAAAAAAAAAAACAATTTTTGCTTACTAATAGCCTAAATAGTTATAGTTAAAGCTTGATCCATTTCATTTAAAAAAGTAATCCATACATCATGTTTTACTTTGTGCAAAATAAAAATAATAATTTTCTCTTTGATCTCTACCTATAAATATACTTCTGGTTGTTACTTATGCCTGGCTGAGATATTTGAATTTCAGGTTTTGAATGACCTCTTTCCTTAACTATAACTTTCTCATGGAGAGACAACAGTGAAAACGTAAGCTGTTAAAGCTCTCTTACAGTCGCAGAACTTATTTGTCGAGGATGCAGGCATGATTAAATTTTCTATAAAATAATAGAACCTGAATAAAATTCAATTAGATCATCTAATTCTACACTTTATCATATTCAAGAATATTGTACATAGGTTTTAAATACAACCCACACAGTCAAAAAGAAGCACTAACAAACTTTTGCACAAAAGGGTCAGCAATGTGTAAGCTTATTTCGAAGAAGTGTGCATGCGCACAACAGCAAAACACCCCATTTTGTATATATGAAGCATACAATTTTTGTACTTTTTTCACGAACTAGAAATTGACTAGTGACGTTAAGCTTAAGGATTATATAATGTACAAGTATAAAGAAAGAATTAAAAGGACTCATTATGAATGTTGTAGGGATACTGAAGTTCCTCAGAGCTTATGCATCAGCCACCACTGGCTGAAATAACATCAAAGTACCCAAATTACTTTTGAAAAAACATATTATGAATGATATAAATAAAAGATTTTAATTAAATAAACTGAACGTCGAAAATTGCTTTTGTTCACGGGATATTGCACTTCCTCAATGCTTATGCATCAGCCACCACTGGCAGGAATAATATCAAAGTACCCAAATTACTTTTGAAAAAAATATTAAGAATAATATAAATAAAAGATTTGAATTAAATAAACTGAACGTCGGAAATTGCTTTTGTTCACTTATTTTTGCAGTTATTATAATATAAACATAGTTTAAATGAAAAATTTAAATATTTGATCACAAAAAGCAATATAGTTAATTCAATTATGCATTCTCTTATGCAGTATTAAGTTACGTATTTAAATATCTAACATAAACACAGTAAATATTAATATGTAAAATATACGTAAAACCTTTTAAAGTACGTTACCTAAAGACTGACTAATTTTAATGAGAAAAATGGCGGTTTCCTTTTTCATCCGATGTTTTCTTTTTGCACCGCCATCTACTGGGATTATAAAATTGTTAAACAAATAAATGTTTTCATGAATGATATTTTAGTTGTCTTTATATATTGGACTATTTTCTTCATCTAACATTTAGGATTAGTGTCTTTAGAAAAATTTAACTAGATTTAAATTTTTCAATTACATTCAAGTGTTAGTAATAGCACACAAATTAATATATTAATGTTGACATTAATCGTTACGATTTGTTATTAAACGAAATATTAGAATTGCGCTCATAAGAGAGAAAGATGAATGGATTGAAAAAGTAAAAAAAAAAAAAAATTAATTGTCCAATAAACGAACTGTTGTGCTTAATCTTGGATTAGCGTGTTTATCTTTATTTTATTTATATGTACTTAAAAAGAATGGAGAAGTATGAAGATGTTTATTATATATATTATGTAACTTTTTTTTTCCACGTAACGAATTTATTTATATATTGACTTCATCTACAGATAACCCAAGAGTTTTTATGATTTAAATTATTTAAAAAACTACTATATATTATAAATTAATGAAACCATTAAATATTCATTTTCTTTCATTTCATTTTCACTGACTTTATATTTTCTTTTTCATCAATTTTTTTGCCCCCACCATTCCCGCTATTTTTTTTTGCATTAAATTTATTTTTAAATTTTCGATAAATTTATCATTTCTCTACGAAGCATTAATCTGGGATTTCTAAGTTTATCTATCTTAAAATCGAATACGGTTTTGATTTTATTGTTCACATATACGCGCCTCCCGTCATTGTCTCAGTTTTGTTAACATTTGACCATACGTATTTCCCCTTTTTTATGTTTTAGTCATCAGAGAATCTATATTTTCGCTGAATTTTTATCTCGTGTAGTAATCTATACTGAAAATTTATTTCTAAAATTATTTTAACAATATAAATTTACTACAATATATATATTAAAGAATGATTTTACTGTATATAATTCAAAATTTTGTCAAATTCAAAACAGAACTTAACATGTTATATTTAATATATTAAAAACATATTTATTACATAGGAACTAATTCTTAATTAATAACTGGAAAATAGTGTATCAACATTTCACTGAGACTATGGGAGACTTAATGAATGAAACAATCCTTGTGGTCACACTATTTTATTTTTTTTTTGCCAGGTATTTTTAATTTTTTACTATAATTCCTTTCTAACCATATTCCTCAATCTGTTAAGCAAAAGAATAGTGTTTGTTTTGGAAAGTGGCTTTATATCTTAATAGCCAATAAAATCTTAGCAGTGATAATGCAGTTCCTA
Organism: Epiperipatus broadwayi; assembly: GCA_028023455.1. NCBI lineage: Eukaryota > Metazoa > Onychophora > Udeonychophora > Euonychophora > Peripatidae > Epiperipatus > Epiperipatus broadwayi. Next base: position 51,668 of record JAQFVV010000090.1, on the reverse strand, counting down.
TTATTTTCCTTAACGAGAAAGATTAAATTTAATTGTAAATTACTGAAAAATATATAAAAGTCACCAAGGTGAAAAAATGAACTTTTTTCTAATAGCTATCAATTAGTCTTTTGAAATGCTGTAGTTTAGAAAATGCCATAAAGAAATTAGCTACCGGTATAAATCAAAGATTTAAGTTCTGTTATATTTTGTAATATTTTTATAGATGGATTTTCAATACGCACTATAACTGAACTGTGGACTATAGCATTACTGATAAATCATTATTGATTATTTGAGTTGTATTGACATGTTCATCTCATTTTTAATATCTAGGCAGGCCAGTTCCTCTTTTCAAATTCGTCTTTTCCTAATTTTATCTAATTTCCTTAATTAATAGGCAAATTGTTGGGTGCCGATACATGTATTAGTTTTAAGATTTAAGTTTTAACACTTTAAAGAAGATGCAAGTAAAATTAATTGGTAATTTATTACTGAAAATATTGCAAAAACAAAAACACCCATAATTGACCTGCTTTTCATTAATATTTAAAAAAATAAAAAAACTGAAATATAAAGGGTTTGTGTTCATATCATTTGAAAATGGGTATAAAAGATGAGTTTCGATACAAAATCTTTGGTCTTTAGTTTTTTTATTTTTTAAATATTAATGAAAAGCAATATTTTCGGAATAAATTACCAATTAATTTTACTTGCATCTTCTTTAAAGTGTTAAAACTTAAATCTAAAAACGAATACATGTATCGGCACACACACATATATATATATACGAGTAGAAATTATGACTTGTAATTTATTAGTGTGATTATATTTTTAAATCATTAATTTATTATAAATATATTTATAATAAATTTTATCCCTCTATTGCATTGGCTTACTATTAGGCTTGAGGCATAAAAGTCCATTAGTTTGTTTACTGCTGTTTTTAAAATTTGAAAGTTTTGCTTTCTATTATTAAACTTCTTAACTTAGCCCTTTTATCTTAGTAAGACAAAAGGCAATCCCTAATGATCATTCTTAGAAATTATCTGACGTCACACATACCTGCTTTAATTTGTGTGAGACCCAAGTAGACAGTTTTAAAAATAAAATTGAAAGAGACCATAACATGCTGCGATATTTCCTGAATAAATTAATTTTACTGGTGTCTTCTTTACAGTAATAAACCTAAATCTTAAAAGTATAATTTGTTGATGGTTTGTGGTGTTGCAGTAATAAAAAGATCTAGGAAGAACCAAATTTAGCCTGCGCAGACGACCATCCATCCATCAGATACAGGAAGTTGGTAATTTTTTAAAAAATTTTAAAATATTGGTAAAAAATTACTTAAATAAATGCTAACTGTAATATGCATTATTATGTCTATTATTCAGATTTGTGATTTATTATTATAAGTCTTAGAGAGATAATCCGCCAAATGTAAAATATTATATTTTTAAAAATACTCCATAGTGTTGAAAGTGATGTCCCCGCCATTTCACATTTAGCAATATACTTTTTAAATATAATTTTTTAAAATTATAATACTGGTTTTTGAGATTTAGTATATACTGTTGAAAGACCGGAGTAATCTTTTGATAGAAGCATTTATCATTTTTTCTAATTATCGCTATGTATATATATTTAGGTTTTATGCCTTTTTTAAAAAAATACCTTAACACACGTTAATTTGATTATCATCACTATATATATATTAGCGTTTTTGGTTTATTTTAAAGTACTTTTTAAATATTGTTTTTTAAAATTATAATACTGATTCAGTATATAGCGTTGATAGACTGGACTGATATTTTTAAAATAGCATTTATTATTTTTCTAATGATCGCTATATTTTAACGGGTTTTTGTAAATATTGCAATGTTTGATTATGACTATATATATAAATTAGCATTTTTGGTTTATTTTAAAGTATTTTTCCCCGCCATTTTTTTAAGTGTAGTCCCTTCCCACCACCTTTTTTAATTATAGTGCTTCAGGCGTTTTACTTTTTTGAAAAATGAGTGTTTTTAGTCGATGACATTTATCGCTTGCATGTGCCAGCAGCCTTTTTGAGTGTTTCCAAATTCAAAATGGCCACCGAGCGCGTACTATATCAGCACCAAATTGTTGTTATTTAAAGATTCACTTAATTTTTATGAATTGATAAACAACTTCATCTAAAATAAATCATTTCTTTTTTTGGTTATAAAAAGTTTGGATCTCGTCCCTGTAAATTGTTAGGTCATGTGTGCTATTGATAAAGAGCACACTATACCAAAATACTACTGAACAGATTTAACTATTTCGATTTTTGCATTTACATTTATTCAGATTGAAAGTTATTAATTGAATTAGAAATTCATTGGAAATATATTTATTGTTCCTAAACTGTTTTTGGTAAGCAAAGCATAGACTGGAATACCATGAGACAGAGTTAACTTTAGTTATTAAAAAATTATATCATAGTGTTATGTTCGTTTAGGCTTACAGGTTCATTTCCAGACCAACAGACACAAAAATAATAATTATTCAGCAATTAATATGTACAATTTATTAGTGAAAAAATATGCACACGTTAGTTGAACAAATGAATAAATATAGTTGATACACTTGAATGCTGAGATAGTCGAGCCAAGTATGGAGCTCACTTCTAGTTATGTATTTAGTTTGCCTGGAGTTGGCTCTAATTTGGACATAGCAGTTTCCAGTCCATAGGTGGACTTGCCTTACTGCAGGGACGTCATGTTAATGACTAGATAAATAGTCGAGCCAAGTATGGAGCTCACTTCTAGTTATGTATTTAGTTTGCCTGGAGTTGGCTCTAATTTGGACATAGCGGTTTCCAGTCCATAGGTGGACTTGCCTTACTGCAGGGACGTCATGTTAATGACTAGATAAATACTCTTGCTGATGGCAGAAGGTTTAATGGACAGCACATTCTGTCATTCAGGTTAACTGAAGTAATTGCTCTCTGCCTTGCCTCCACGAGGCTGACTATTTAATGGCCAATCCCCTACCTTACTGGAAACATGCGGATTTGGTGCACAAACCCAAGTGAAGGATTTAATCCCATTGGATATCATCTGGGTGCTACTCAATTAGGTAAGGAATCTGTAATAGTCCACTTCTGAAGGCAGGATCAGATATGACATCCCTCCCCTTGGCTAAAATTAGCCCTGGAGGACATAGTTGTCAAAGTGCACTGGGCGACATATTATCCACTTTCATGGTTTCTCCAATTGATTGCTATTCCTCTCTTCACTTGATGAACTTGTTTCTGATTGTCTGCTGTTGTCTTGATAGGTTCTGATGTGTGGTTGAGTCTTAGCTAGTTGTGATGGTGATGATGACCTTTTTTTTTTCATGACAGTGTAGAGCCCTTTTATTTGAGTCACCACTGTTGGTATCTATTTTGTGGACCCATAGCACATATGACATAGTACTTGTGTCCCTATTTGAAGTTTTTATTTTTTTTATCTTCTTGTTCAAGTTTGGCATCAGGTTTCAGGATTGATAGCATAGTTCTTAAGGGTCTGTTGAATAACAGTTCTGCAGGAGTCTTCCCTGTAACTGTGCTCGGAATGTAGTGCTGCATTTGCATAGTCCTGGCAATTCTGGTGTTCCAGCTTCCATCCATTTTCATGGTCAGCTTTTTGTTGAAGTCTTCTGAGTAATTAGACTTTATCTTTGATAATGTTGTGAGCTGGTACACTTTGGGAACTTTGAACCCTACAGTTACCTAATGCCACTACCAGTGGAAGATATATAGTTTTGTTAGGCATCATAATTTTTCCTGTTGTTTGACCCAACAGTTTGATTTTATTCCCTTGGTAATCTGATCTGATATTGGCATACTGCCAGGGTGCAGTTTATATTTCTTTTTATTACTGATTGTCCAGGTCTTGCTTGAAACTATAGACATTGCTGACCCTGAGTCAAGTTCCATTTTGACTGGCATATCATTAATTATGACAGTGTGTATAAACCCAGACTTGTCATCTCTGATATGGTTTATACAGGCAACTTGTTTGTGTTTTTATAAGTGCCTTTACTGTTTTTAGGAATAGACTTGGCTCTTTGTCTTTAATTTCAGACATGCTGCCTTTATATGTCTGACTCACTTGCAAAATGTGCATGTTGCTTTGCGGCATGGGCATTCTGTATGCATGTGCTCATTGCATCTATAGAAAAGCCATCAGCTATTTCATGCAGAGTTATCTGAGCTGATTGCATATTTGGATGACTCAGTGTTATGCTCAATTTTTTTCACTTCATACTTTGTAAGTTGTTTTAATGGGTTAGCTTAACTAGCTATTGTTTCTGCTAGTCCTGCTTGAACTATCACTGTCTTAAAATTTAGGTCCAGAACCATTGATATTTTCAGCCTCAAATTGTGATCGTTTATGCCACCAATAAAACAATTATGAAGTGCTTCATTTGTAAAGTCTTTGAAATCACAATTCAAGGCTAATATACGGATTCATGTTGCAAATTCTCTAGCTGTTTCACCCTGTTCTTGTATGCTGAGATTAAAATGGCATCTGTACATTATTGTCAAGGGTTTAGGAGAAAAATACTCTGTGAAAATTGACTCTCAAAATCCAGCTCAACTGGGATTACAGCCATAGATTGAGACTTGAGTATATCATATCTTTGCAAGCCTATTACTGTCATAAGTGTAGATAACTTTACCTCAGGCTTTTTTATCTGGTTAGCCTGTAGGTAAAAAAATCAAGCACTCATTATAATTTGGCCATCTCTCAGGTTGAGCTGGATCAGAAGATTCCATAGAGCTGATTGCTTTAGCCATCTTTATTTATGTGAGTAACCACTCATTATTTTGATTTTACAGTTACATTATTGTAAGTAACTCAATGATGCTTTTAAACCAATACAGCAAGCTTTTGTTACAGTCTTGCGAGTAAAGTTCTCATGATTGGTTGAAGCTTCAAATTGACATGCCTTTATGTTTGCAGTCAACTTTATTCAACAGTTTTACGTATTTTTTTTTTTTTTTTAGAAAATTTAAAGATCACCATAATGAAATTACGGGAACGCAATTTTTTTTTCAAAAGGAAAAATAATAAAACAAATATGCAAAATACACAATCGTGTATTTATTTCACGTTTAGATCTGTTGAAACTGGCATATTTTATTATAATTTTTCCAGCCACGAGGGAGAAATTGTGTCTGACTGTGCCAGATTTGTTTTAACTTGTGTAGTTTATTCTATAATTTTTCCAGCCATGGGGGGAAAATTTCTGAGTGACTGTGCCAAAATCTGTTATAACAGGTGTAGGGTATTCACATATTTACCTTACTATGATGTCATTATCCTGAAGGCATACGATTAATCTTCCAATCTTTAAGATAACGTCACCTAGTGATTTGCCACCTAGTGATTTGCGGACAAAATTAATCGCTTAAATTTGTCCGCATATCACGTGATGTTACATCAAAGATTGCAAGATTAGAATAGGATGCCCTCATAGTAATGACATTATAGCAATGTAAAAACAGAGAAAAAGGCACGTAGTACAGGGTAATGATGGCACCGTTCATCCTGAAAAAAAAATGTATTAATATGACACAAAATAGGAAAAAAAGGTTAAAAGTACTATATACATCATGAATAATTAACCAGGAAAACTTAAGATAAATTTCACTACAAAATTAATAAGTAAAAACTGTGAGTCCAGAAATAATAAATCTGTCGTCTTAAAAGTGCTATATAAAGTTTTCATAAACTGCGAGTCTACAAATAATAATTCAGTCGTCTTAAAAGTACTATCTAAAATTATTAATTTTTTTTTAGTGGTAAACATATACAAAACATTATGAAAGTCCAACCAAAAAAAAAAATCCCTTCTAAAATAATTACTTTTTTTCCTCAATAAAATTAAATCACTTATGCAAAGGGGCGGACATGTTAAAAATTAGTTAATGTTCAGCGAGTCTACCACAGAGTTAATACAATTTTTTTTTCAAAAACTGTAATATCGATAAATACGGGTGACTGTACTCTCTCTTTTACAGCTAGATGGAAAACGAAAGTTTTGTTATTTTACATTCTTAAAGAAAAAATACACACATATATATTTGTAACGTTTTGAATTGAACTAAGGAGAAATATATGGCAAAGAAATATAAATAAGGTAACAAAAAGAAAACTGAATCAAATCTTTAATCATTAAATCTCAAGTCCTATACCAATAAACTAGAATTTAATAGGGAACACTGCATTAGTAATAATAATAATAATAAAAAAGAGGGGGGGGGGGAATTTGCGCTTTCTGCATTTTTTTTTCTGTCTTTTAAAAAATAAAACATATATATATATAATTAAATGCTTAATTATAGGTGTGAAGTGGCGATCAAGTTTAGTGAGGCATTTTTCACTTAAATTAAGAAGATTCATCGCCATTATACATATTAAACCCAATACCAATTACAATATTGTTTTTTTAAAAAAAATTTTTTATAAAATATCATTTAAATAAAAAAAACAAACATATATCTAGATTTACTTTGAGAAAAGACAAACACATTTCAAATAAGGGGATAATTACCGGTAACTAGTGTGTGTGTGTCAAGATGGGTTCCGTTGATGTTGCATGGCAATTCCTTTTTTGATTATTTCCTTGCAAAGAATTAATTACTACAGGGTAGGCATTCGTCAGGCATTTTTCTTGGTTCTTCGGCTGGCTCACATCTTTACGACTCCAGTCCCAGAGACAGGAGAGTGAAGGCAAAGAAAACTACCTCCACATTTCTGTAGAGTAACAAAGTTCTGGATTTGAATACATGTAGAGTAAATAATCTACAGCAACAATAAAAAGGACAGCAAGCAGCAATTCAAAAATGAATTTATTTTTTTTAAATAATTTTCAGCTGATTCTAGAAATTCTTAATATAAGAGTCCTTTGCAAGAGCTTCGGCAGATTTCCAGATTGAAGAACAAAAGAAAAGTTCTTTATTTATACTCCTTTCCCCCAATTATATTTTTAATTTAACTACTTATTAGTAGTCTATTGTTTCAAATTTTTCTTTTATCAATTTTTCTTTTAATTAAAATGTTTCATAAATTAATTGCTTTCTTAAATGAATTCTGTTTAATTATGAAAATTTATCTTATTTCTTTCTGCCATCATATTTTAAAATTAAAGAAAAATTTTAAAAAAAATGCTTTTATTTTTTTATATTTTATTTCATTAACTTTTCCCCCTCTTAAAATAATTTCCCTTAAAATAATATATAACTGCTGATGCAGGTCATTCTTTAAGTTTGAGAAAAAACATATTTATTGTGGTTGGACTTAGGGTCTTACCTAGTCCACAGTAAATGGTGAAGCCAGCATGTATAGCATTGTATATATGTGCACAGCTTCAATATTTAAAATCAATTACGTAGATATTGTTAGTTTTGAAATTGAATTTCCTGTATTTATTTCATGTACGAGATTGTAGATATCATCATCATCAACCATTATCAATCTACTGCAGGATGGTCTCCGAGTTCAATTCATATTCTCCAATCATTAGCTTCTCTTCTCCACATCACCCCTGCACATTTTCTTATTTCATCCATCAATCTCACATGTCTCTTTCTGGGTCATTTACAATCTCTTGGAACTAGTTTAAGATTCATTGTCCGTCTACTATCATCTCTTCTAGCAATATGTCCAGCCCAACTCCACTTCAATCTTTTAATTTTCCATAGTCAGTAACACGTTTGTTCTCTTACCCATACATTGCATTTTCGACTCTTCTTGTTTCTCCCAACAGCACTCTCATACTTCCCTAGTGTCTAAGTCTCTGTATTGCTCTTCTATTAAGTGTCCAAGTCTCAGATTCATAAGTAAGAACTGGTAAAACCAATTGTTAAAACCTTCCTTTTCTAACACATAGGCATATTTCCTTTAGTATTAAGTTATTTCTACCAAAAGCACTCCAACCAGTTTAATTCTATGATTAATTTCCCCATTATGTTTCCTCTGTATTAATAATCTGACCAAGGTTTTGTAACTGTTAACTTCTTCTAATCATCTAATCAATCTTTAGTTTCACATTTTGAGAAACGATTAAAATTACTTTAGTCTTTTAACATTTATCTTTAGTACTACTTTCATCTGATAACTCCTCAAAATTTCCGCAGTCGAAGCATTATTTGCAAAACAACTACATCATTTGTAAAATCTAAATGACTTAAATAATCTCCATTTACTTTCACTCCTTTGTTTCCATTTTAATTCAAAATACTTCTTGCAGTACTGCTTAAAAGTTTTGGAGATATGGAGTCACCTTGTCTTACACCCTTCTCAATGTTGCTTTCCCAGTATCATTATGTAATCTAATTGTGTTTGCATTTTATAAATATTCTTTAAACTATGACAATATCCTGATCTATACCTTAATGATTCAATGCTTTAATACTAAAAAATGTTTATAGAATCAAATGCCTTTTCATAATCTACAATCCAAAATATAATTAATTCATATTCATTTGTCCTTTCTATAACTTCTCAGTACCTGATATGATCTACGTACTAAAGCACTTTTAAACATGTTCTTTGGTTGGTGGAATCAATGTTCTCTGTAGCGAGTTGTAATTATCTTAGTAAATTTTTTTATAAAACGATAAAAGGCTATAGGTCTGTAATTTCTAATATCTTCTTTATCCTTTTTTTAAATATTAATATTATTACTCATCTCCATCACTGGTACATCTTTATCATTTAGACATTGGTATATAACTTTGCTAAATTTTTTCTATTTCTTCACTTGTTTTTTAATATATCAATATAATCCATCATTACCTGAACCTTTCCTTTCTTCATACATTTAACTCACGATTCTTCATTTAAAATCCAATTAAAGATGTAATAAAATAGGACAACTTGTTCTTTATTACCATATAATTCTTGATAAAAGTCTTCTACCCTTTCATGATGTCATTCTCTTTTAGTAATAATTCCATCTTTTTCTTATTCATATAAATTCCTACCAATACCAAATGTTGTTTTACACTCTTGAGACTTTTATTTTCTTCTACAGCTTTCCTTTCTAGTTCACAGTTATACTTTCATATATCATTTTCAACTCTTTCCTGCACCATTTTACAAAATTCAAGATATTCAATCCTTTTTAATGAATCACTTTTGTATATCTTCATATTCCTTCTTTTCTTCATAAATTCTCTAGTCTCAGTAGAAATTTTATTAGTCAATTGCTGTTTTTTTTTACCACTATCTTTGTTGCAGTTTTTAAAAGCGTATCAGTTATTTTCATATATATATATTTTAAATAATGACATACTATTCTATAACTGAAAAAAAGAAAAATACTTATGGAAATAAATAGAAAAAAAGTCTTTTTCTTTTTTCCTCTAAGTATTTTAAAATAATCCTTTAGAAAAAACTTAGTTGTGTTTTGTCCTGTTCTAATATTAGAAATAACTAACAGTTAAAATGCTTTACATTTGATATGTAAAAAAAAAGTTTGTTTAAAAAATAGCTAGTATGTCCAAATAGAAGGTTGGTTATAAGAAAAAGTGGAAGAAGCAGTATATGAATACGTGCGTCCATATTAAAATAAGTTGTTTTTATTATAAAATTAAATAAGCTTAATTTAATCATACATACATGCAGACAAATTAAAAGTGTGTAAAGAACAAGATGACCAATGATATTTATATTATATAGGAAAGAATTACTTTTATTGTGTGTTCAAATATCCATTATTTTTTTTTTATTTATCTGATTACAAAATATATTCTAGGTATACATAAATTGATTATAATATTCAAAAGTATTGAGATTTGATATTAAATAGAAAAAAATTTGCATTGATGCTTACAACAGTTAAAAAGTTTGGGAGTTAAATAATAAAGATAATATAATTGTTCCATGAATGAAGATTTTTTTAATATTAAGTGGTGCAAATAGATACCCAAATAGATATCCAAAATAGTATAAAAAAGTAATGTTCAATAAAAATATAATAAATGTGTGAAGTTAAATACTAATGTAGATAAGCAATAGTTACTCATCATTTGTCTTCTGGTGACAATTATGCATGAACTTTCACATGCCATAAATTGTGGATCTAGATATTTTAGTACTTTAATATTTTTATGGTGAGGTAAGTTATGTATGGATCCAAATAATGTGCAGTGGTTTATATAGTATTGCAGGCAGTGTTGTGAAACAACCATTCCCCTTTTCACTAAGACTATATAATTAGATATTTAGTACATCCCTATACTGCAATAAGAAGAAAAGTTATGTTTTAGATGAAATCCTATTTATATAAAAATCTTTAAATTTGACAGCAGTTTTATAAATTTCATATCAAAAAATATATAGTTAGTAAAGGAAAAATTATCTTCAAGAGTTATTTGTCATTAAATTTCTCTTTATTAGTACTGGACTTTGCAAACCAAATATGCATCAATGATATCAAACACCTACTGTAATGCTAATTTTATAAAACAAAAGATATATTTTTCATTTACTATATAATTCATATGACATTTAATATATACAAATTGATCTACTATATTTGCATTTACAGTTCCATATGTACATGTCTTCTTTTGAAGTACAAAATTTATAAAGGCAATACATTATCTTAGAATTAGCATTTAAAATACATTCACTTTTCAATAAACAATATAATCCAAATATTTCTAAAAAATAAGTCTCAAAGATAGATGAAGAACACACAGACATTGCATTTGGGTTTAATACAATAGAACTTTGCTAATTTTAAAAAAATAAGCTATGAATCATTAGCAAATATCTACTTATTAAGCTAATGAGATGGATTTTAATTTGTGAATTGATTAACATAAATTGCAATAAAATAATGTTACTACTAAAATGCATTAACTGATTCATCTATAAAATGTGTATAAATTTATATTTCTAACAAATTATCAGACTATTAATACAATTCTTCTCATCATCACATTACGAATCCAGTCTCACTAACTATAATTAAATCACAAATTTCACAATAATCTGTCTTTCAAATGAGTCCATTGAGATTGTATTGGATAACAATTCTAAAATCTTTTGACAGCAGTCTTTTATTATGCCAAGAACTCAACTTGAAGAATAAACTTCATTCGATTGAGATGGAAAAAGCCATTTTGCTCTCCTATGCCAAAATATACTTCATTGTTATGGAATTTTCACTATACAATTACTTAAAGACGTAAACCAATCAAGATGTCAGTTTAACGCATTGCTGCAGTTAGTTTATTTCTAAGTGTACAGTCATATGTTGAAATGCTATTAAAATGTTTGCGACTAGAAAGAATGAATCATTTCTATAATAGGCAAAAATATATTTTTCAAACTGCAGTGAATCACATTCTAAGATTTTTTCATTATCTGAAGTAAAAAATTTACATATTTCAAGATAGTAAAAGAGAAATGTTTACAACCTCTTGATTAGTAAAATGTTCATTTTCATGAGTTTCCCAATCACTTTTATCAAATGCTGTGTAATCACACAATTGACAATTAAATACGTGTATTAAAGATTTCTTTGTTGTATTATTTAAGTTATCATAAAAAAGCCTTTTGTTTTTATACAAAAGGGAATTAAAAGATTTATCATTTATATGTACACTATCATGAATTTTAAAAATATCTTTATTAGAAGTTTCAAATCCATCAGAATTACATTGAAAAGTTTGTTCAATGGTCGGGATTTTTAAATTAAAATGATTTCTGATAATTTTTTTGGAATTACATTCATGCCATTTTAATTTGTCTTTTTGAACAATCTTATATTCGCATAAACTATGCTGAAAAGACTTTTCACTCATATGTGTTGCTTCATGCAGTGTTAAATGTTCCTTTTGCAAAACCTTACATTTATAAGTTTTTTCTCTTGCATGTTTCCTTTCATGCAGCTTTAAACTGCCCTTTACTGTAGCCTTATATTCACAAAAACAACATTTAAAAGGCTTTTCTCCTGTATGTAGTCTTTTGTGTTTTTCTAAGCGGTCCTTTTGGGCAGTTTTATATTCGCAGAAACTACATTCAAAAGGCTTTACTCCTGTATGAATTCTTTCATGTAATCTTAACCGAGATAATACTGCAGATTTATATTCACATAAAATACATTTGAAAGGCTTTTCTCTTGTATGTATTGTTTCATGCGATCTTAAGGTGGTCTTGTGTGCAGTCTCAAAGTCACATACACTGCACTTGAATGGCTTTTCTCCTGTATGTGTTCTTTCATGCCGGTGTAAATCTTGTCTTATTGCAGTCTTGTAATCACACAAGCTACACCCAAAAGGCTTTCCTCTTTTATGTATTCTTTCATGCAATTTTAAACTGTCCTTTCTAGCAGTCTTATATGCACACAAGTTACATTTCAGGAGCTGTTCGACTGTATGGCTTTTTTCATGCAATCTTAAATTAGGCTTTTGAGCAGTCTTATAATCACACAAATCACATTTAAAAGGATTTTCTTCTCCATGTAGTCTTTCATGCAATCTGAAACTGGCCTTTTGTGCAGTCTTATAATCACACACACCACACTTGTAAGGCTTTTCTCCGGTATGTGTTCTTTCATGTTCTGCTAAATTTGCTTTCACTGCAGTCTTGTAGTCACAGAAAGTACAATTAAAGGGCTTTTCTCCTGTATGCGTTCTTTCATGCTGTCTTAAATTACCCATTCTACCACTTTTGTATTCACATAAGCTGCATTTAAATGGCTTTTCTCCTGTATGTGATCGTGCATGTAATCTTAAATGGGCTTTTTGTGCACTCTTATAGTCACACAAATTACATTTAAACGCGTTGGCCTTCATGTGTTCTTTTATGATATAAAATGGCCTTTTTCCCACTTATAATCCAAAAGACACTGAAAAGCTCTTGTCCTATATGTGTTTTTTCATTGTCTTAAATTAGAATTCTTGAGTTTTGATCCACACAAGCTACATTGAAATGGCTTTTCACCTGTATGTCTTCTTTGATGCTGTGTTAAATTTGACTTCATTGCAGTCTTGTATTCACACAAAGAGCATTTAAAAGGCTTTTCTCCTGTATGGGTTCTTTCATGCTGTCTTAAATAGCACATTCTTCCACATTTGTATTCACAGAAGCTACATTTGAATGGCTTTTCTCCTACATGTATTCTTTTGTGCATTATTAAACTGGGCTTTTGTGCAGTCTTATAATTACACAAACTACATTCAAATGGTTTTTCTCCTGTATGTGTTCTTTCATGCTGTCTTAAATGACTGGTTCTTCCACATTTGTAGTCACATAAGTTACATTTAAATGGCTTTTCTCCTGTATGTGATCTTTCATGTCGCCTTAAATTAACCTTTGTGGCAGTTTTGTATTCACACAGGCTACATTCAAAAGGGTTTTCACCTGTGTGTATTTTTTCATGCTGTCGTAATATGCCTTTTTGGAATGTTTTAAATTCACATAAACTACACTTGATTGGCTTTTCTTTTGTATGTGCTTTTCCATTCCGATTTACAGTGTCTTTTACTGCAGTCATGTTATTCACACAAACAATATTTAAAAGACTGTCCTTCTGTATGTGTGTGCCTTCATGCATATTTTACTCTTTCTTTATATTCACATGAACTATAGTTAAAAAGCTTTTTTCCTGTACCTTTTCTCAAACTTCCCTATGGCACAAACTAAATTGAAAAACTTTTTCTTATACATCTTAAACTGTCTTGTGCAGTTTTCTTTGCTTAAACTACATTTTCCAGGATTTTCTCCTGTATGTGTTTGTTCATGTCTTCTTATAGATCCTTTATAAAAACTTTAATCCACATAAAGTACAATCAATAACTTTTTATATTGTAATAGGTTTTTCAACATACTTTTAACCATATTGTTTCTCTTGATTTCTCAAGTTTCTCATTCACCACGTTTTGGCAGTTATTTTAATTACAAAAATTCACAGACTCTTGCCTATTTTTACAATACGATTTTCATAAAGATGATCATTTTTGTGTAATATAAAGGACGATAAATAAAAAACATTTTATAGTCTATACCATTTTAAATATTTTATTAAAATTTTTTAATAAATAATTATTTTCATTTTCTATTAAAATTTTGTCATTAAATTGTTATTTTCATTTTAAATATATTTTTTAAAATGATAGAGGACAGATAATATAAAAAATGATCACTTCTTTTTTAAGGTTTCTTTCATTAAATCTGATTGTTGTTTTAGTTGTTCTTAGTTTCATAACATTATGGTAAATTCCGTAATCAATCTTTTCGTATTCAATCATATGTTCTTTTTATAAATATCTTATTTTTTTCCATGGAGACTATAAAAAAAAATTAATCACTTTATATGGATAATATGTCATAGATAAAGATAGTTTATAAAAAAAGATTATGAATTATAATTTTCACTAAAACACTAAAATAACAACTCAGTTAACCTTTTTATCGATAAATTTAATATATTATGTTTTTTAATAAGCATTCAAGAATTATTATTTAGAACTAAATTATTCTTGCTTTTAAATAAAAAGTAATATATATAATCTTATAAACATAGAAATGAAATATTAACTACTAATATTAAGACTGGTAGATTATTAAAGAATTAGCTATTAATCAATTTTTTTTTTTAAAAAAAAAAGAATCTATATGAATATTAATAGTGAATAAGTTTATTTCTCATTAGTTCCAATCATTATTCCATGGCCAACTTCAGAATAATATTTATTTAAAAATTTTCAGAAACATAAAAAATAATTTCATTCTCACTCTATTTTGTGACTATCTTTCTAAAAAATCACCAATAAAAAAATATATAAAATAAAGAATTTATGTATAAAAAACCTAAATAAAACATACCTTATTGTTTTTTTATTTTTCAATCCTCTTTGATATGAAATATTTATTATTCATTTTTAAATATAGTGTATAAACTTAAGGAACACAAATTAGCAGTGTGGTGAGTTTATTGGCTTTTTACCTCAGAGTTTAAGATCAAGAAACACCATAGTCTTTCTTCTCAGTTGCTTCATAAAAAGAATGAATGTGTGTGAATGAAAATGTTTTTTCTAATAGATATATACAATCATAAGAGACAAAAATAAATCATGGCTCTTATTCACAAGAGGCTGTAAAGTTCTCAGCCAATGTAGTAGTTGGTGGTGGAGAGTGCTAAGAATCCTGATTGTGGACCCAGGCTGCCATTTGATGATGACTTTTTATTTAAGTATTTACAACTGCAGATCACTTTCAAGTGAAGAAAGATTGAGAAAATTGGAAGGACTGTCTTATATGAAATGTGACATTATTGGATTTTGTGACAGTAAAAGAAAAGGTGAAGAGATAATTGATTTAAAAAGGGAACACGTACTTTACTACAAAGGCACAAATATTGGAAATACAAGTGGAGTAGAATTCATTATAAATAAAGAGGAAGAACATTATGGAGATTGATACCAAATGCAGATAATCCAAGTTTATGCCCCAACAGGTTCTCATAGTGATGTAGATTTTTATATGGATGTACAATAGATTTTTGGTCAAACTAAACATTTTAAAATTATTATGGGAGACTAATGTAGGAATTGATAAACAAATGAAAGTACTGTAGGTAAATTTGGTTAGGTTAATAGAAATGAGAGAATACAGACTTGTGGAATTCATAGAAAAAAAAAACTTTATATGATGAATTCTTTTTTGACAAAAATGTTAAAAGGAAATGGACATGAAAGTATTCAAATGAAGATACAGCAGAATTGAATTATATTATGACTAAAAAAATACACACTTCAAGATTATAATCTTCTTAATTAATTCACCATGGAAGTGATCATTGACATGTTAATACAAAACGAAAAAAATTATTAAGAAAAACAATATTTACAGTTGATATTCCTAATCTTCAAAAACATTCCAATGAATTTAAATTAGAACTTACAAATAGGTTTCAAGTGTTAGGAGATTTTGAACATGATTCAGATTTGAATGAAATTAATATGAAAATAGCTGATACACTTTTAAAAACTGCAACAAACATAGCTGGTAGAAAAAAGCAGCAATTGACTAATAAAATTTCTACTGAGACTAGAGAATTTATGAAGAAAAGAAGGAATATGAAGATATACAAAAATGATGTATTAAAAAGAATTGAATATCTCGAATTTTGTAAAATGGTGCAAAAAATAGTTGATAATGATCTAAGAAAGTATAATTGTGTAATAGCAAGGAAAGCTATAAAAGAGACTAAGTCTCAAGAGTATATAACAACATTTTGGTATTGGTAGAAAACTTATATTTGCATTAAGAAAAAAAGATTGAACTGTTAAAGAAAAGAGAGATGACATCATGAAATGGGTAGAAGAGTTCTATCAAGAATTATATAGTAATAAAGAACAAGTACCTCCTACATCTATTATACATTCTGAATTACCCAGGATTTCAAATGAAGAAGTGAGACATGCAATTAAATTTATGAAAGGAAAAGCTCAAGGTTATAAGACTCAGATGAAGAAATAGAATTTTTTTTATGGCAACGATATATACCAAATGTTTAAATGATAAAGATGTACCAGATGATTGGAAAAATGCAATATTAATATTTTAAAAAGGTGATAAAGAAGATATTAGAAATTACAGACCTATCAGCCTTTTATCAGTTTTATTTAAAATTTTTACCAAGATAATTACAACTTGTCTACAGAGAACATTGGATTTCAACAAAGTAAATGAACAAGTTGAATTTAAAAACGGTTTTAGTACAGTAATCATAACCAAGTATGGATAGAAGTTATAGAAAAGACCAATGAATGTTAGTTGACCACTATGTTTTGGATTTGGAGAATATGAAAAGGTATTTGGTTCTATAAGCATATCTTCGATGATGAAAGTACTGCCTCATCAATGTAATGACAAAGGATATTGTCATATTCTCAAATATATTCATAAAAGTGGAACAGTAACAATTATATTACATGATATTATGAAGGTTAGCTGTGAGAAGGGTGTAAGACAGGATAACTCCATATTTTCAACATGCCTTGCACCAGTACTGCAAAAAATATTTTGTGGATTAACATAGAAAGCTAAAGTAGTAAAAGTAAATGAATATTATTTAACTTATATAGTTTTTGCACATGATGTAACTGATTTTTGCAAACAATGCTTTAGTTTCAAAAAATGTTGCAAGAGTTATCAGATTACAGTAAGAATGTAAGACTAAAGGTAAATACACTAAAAGTAATGTATTCAAGCTACATTGTGTACTTGGTCCAGTGCCTAAATTCTGGACCTATCCCAGGATTGCGGGTCATCATTGAGTAGTTTTTACAAATTGTTTGTTACATGAACTTGTTTTTGTGCATGCATTTGTACTTAAAATAAAAATGATGATGATTAATAAAATCAGTCACACACCTGAATAGGATAGAATCGGAGAATAATGCAGGCAAAATAAACTAAATTAGACAAATAAAGCCAGATAATGAGAGAGTAAAGTTTAAACAAAGAAAGATTGTGGATAATAATAATAGTAGTAGTGTTACATAAAATAAAAGTTGCATGGTAAAGGAGGTGATGTTAAACTTATTTTACGAAAAGCTCGTATTCTATATTCATTCTGTATGGTTTTCCATATTCCCATGTTTATCCTCTATCATTTATTACAATACATGAATAAAGTTCCCCACCTACTCATAAGTGCATGTGAATGCCAGAAATCTTATGAATGTGTTAACAAATCACAAGAATGCATAACAAGGTGTTAGAAAAGATTACCAGAAACCATTTAGGCAAAACCGTACTTTAGAAACCAGTAAAAGATATTCTTATTTAGACATTCATTATTATCCATTAATTATTATCATGCCAGTATTTTGTATTTTAAATTTAGAATGGAATTGTTTTTCTTTTACATAAAACTGATTCTAAGTAGTATTTTCTTTTTTGGAAGCAATTTTAGACCACTTCCTTTTTAAAATAATGTAAACAAACATACTTTTTAGGGCAAAATCTTTAATTAAAATGATGTATACCCTAGGTGAGTAACATGTAGCCTCCATGAGTGACTTGTGCAGCCTTCATAGAAGATAGATCGTCTATTAATTGGTATTCACTTATTTAGATAACAATTTGAAAATTTATAGAATTAAATAAAGAGCAGTATAAATGGAAGTTTCAGTGGTCATAACCAATTGTATATTTCAAATGATAGAACACCACTGAAGCAGTCGATCTGATGCTCAGATCGAGCTTCACAGCCCACTTACAATCTCCTACCACCAAACCATGTTTAAACCCCATCCTTATGCACATATACATATTTACTAATATTTTCTTCTTCCTTAACAATTTAAAGAAACTGACGTAGATATATAGATATCTTAATGCAAACAATATTAATAAACAAATATTTAATGTTATTTTAATTTGTATACGTGCGTAATGGATGTATATATATTTTCAGTGAGGGGAGATTACTAATAAATTGTATAAATAAAATTATATTATTAATGTATATAGAAATTTATATATGTAATTTATTATTTATATATTTAATCTTAGCGGTCAGAAAATGATGCAATTCTTTTAAGAAGTTTCTCGAACGCAATTAAAACAATTAACCGGAAAACCCATAATCATAATTAAAAATGTTACAATTTGTAACAGTAAAGTAAAAATCCATTAGTGGAAATTGAATCCACTTCAGATTGTTTTAAAATCATATGACTATATTTTAAAACAATCGTTCAAGACTTGTTAACAGGATTGCATTGTTTCCAAAAACTTACTAAACAAGATATCCGGTCAGCAGATTTCAACTCTGCTAAGTGCTAAAATTGCCTAAATCCAGCAACTAAGTGCTCTACTACATCATCAAAAAAAGGGTATAAATACTGCTGGATTTGAATCCAAAAAAGGAGACAACCATAAAATAGCGATGGTAAACCTAATCTATGCTGGTTTAAATTTATATTCAATGTGCAGTGAGTAGGGGAAATTTCACCTTCCTCTCCGTTCAAACATGCTCATTCCCATGATCAAAGCTCTGGATCCCATACCTATGAACTTTCCAATGACTATAGATTAAATAAATAAAATGCTACCCGTTTTGTCTGATTCCAAAACCCTGATCTAATATGTTAACTCCGATGGACATTAAAAGCATCAAGGACCGCCACTATCTATGACAAGGTAAAAGAACTCTAGCCGCTATATGACTCTATTAAACTCAGCCTTCTATAATAACAATAATCCTAACGCTTAACTATAAAATCTCTTGTAAAATGTTTATAGTTTATGTATTCCTAGTTAATCGTAACCCTATATAACTTAACTTCCTCTATCATTGAGCCTCTATTTAATATGTTTTTCTTTCATTTTCATGCGGCAACAATCTTTTATTTCATTTTTATATTATACATGTTTGTGATTTAAATATGCCAATAATATCTCAAACTCGTTAGCATATAATTGATTTCTTTTTTTCTTCGCCACCACTTACGGGATGATTAAAAACTTAGCTTAATTAAAACAAGTCTTATTCGACTTATGCAGAAGCTCGTGAGTTTTGGAAAACAAAGTCATTATCTTATAAGATTGTGGTAGAAAAACAAATCAACATCTGTTTTTCTAAAAATGTTTTTTCTCTTTTAAATAATAATGCGCTAATCCTAAATGTAAATGTATTCTATATAAGAAATCTATTTATTATCCCAGTCATTACCACCACCCCATTCGTTTCTGTGTAAACATATTTATTTTAATAATGGCATTTATTAATCGAAATTTGTACTTATTAAACGGTGTGGGAAGTTATAAATAAAGTAAAGTAAAGGGAAAGGGGAATCTCTATATCTTAAGAATTATATAGTTTAACTACTTTAAATAATCCATGTCTGTTTAGCAATTAGATCATACCATTACGCGGGATGTTCCATAATGTATAGTTTTTAAAAGTTATATTTTGTTATTCCAAGTGTTGCGTGCATATAGGCACTCTTGTTCTTATGTTATATATATTTGTGCTTCTTTTATCCGGGAGTATTCGGAAAGTCGAACCCCGTTGTCTATCTCAAAAGTCCAAGAACCAGGTTTTTAACTCCCCTGGGGACTTATTTGCTTGTATGTGCATGCTTTATATGGGGATCACTCTGGAAAATCCAGCCCAATAAATGCATAGCCGACCGCTCTTCGTTCATGAACTGATTTTGCCAACATCTGCAGTTATATCGGTATCTTTTTTCAAATGAATTCTATGAAGCACTTAGTAGGATCCGTGACTGGATCACATAAATATGCCACCATGCATACACTGCCTTCCCATTATCTTTTCTAATAAACCCAGGAAAATCCATAAGCCATAATGTTGTGATTTTTCTAAACAAACCTATTTCTACTATTTAAAATACGCGTCTTGGTGACGACATTATTATAAATATATTCACCAGCTTTCCCACTCACGTCTGTCACTTCATAAACTGAATACTAATAAATATATCTTGTATAAATGTAATGCTTCGTCCTAAAATGATAATTACCCTCCATATCGGTTAAATGCTTATTTTGTTCCTTCTGGGGGTGGAGTGATACCTTACAAGTATATCTTCTAATAGCGCTAAGTCTTGTATTCATCGTTATAGTTATCCATTATTGGCATAGCCACAACCATAAACCAAAGTAATTTATTAAATCTCGTTCCATAATTTATAAATAAAATGTAATGTGATTTCTCTATGACCAACTGTCATATAATATTTATGAGGCCAATGATCAATAAATAATGACATGCATTTATTTATGTTTTGTCAAATTAATAAATCTTAAATATATCTGTTATACATTTCAGAGTCATTGTGTTTTCCTTTAGTTAAATTAATATCTTAATTAATATTTTAACCTCATAGTTACTAGATGATCCCAGCTAATATATAATTAATATGAAAGGTCATGATCTTTAATTGCTTTCAAATCATAGTTCATGCTAAGTTATTCCATCATTAAACTTAAATTAGAGTCTTTTGTGTCTCCAATGTGCAATGCCGGCGGAGATAAAATTAGATTGATATCATCGGGATTGTTGCTCATAAGTTGGTAGATCTGGAAAATAGGGCAGAGTTCTTGAGTGTTCCTGACTTATGTATCTTGCACATGATTGGACTCGATGTACTTTTGCCTAGATGCTAGATCTTGTTATGTGAACAGACAAAACTGACCAGTACACCACCTAGTGCAAAACAGTTACACTACCAGATGTGTTACCTGATCTCTACACAAAGACTATTTTCTTACTATTAATGTTTGTAAAAAGGCGATTGTGACTTGTCGTTTGTCAAACTTGTATCGTTCTTGAAGTCATCCAGTTGTTATTGTTATACTTATTCTGTGGTTTTATTCAAACATGGTGTTATTGTATTTCTAGCAAGTATATGCTTTCTTAAGATATTATTTAATTTTTTTTTTACCCATCATGTCAAATTGCAAGAAAAGAAAATCAAATGAAGAAAATAGAGCATATAATGTAGAGTGGAAGTTAGATTTTTTCTTCACTTCTGTGAAAGATAAAATGCTGTGTTTGTTGTGCGATACAGTTTTAACTATTTTAAAAAATTTGAACGCAAATAAACACTAATTGAGACATAAAGAACATAAATTCTTCAATTTAGAAGGCGAATCTTGACAAACTGCACTTCAAAAATTAAAAAGCATCGTCAACAGGCATCTTTTGGTGATTTTGTAAAGAAAAATACCACTGCAGTTGATGTTACTTACAAAATAGCATATATACTTGGAAAAGGAGGCAAACCATTTAGTGATGTAGAGTTAATAAAGAAATGTATTGTTGAAGCAATGGGTATGTTAGATCCAAAAAAAGTTGATAAAAACAAAAAAATTGGCTCTTTCAAGAAAAACTATCAATTCCAAATGTAATAGGCACCTTCGTAATATTATACAAAATGAAGACGTTTATTTTTCAATTGCTTTAGAAAAAAGCACTAATAAAACTGACTCAGCGCAAGTTTTATATTTTATTTGTGCTGGAACTAAAGATTTTCAGGAAGAACTTCTTGCACTGGGTACACTAACTAAAAGAACTCGTGGTGTGGACATTTTCGAAACTTTAAAAAAGTATGTCATCATTTACAGTTAAATGCTCATAATTTAGTCAGTGTTTGCACCGATGGCGCATCTTCCATGAGAGGCAAAAAAGGAAGCATTGGTTATTAAAGGAAAACTTAAATTTGAAAAATTTGATATCATTTCACTGCAGTTTGAATCAACAGAATCTTTGTGCAAAATCCACGATTTTGCAAGATGCTCTGGATAAAGCCATTGCGATTGTAAACTATATTCGTGTAAATACAATGTGTCATCATAAATTTCAGCAAATGCTAACTTTAGACAAGGAAACAATGTTGATTCACCATACTACTGCAAGGTTCACTGGCTATCAACCGGCAGGTTTTAATAAAACTTTTAATTCTTCAACAGGAAAAACCATGTGATTTATTAATGAAGCATTTTGTAGAAACACTGCTTTTTTTCTCTGATATCATGACAAAACAAAACAATTTAAATATTTGCCTGCAAGGTAAAACGAAGCATATATATGAAATGTGGCAAAAAATCCAAGCGTTTCGAAAAAAATTAACATTTTTCAAAACATTGCTCTCTCGTTCGGATATATCTGCAAAACACTTCCCTGAGATAGCAAAAATGTTAAATGAGCAGAATTGTGAAAATAAAGCATTTGATGAATATGTAGATGTTTTGGATTCTTTAATAGAAGAATATACTGAAAGATTTTCAGATTTTGACAAACACACTCCTGCTATGAAACTAGTATTTGAACCACATTTAATAGATATATCCGAGGTTCCTACCAAACTACAAATGGAGTTATTTCAGTTAAAGAAAGATAATATCCTCAAATACCTTTTTGACGCTAAAAAGGATCCCATAGAAATTTGGAAAAATGCTGTTAAATATCCATGTCTACGAAAGCATGCACACCGTTTACTTTCGCACTTTGGAAGTACTGCTGCGAGTCAATATTTTTTCTCATGACAAAAATTAAAACTAGTTTAAGAACACAGATTACAAATGCTCATTTAGATGATCAATTAAGGTTTCTCGTTACGAAACTTAATCCAAATATTCAATTACTTTCAAGCAAGAAACAAATGCAAATATCTCACTAACTTAAATTGTCCATTGGATTGTAAAATTATTTTTTGTATTGTTGCTATGTTAGATTTTTATGATTTACAATGTAATAAATTTAATTACGATACTTATGTTAATAATATTTTATTTGAAGTACATTTAATATAAGTTTTTTATTTAAAATTTAAAGATCTAAATATATTTATATATGCTAAACGAATATAAAAAATTAAAGCAGTTTCCAAATGTGGCCTCTAATGGTAAAAACGTTTCCCATCTTTGATGTATACATTATGTTATCTA
Organism: Epiperipatus broadwayi; assembly: GCA_028023455.1. Lineage (NCBI taxonomy): Eukaryota > Metazoa > Onychophora > Udeonychophora > Euonychophora > Peripatidae > Epiperipatus > Epiperipatus broadwayi. Next base: position 28,224 of record JAQFVV010000090.1, on the reverse strand, counting down.
TTCCATGTTGCAAAACTACACCCAAATATTTGTATTTTTTTCACTTCTTATATTATTGTTAAAGTAAGTGTCTTCATTTTCAATTTTAATTTAATGGCTCAAAGCAATTTCCATTCAAATGATAATGTGGTCACAGATGGTATTACATCATTACTAAGTTAGATGTGATATCTGGACATCATTTGAGTTAGAACTACATGATATAAATAAACAGCTTCAAATAAATAATAAATATATTTGAAAGATTGTGGCTATGAAGCAGTGGGGTGACAATATATTTAATGTTGAAAGAGTGGTTCGGTTTATAATCCAATTACAGATATGTACATTACAAAATACTGATTTAATGAAATACATAGATAAATATTTATAAACATTATTTATTTTATTATTACTACTTAGAATTTATACTTATAAATAGTTGTATAAGAAGATTGTATTTCATACAGTTGAAACACAAGTACCAATATACTCATTAATTTGGTAAAAGTTACTCAATATCGCATCCATGTACTGAAACTAATGGGCTTTTACTCTATAAAGTGCATGCGTATAGTCATTGGGTATAGGACTACATATTGATACTGTTTTGCTATGGATACATGTTAAAGTTTTGACATTTTCTGCATCCACTGTGTGTTGCTTTGGAATTAGTGCTAATGTGATGTAATCATCCAGCCACAATTATTCTTTGTGAATATATTTTCATTGATTGTGAAATATCGTTTTAGGTTTAGCAAATGTTACATTTAAAAAATGAGTTTGGGAATTAAAGTTAAGATATCTTGGTATTACTTCTGCTATGACATCTCATAACTCAAAAGTTTTCATTTATGATGTCATGTCATCCAAGAATCCTGACATGAATAATCCATGTTAAATAAACTGGCTTTTTCCTTTCTATTCTGAAAGATATTAAATGGTTCAATCTGCCATGGTGACTTCTTTTCTTCCCACATCATTTGTAATAATAATGGTTTTATATTGAAAAATACATTTACAGTTTGTGTTTTGTTTTTCTTTTTGCTAAAATTTTATAGAAGTTTTTTTTTTTAAATATTTAACATATAAGGTTAAATTTATACTTCATCACTTTTAGATAAAACTAAAACTTTATCTTACAGTTCATCTTTTTTTTTTTAGGTTAAAAAAAAATGTAAAGCTAAAACTTTAGGTTACAATTCAAGATTTAAAAAATATTTCAGGTTTCCTTTTCATATCATTGGAAATGATATGTTTTTTATTCTTTTTTTTGATTTGAAGTTTGATATTACATGTGCTGGTTGTTTATGTTGGCATAAAGTACCATAATAAAAATTCACAAAAAGTACAGCATTAAAAACTAACAACTATCTGCTTTTATTTAATATCATAGTGTGTTTTCCCAAATGAATATATCTCCAATTTTTTTTTAGATTTGAAATTTGCTATTACATGTGGTAGGTAGTACATATTACTCTGATAATGTATTATTCTAAGTTTGCAATATATTTAAAATAACACCTCCATGGGATTTTGTGGACAAATTTTATCGATTAAGTTTGTCTACACATTCCTTGGAAGCATTAAAAAGTATGTAAACTTAGAATAATAGATCACAAACGAATAGGTTATATCAGGAAATCAGTGGCTAGCTTGTGATTAAAATTGGGGAGTGGGGAAAATACTCTCCAGAAAATTTTTAGCCATTGTTGTAATATTATGTAAAATGAAAGAAACATATAAAAAGAAAATTTATACATAAACTTGATAAAATTCTAAACAAAAAAAAAATTTTTTGCTTACTAATAGCCTAAATAGTTACAGTTCAAGCTTGATCCATTCATTAAAAAAGTAATCCATTTACCTTGTTTTACTTTGTGCAAAAAAAATTAATAATTTTCTTTTTGATCTCAAGCTATGAATATACTTTTGGTTGTTGCTTATGCCTGGCTGAGGTATTTGAATTTCAGGTTTTGAATGACCTCTTTTCTTAACTATAACTTTCTCATGGAGAGACAACAGTGAAAACGTATGCTGTTAAAACTCGCTTACAGTCGCAGAACTTAATTGTTGAGGAGGCAAAAGCCCTAATGAAGCCATGATTAAATTATTTAAATTTTCTGTAACGTAAAAATACCTGAATAAAATTCAATTAAATAGAATAGTTGGAAGCACGATAATCGTCTAATTGTACACATTATCATATTCACGAATAGTGTACACAATTTTTCAATACAACACACACAGAAACAAAAAGAAGCACTAATACAACATGCTCAATGTGCAAGCTTATTTCGAACATGTGTGCATGCGCACACCAGCAAAACACCCCATCTATATGTGATGTATACAATTTTATATAACAATTTTTGTACTTTTTTAACGAACTAGAGGTTGACTAGTGATGTTAAGCGTAAGGATTACATAAAGTATAAAGAAAGAATTATAAGGACTCATTAAGAATGTTATAGGGATATTGCAGTTCCTCAATGCTTATGCATCAGCCACGACTGGCAGGAATAATATCAAAGTATCCAAATTACCTTTAAAAAAATATTATGAATACGATATAAATAAAAGATTTGAATTAAATAAACTGAACGTCGAAAATTGATTTCGTTCAATAATTTCTTTTATCGAAATATATCGTATTCATAATAATTTTTTTAAATTAACTGGAATTCAAATTTTTAAAATTCGTATTCCTAAATATTCTAACACTATACGTTTATTATATTTTTAAAGCTTACTATTTATTCCATAAATTTGTACAGGTAAATTATTTTTTACAAAGGATGCGCCACACCTACGGCATACATTGAAAGCACGCTACTGTTACCAACTTATCAGAGCTACTATCATATAAACGTAGTTTAATTGTAAAATTTAAATATTTGATCACAAAAAGTAATATTGTTAATTCAATTATGGATTCTCTTATGCAATATTAAGTTACGTATTTAAATATCCAACATAAACACAATAAATATTAATGCATAAAATATACGCAAAACCTTTTAAAGTACGTTACCTAAAAACTGACTAATTTTAATGAGAAAAATGGCGGTTCTCTTTTGCACCGCCATCTACTGGGATTATAAAATTGTCAAACAAATAAATGTTTTCCAGAAGGTTTATATGATATTTTAGTTGTATTTATATATTGGACTATTTTCTTCATCTAGCATTTAGTATTAATTATCTTTAGAAAAATTTAACTTGATTTAAATTTTCCAATTACATTCAACAGTTAGTAATAGCACACAAATTAATATATTAATGTTGATATTAACCGTTATGATTTGTTATTAAACGAAATATTAGAATTGCGCTCATAAGAGAGGAAGATGCATGGATTGAAAATATAAAAAAAAGAATTTTAATTGTCCAATAAACGAATTGTTGTGCTTAATCTTGAATTAGCATGTTTATATATTATGTTAAAATAGGCACAACTCTAAAAGATATGTTGGATTATTTCCATCATTTATACTAGGCAAAACTCTCTATACGTATTGCCATTCAGTGCAAGCCAGAGTAATCAATGGATGTCAGAAGGCTTGTGCATAAAATCCCCATCTAGTGCCTACCCATTCAATATCCCCAGACTAGTTTCTGACTTGTGGCCCTCGTCAATGAGGAGCCTTGAATCTGAGAGTACTGTACCTAGATCTTAGGATCTAATGCAACTCTCCAGCAGCCACTTTTTATCTCTCCTTAACTACAAAACTATGAGACTTAAATTGAAAACACTATAATATTTTCAATCCAAGCCCACCAGCTTATGTAGTGATATAGGTCTGAACTGAGTTCAGTACCCATACATTTTGTTTTAATAATAGTTAAGAACAAGCATAAGAAATAGTGATCATGTGATGTTTATATATTATGTACTATTTTTATCCACTTAACAATAATTAGGTATTATATTTGCTGTCCTTCTAATAGTATTTCTTCTGAAAAACTTTTCAAATATTGATATTAATATTTTTTTTTATGTTTTTCTTTCTTTATTTTATTTTCCTTCAATCAAGCAGTTAATAATTTAATTTTAGTTTGACATTTTCTGTTTTTCTATCACTTAAAATTACTTATTATCTTGTCATCTCAAAAGATTTGTTTGATGGCATAGTTTTTTATTATTATCTACATCAAGTATATGCTTACAATATATATATATCTAAACAGCTTCTTGTGCAAATATTCAGTCAACTATTGATATATTTCTATCTATTTTATTAATTTATTGGGGTCATTTTGATATACACTACTTTTTCTGCATGCTCTTTTTCTAATTCATATAGCTGTAATTCCAAATATTTATTTTTAAAACTTTACACAAATGATGCCAAGATACAGATATTATTAATATTGTCAAAACTGAAAATTAATAAAGTCCATTATGCTGTTCTTTCAGATAAATTATAATAAATACAAAAAAATCATACAGAAACAGCTATTTATATATATTAATAATTATTACACATCAAATACCTTTTTAAGCATATGGTTTTGTGACTTTTCAAATGTCAAGCATTTATTTTAACATTAACTAATTATTACACATAGAACATTATCTATTGTCCTATAATGGAAGTAAAAGGAATGGTATATAAAATTGTAACCATCACAATATGAAATACTTTGGTCATACAAGGAAACAGAGGTAATAGTCAAAGAACACAATAATGCAATTAATGAGATGATAAATCTGCTTTATATATTTATTACTTAACGTGTTCATAAAACATATGCTACAATAAATATTAAGCCTTTAAATTATATTGAAAATACAAAAGAAAGACAAATATATAAAACATAACTTAATAATTGCATGAATATTTATAAAACTTCAATAAATTTAGTTAACAACTGGCAATTAAAAATCAAAAATTATACACTCAAAAAATCTCATCAATCGGTGTCAAAGGTGAATTATTATAAAGCTAGAAAATAAGATTTCTCCTTTGTGTTTTCATTTAAATTGTTGATATAAACTAGAGTTAAGATAATAAAAAATAATACAAAATTAACAACCAACAGGAAAATTGGCTTAGATTAAACATTTTGCATTTTCATTATATTATTTATCATTGTTTAGGTGCCGTTGATCTTATCAACCTTCTATATTTGACTTCTCATAAGATCAACCTTCTGTATTTGACTTCTCTGCTTGAAGGACCAATGTTTTGGGATAATAAAAGTGCAGCTCAAGATTTAATATATTTTTTTAAATTTATATAATCAAAGCTCTGGTAGCCTGGTCTTAAATGGGTATGGTATATTCTTCCCAAAGTGAAGCTGGATGGGTTCGAATAAAAGACTTATGTAGGAGTGATTTTGATGAAAGATGGTTTAATGTTATGCATGATAACATCAGATTCTCAAATATAAAGTCCTCAGATTCATTCCAATTTACTCAAATTTTATATGAATTCCTGAATGACAAAGACATTTTGGTATTTTCTTTTATAGTAGTGGTATAATGTTTTACTGCAATTGCATTCATCTTTGCCAAGGCTAAGACTGTAATGAAGAACTGTTTTGTTTCAAGGAATAACAAGATTATGATTGCATTTAAATTAAATATTGAATGGTTGCCTAATCAAAATAGGAAGTGAATTAACAACCATGATATAGATAAACTTTTTTCACAGTTGCAATCTTATTATTGCTTGAGACAAAACAGCTTTTTATTACAGTGTTAGGCTTGGCAAAGACGGGCGTGATTTCATCAGAACATTGACAATAACAACCTCTCCCCTCAAATATGTTTATCTGATATATATAATATCACATAACTCCAAACCATCTCAGTCATATCCAATGTGCATCTTTTAGTGAAAAAAAATTGAAAGATTTGATCATCAAATATCCCAGAGGCCAATATTTGAATATTATTATGATGTATTTAATGTTGAATAACAAAGAAGATTGGATGTTATTTCATGTATTATTTTTGTTTTCTTGTCAAGAAAGAAGTCATAAGAGGAGTTGTGATCTTAGCTATGAGATTACACAATTACTTGATCGATGATTATAAATGGGCAATGGACTGTCTGCAGAGATAATAGGTATATATAAAGTTATTAATTAATCTAATTATTTCATTAACAGCTGTCTGATAATTATAGTTTAGAGATCCCATGTAATAAAAACTTGTTCATTTCTTATATTTTTCTCATTTGTTTCAGATTAGTTTGATAATGATTATCATCATCATCAACCATTATTAATCCACTGCAGGATGGTCTCTCCATGTTCAATCCATCTTCTCCTATCTTTAGCTTATTTTCTCCACATCATTCCTGCACACTTTCTTACTTCATCCATTCATCTCACATGTGGTCTCTTTCTGGGTCTTTTATAATCTCTTGGAGCTCAGTTTAAGATATCAATTATCCATCTATTATCATTTCTTCTAGTGATGTGTGCAGCCCAACTCCACTTCAGTCTTTTAACTTTTTTCAATGTCAGTCACACCTTTTTGTTCTCTTACCCATATATTGTTTTTGATCTCTTCTTGTTACTCCCAACATGCATCTGAAGTCTCTATATTGCTCTTCTATTAAGTGTCCAAGTCTCAGATCCACAAATAAGAACTGGTAAACACATTTATTAAAAACCCTTCCTTTTCAAGCACATAGGCATATTTCATTTTTACTATCAAGTTATTTTCACCAAAAGCACTCCAACCAAGTTTAATTCTATGATTGATTTCATCCATTATGTTTCCATCTGTATTAATAATCTGACCAAGGTATTTGTAACTGTTAACTTCTTCTAACTCATCATAATCAATCTTTATTTTCATATTTTGAGAAAATCCATTAAAGATTACTGTAGTCTTTTTAACATTTATCTTTAGTCCTACTTTTCTACTTTCATCTGCTAACTCCTGCAACATTTCCTGCAGCTCTAAAAACATTATTTGCAAAAACAACTACATCATATGCAAAATCTAAATGATTTAAATAATCTCCATTTACTTTTACTCCATTAGCTTCCCATTTTAATCCACAAAATACTTCTTGCAGCACTGCTGTAAAAAGTTTTGGAGATATGTAGTCACCCTGTTTTACACCCTTCTCAATGTTGATTTTCCCAGTATCATTATGTAATCTAATTGTTTCTGTTGCATCTTTATAAATATTCTTTAAAATATGACAATATCCTACATTTATACCTTGATGATCCAATGATTTAATCACTGAAGAAATGTTTATAGAATCAAATGACTTCATAATCTACAATCCAAACCATAATGGCAACTCATATTTATTTGTCCTTTATATAACTTCTCTCAGCACCTGGATATAATCTACTGTACTAAAATGACTTTTAAATCCAGCTTGTTCTCTTGGTTGGTGGAAATCCAATGTTCTCTGTAGACAAGTTGTAATTATCTTGGTAAAATATTTGTATAAAACTGATAAAAGGCTGATAGGTCTAATTTCTAATATCTTCTTTATCATCTTTTTAAAATATTAATACTGCATTCTTCCAATCATCTGGTACATCTTTATCATTTAGACATTTGGTATATATCTTGGCTAAAAAAAATTTCTATTTCTTCACCTGCTGCTTTTAATATATCAATTATAATTCCATCATTACCTGGAGCCTTTCCTTTCTTCATACATTTAATTGCATGTCTCACTTCTTCATTTAAAATTCTGGGCAATTTGGAAGATATAATAGATATAGGAGATACTTGTTCCTTATTACTATATCATTCTTGATAAAAGTCTTCTACTCATTTCATGATGGTATCTTTCTTTTTAGTAATAATTCGATATTTTTTTCTTATTGCAGATATAAATTTTCTACCAATGCCAAAATGTTGTTTTACACTTTTGAGTCTTTTATTCTCTTCTACAGCTTTCCTTGCTAATTCACAGTTATATTTTCTTATATCATATTAAACTCTTTTCCACACCATTTTACAAAATTTGAGATATTCAATCCTTTTTAATGCATCATTTTTGTATATCTTCATATTTCTTCTTTTCTTCATAAATTCTCTGGTCCCAGTAGAAATTTTATTGGTCAATTGCTGCTTTTTTCTACCAGCTATCTTTGTTGCAGTTTTTAAAAGTTTATCAATTATTTTTATATTAATTTCATTCAAATCTGAATCATGTTCAAAATCTGCTAATACTTGAAACCGATTTGATAATGATAAAATATATTATTTTTTAAAAAAGAATTTAATTTAATGATTGGTAAAAATAGATAATTTTAAGAAAAAATATGATGATGATTAGTAAAATGTAAAAACAACAGGCACAATGCATTTTTGGTGTTCTTCATACAATCACAAAGTTGTTTTTTAATAATAGTTCTCATTGCATTATAAAAGAAATGAAAAACGTAATTGTTTGTGAGGTATAATCATCAAAGCAGAAGAAATAGCATTACCTGTAAATAAAATATTAGATATATGATTTCTTTTTGCTAACGTTGAGTGGGAATTTGTTAAAATAGTTATTAAGTATGATATTGGGCAAGATAAGGAATTTTCAAAGGAGACACTATAATTAAATCATCCAATAAAAAATATGAGATTGTTTTTCCATTTTCAAGAAAGCGAGTTAATGTAAATCCTTGATGTATAAAATAATGTGGGTAGAAACCAGGTAGTTTTCCCATTTAGAGTATTATGCATTTCCAACTTAAAATGTTTTTCAGTAAATAGAACAGAGATATTTAGGAGTGTTGTATGTGAATAGTGGCCATTATTTACAATAAAGTGGCATACTTTTCCTAAATTGTCTAGATATTTAGGAGTGTTGTATGTGAATAGTGGCCATTATTTACAATAAAGTGGCATACTTTTCCTAAATTGTCTAGAGTAGCTTACTATTTCTGTAATATGATAAAAGTTCTACTTTTTATTAATGAATTTGAATTGGGATGATGAAGAAAAAACAAAAATTAGAATTTGATTTTTAGTGAAAGATTCTATTTTAATAAGGAGTGTCATATATCTGTATCTTAGATTATCCAAGAAGAAGGGAATTGTTGTTTTTTAAAATTAAGGTAACCATAGAGATTTAAAAAAAATATTCTGGAATATTTTATATTTTTGTGAACATATATGTAAATAGTTGGTCGTTTGAAGAAATTGAAAAGTAGTTGAGGGAGTTTACACAGATGCTAAACTCTCCATACAGTAGCGCCACCAGTACAAGCCAGAATAATCAATGGATGCAAGGTTTTTGCATAAAATCTTTATCAAGTGCATGCTCATCCAATATCTCCAGACTAGTTTCTAGCTTGCAGCTTTCATCAGTGAGGAGTGTTGGGTGTGAGATTACTGTGCCTAGATCTTAGGATGTAATGCAACCCTCCAGCAGCCACTTTTACCTTATTAGATCTATAAAGCTTTGACTGCAAAATGAAAACACTGTAATGTTTTCAATTCAAGATCATTAGCTTGTACAGTTGCATAAATCTGAACTCAGTTCAGCATCCATACTTTTGGTGTCTTTCATTCTTTAATAACCACAGTCACCATAATCCTATTGGGCAGGATCTGGTTTTAAATTACTAAACATCACATGATCACCATTTCTTATGCTTACACAAGCTGTTTACACAGACTAGAAACTAGCCTGGGGATATTGGATGAATAGTCACTAGATAGGGATTTTATGCAAAAGTCTTCTTGCATCCATTGATTACTCTGGCTTGCACTGGTAGCGCTACTGTATGGAGAGTTTAACATCTGTATAAACAGCTTGTGTAAGCATAAGAAATAGTGATCATGTGATGTTTAGTTGAGGGAGTTATGGTAAAAATTTAGATATTGTGTTTGTCCAAGATGAATAGAAAAAATAATGCAATTTAAAAGCAATTTTTCATTTGTAATTGCATGATTTTCTTTATAATGTTCAAATAAAAAGAAAATAGAAATGAGTTTAAAATTTAGGTTTAAAGTGATAGTATATAAGTGACAGCATGTATTCTTTCTATTAAATTTGAATATTTCCTAGTGGGGGCCAACTGTATGCTATTGCTTAAATCCACAAACTATTTAACCATATATTCACATAAATATATAACATTCCTGAACTTTATTCATCTCTATGGTCAATTTGATTTTATAAAAAATACTCTTTCCTTCTCTTTGGACAATTCAAGACACAAATCTATATAAGGATCTTCTAAATACATTTTGATTAACTAATATTTGTTGCAGATGTGTGTGTATATATATATATTACAACAGTCAGGGTGACATAAAATCTTACCGTATCTGCTGTACAGGGCGGCACCAGGCTATTTGAACCTGGAAAATTTATAGAGTAGGCAGATACATGCTGTTAAGATCTAATTTTTACATATATGTTTTATATTTCGATCATCAGCCCATGCCACTAGCTCAGTGAGACATAGAGATTTATAAAATATAAATTCTTATCTAAAAATATTTTTAATATTAAAAAAAAATAAGAGAAGCCACTGCCAGTAATAACACACACAAACATTTATTTAATATATATAAAATTTAGCATTATTATTTTAGCATGCTTACTTTAATTTTTTTATAAAACATTATAATTTTACTTTAGATTTTAATTTACAATTTAACTTTTTATTTTAGACATTCGCACAGATGAATTTAATATTTTATTAGTGTCAAGTATGGATAGACTACATAGATTGCATTTGAAAAGAAAATATTCTATCCCTTATTTAACCTTAGGCCAAAAGTTCACAGTCAAACTAACGTCAATCAATCTGATACATCGATGTATTCAATGCAGCATGAATATAACAGCACAATACCATACTATCAGGAATGCACATCTGAACTGCATGGTTATAGAGAAGAAATTGTCTCTCATCCAGTACAGGAATGTTACATCTGTCTGGCGAGAAGAACAATAAAATAAAAAAAACTCCATAGGAAGGGATTGCAGTCCTTTCTGCCGACTTACGATCCCATTCCATAGGCAAAAGGGGTGATCCACAGAGCAGGGAATACCGTCTGTCTCCGATGGTCAATACAAAATAGGCTTACTTCGCCCAAGTGCGGCATATAATGTGATCCTGCACATAGCGGATCTCATGCTACATTTACTAATTACACCAATATATCCAATCGATTAACCCAATTTAACTATGAAACAAATAACCTAAGATTAACCCTCCGTTAATTAATATAACTTTACAAATCTATGCAGCCATTCATGCCCAACTTAAATTTAACATTTATTAAGTTTAGTTTAACAAAAAAAAAATCATAATTAAAACTGAAAAGAACGAAAAAAATAACTTAATGGAAATGATTTAAAAAAAAAAAAGTCAAATAAAATTAATTATTAATAATAATTTACGTTCGTCAGATAGGATTCTATTTCTATTAAATACCGAAAAGGTTTTGGATTAAGAGTTCTTACTGTTTTGAAAATGTTCATTAGTTATATAGTTCTTCCTGTTTTAAAAAGTCCATCCTTAACAGTTGCTTGCAAATTGGGATCCAGCATTAATTACCCCGATGTCCTGTGGTCTGCAATATAGGAAAACGATTGGTCATTTCTCTTTCTCTTTTTTTTTAGAAAAACTGAAAGGATTGAAGAGTGCGTCTTTTCAATCCCTTCTCCAACTCACTCTGCACTAACACATATAGCACTTTCTCCCTATCACATCTGTTTCTTTCTTTAATTATTTATTTCCAACTTTTTTATTTTATATTAGACTTTTGGATCAAGTGGACATGATGCCCTGATGATGATGGTCTTTTTGTTGAGATCCATTTCCTGAGAGATTTCTTTTATTGGCTATTAGTTTCTATTGTTTTTTTTCTCCTATCTGACTTTTAATTATACATTTTGAAATGCCTAAAGGCTAGTTCACTTGGACTAATTAAAACAATCATTTCCATTTTACACAATAGAATTAATTAAATTATTATACATTCTTTTTATCTTTAAACCTTTTAAGCTCTTCTTTTTCTGAAAATTTAGTTTTAAAATACTTTCTTTTCCCTAATAAAGTTTTCTTTTAATAATTTTTCATCTGTGCGATTTCATATATATATAAAGTTTAGATGACTATTAGCTTTCAATTTTTAATTCTTAAAAAAGAAGTTTTTATCTGGGAACTTTTGTTTTTAATTTTATTAGAATGTAGTGGCATGCATGCCCATTACAATATATATATATATATATATTGTTGTTGTTTCAGTGTTATAAAGAGAATAGATATTGTAGAGTAGATAATTTTAATTGTTGAAGAGCATTTAAATCTTTTATCAGTTTAGTTGTTTATTTTTTATATATATTAATTGTAATGAAAGAATAAAGTACACTATGTCTACATATACACATTTATTACCAGTCTATTAATATAAAAGCACATATGATTACATACCCCTAACTATGTACACAAAAAAGAAAATAAATTTAAAAATATTTAATATATTAGAAAATTAGATAATTTAAGGATAGATTATGTGCATGATTAGATTTTTTTTTCATGTGAATGTAAGGCTTCAAATTTGAAATAAAAAAAGCATCTTTTCTCTTTTTCCTAGAAGAAAACTTGTTCAATATTACCACTACTACATCATTTATATGACATGGGGAATAATTTAAGTACATGTCTATCTTTATTTTCAACTTAAATGCCAAATCTATGATTAGTTATTCTAATATTTAGACACTTTTCCAATGTACCTATTAAATATATTGAATTTCTACTTTTACAATTGGTTATTCCAGGATTTGTTATTTCCAATTCTTAATATTGTTTTGGATCATTTTGATAATAATATGCTTATATATGTGACAGTTTTACATTCCTATGGAAAACAATCTTTTTCTTGATTCATAATTATTAATCAATTCATTTGTTTGATCTACCTTTTAAGTATTTTTTGACCTATGTTAGATAACTCAAGATCATAACATATTGTTTGCATTTGGTAAAATATGTAAGAACTGATATTGGAACTTTCGTATGACTACTCTTTTTTTACTTGTGCTGCAGTGGTTGCTTCCTCTCAATATGTAAAGTGCTCGTTCTTATGACATCTGATAATGTGTTATATCTTATATTTATAAACTTATTATAAAAACACTTAGTTTCTTAAAGAAACTTTTTATCATTACAAAATATTTTAATTATTAAATATTAACTATAGAAAATATAAGTTCTCAAGGGCTTTGGGGGTTACTTTGAAAATATAGATAAATCTGACTATTGTTATTTTATTATATACACTTAGTTTTGACAATGGAATTTCTATAAATAATATTAGCATTAAGAAAACAAACTACTGTTTTAGAGAATATTATAAAATGTACATTTTTATTAATATTAATCCAAATCCAGAGATAATATGAAGTTGATTTCACTTTGTGGTTGTACCATAAACTATTTGTATATCTTAACCAGATATAAGATTTAAGATTGATATATTCCAACATAAAAGATTCAATGTGTAGGGCAAAAATATTGGTATAATTTGGTACATAGTACATCCAATGCAACATCTTGCTTTGGAAATCTAAAGTGACACTAAAAACAAAATATATATTTCAAAATTATGTATATCAATTTTGTAATAATTGTAATGTGGTAGCATATAATACTATCCTATAAAACAGAATTAATACTCTCAAGACTGTTATTGCTAAGGATGTAGACAAAGTTTGTAATTGAGATATAGCCTTTCAAGACTCAGAAAAAGTGGGGAATATCTTTAATGCAAGAATTCAATAATAGTAGAATATCATGTCAAAAGCTATGCATGCAAATTGAATTTTCTTTAATGGGACAACAAATGCTTGCCATAATGTGCCTATAAGAGCAGCTGGGTTTATAAATTGGAGATTAAATATAAAATCCATTAGGATGATTTCCAGTTAATATTAAAAAATCAAATGTATTACTGTTCTTCATTTATAATAATCTCTTCATCTTTCCATATTATATAATGTCTTTCATTTTTATCATCATCATCATTTCAACCATTATCAGTCCACTGCAGGATAAAAGTCATTCCAAATTCAATTCATCTTCTCCAAACTCGAGCTTCTTTTTTCCACAGCACACTTATTTCATCCATCTCACATATGGTCTCTTTCTAGATCTTTTACAATCTCTTGGAATTCAATTTAGGATTTCAACTATCCATCTATTATTATTTTTTCTAGAAAAATGTCTAGCCCAACTTCATTTCATCTCTTAATTATTTCAATGATGCAACTAAGACCAGTTTGTTCTTTCACCTATTGATTCCTCATGGAGTTGTTAAAAGAACCTAGCAGGGCAAATTCTTAAATGTCCATTCCATATATTCTTGTCATTGCAGCTGTTATTACTATATAATTATTCATATAGTATACAAACATAGACAAACTGCTTGCAAATAAACATTAGCCAGGAAAGTGAGTTTATTGACTCTTAGAAGTTTATGATCAAGAAACACCATAGTGTTTCTTCTTGTTGCCTGATAGCTCTTACCTAAAATATCAGTCGAGTTTTCTTGAAGACAAAATGAATGTGTATTTGAATGAAATTATTATGTCTTTCACTTCATGTTAAATTTCTTTAATCTTTATAATTCTATTTAAATGCCTAATTTTCATAATGACATCCTGAAAGATATTTTACATATCAAGAATGTTCATTTGTGATTAAGATGTCAAATCAAAAGAGACATGGACTTTTTGCTGTTTATAATCTGTTTCCTGGCAAAATTATCCAAATCTTAGGGGATTTTTAACTTAATTTTTTGATAATTTGCTTGTTCTTTACGACAAAAAGATTAGTTTTGTCAAGCGTTGGTAGCCGAGATGTCAGCACAGCTGCTTTGCAAGCAGTTGCTTGCAGATACTGTTGCAGGTTTGCTTCCTGGCCGCTGCTTTGACATATGAGAAAAAAAAGATTCTTTATTTAATAATATTCTTTCTGCATCATTAAGTAACTAAATGATATAATTTATCTTTCCAAAATTAAGAAAAAGATTGATATTAATCTACAATAAAATCTGTTCTAATAACAATATCAACCCTTTTCTTAGTCTTGGAAGAAAGGTAAATAACCTCTTCACTAGACAACTTTATGATAAATAATGCTCATTACTTAATAAAGGATTATTTTTTGTCCAAATGAACAAGCATATTTTTGAAACAAAAAGTTCTTAAAATCCATGATGATGTGGGAATTTTCCCGGAAACTTCATTTAATATAAATTTTGTTTGTGGAAATAGGAAATGGCATACTTTTTTTCATTAAACTCTCTACTCCTAAAAGCAAATTTATAAATATAAAAGCAATTAAACATGAAGTCAGAAATATAACTTAAAAAGATATCATTATATAAACAGCAGATAAAGAAAGAGCAATAGTAATTATGAATAAAGATGATTATTAAAAAGATGTTAATATTATTACATGAACCTACATCACAAGAAACTATAATAAATTGTTCCAAAGTATTATTTCCAGTCTTAAAAATCTGAAAACAAGATGCCTTCTGTATAGAAATATATTGAACTTCATTAGGAACTAAAAATTATTTAGTAAATCTTTCATTCTTCTCAAGGATTATGAACCAAGTTGCCTTTGAATACTACGATAGTAAGCATTGATTTCTGCTGAAAAACATTCAGTATATGTGGTTAGTATTATACATGTTATTCTCCCATTGTTCATTATGTAATATAACACACAATACAGGCTTACACACACCTGCACATATATAAAGTAATGTATAAGAGATTCAAACTCAGACTTTCACATGACCCTAAACTCCCCAATCCATCTCATATTGCTAACCCACCTGATCACACACATGTTGAAAAGATAATAACCACAAATATACGTATTTCATGCTAAACCAGCAATCGTCAGTTGGTCCAGATTACTATCTCCACACATATATATATACAATCAGTGCTCAGCTTTATAGCCAATCTTCATACTTTAATGGACAGGCTTTAGTCCACTCCACCTCACAACTCTTCAGCAATCCATTTCATTGAAAATTTGATTATTTTGCATTAACATATATATTATATAAAGTTTCTTATAACAGAATATATGCCTCTTGAGTTTTATTCTATGATTAATGACATCCGTTGTATCATAAATATAAGTTGGCATTTAATGTATAATTGGACTTTTTTTTCTTTACATAAAAACATATATAAATTATTGTGTGTTAAGCGTTGGTGACCTAGTGGTTAGCATAGCTGCCTTCAAAGCAGCTGGCCCGAGTTCACCTCCCGGTCAATGCATTTGACGTATGAAAAAAAAAGTGTGTTGTTATAAATAAAACAAAAACCTATTTTTTTTTAAATAAATCATATTGTTATGTGAGCGTAATGTTTATTATTAACAAATATTATTCAGCAATTTCTAAAGTGAGATTTGCAAACATAAATATGTATTCTCTCTTGATTAAACTTTCATATATAAAAGAAAACCATTTCACTTGATTAAAAATATGGAAATTATTATATCTTCTCTGCTACATTAGTTTTACTTCCAATGTTCATTAAAAATTTAAAATAATATAAATTTAAATAGTCTTTATATTAAATTAGATATCCTTTTTGTTTCTAAACTAAACCAAACATTTATTAATATTTTATTCATGTAGATGGGTTTTTTTTGTAGTTTGCTTTGATTAAAATTACCTTTTTAATTTATTCAATTTTAAATTATTAAATTAAAAATCAACCAGAAATTTGAAACCCTATTTTGTTCAAAGGCTTCTGCGAAGTTAATACTTTAGTTATTTATTTTAAAATTAAAATAAAGATGATGTAAATATTATTTGCTTTTTTTAATTATGCCGTTAACACTACAATTTCTAGAATCCACTTGCACACACACACTTTCATAAAGTTTTGAAAAAGAACGTGATAAAAGATAATGAAATGCTTCAAAATACATCCTAACTCAACATGGTTCAATCTTTTTTTACTTGCACATAATATCCTTTATCAACTCGTTTCTAAAAATTGTACCCTTCACATTAGTAAAATATTTGTAATTACTAATATAAACAAACAATATTAATACATCTAATCACATTTGTCCGCCTGCATGAAAAATGAGAGAGGGGAGATATTTTTATGCCATTTTCTTTGATGCTATATATCAGAAAATTATTTCTCTACTAATTTTATATATAATGGCCAGTTGCCCAGATTTTCAACATTGAAGTCTGTTATGCGCAATTGTATGTTGGCAGCCATTTTTGACGCATGAATTTATCTCCAATCACAGTTCCCTTTTTGATTTAATACTGAAGTCCAATGTATGTTTGCTGGTCCCAAAATCTGTCTAACAATGATCCTGTCTGACTGCACCAGCTTTGTTGTGTATGCATCAAATAAATGAGAGCTTTAGAAGATTTGAGTAAGTTAAAATATTAGTTTAATTTCCAGAAAAATTCAATTACATACATAACTGTTACATATGTCAGTAAAGCACTCCTTTAAAGTTGGGTATCATAGGTCTGCCTGTTAGGGCCACTGTAGTCTCTAATTTTTACTACCCAGATTCTACCTCTATATCTCACTTATATACCTGACTTCTGGAGTTCAAACAAAACATCTCTCATTTCATAAATACCTCTCCTTATATGGTCTGCTAACTGAGTCCTTTACTAGTTCCTATGGGTTTTGATTTATCCCCAATTTCCACTTTATAAGGTGAGGCAATTGGAAGTAAATTCTACATAACCTTTAAAACATATATGATTATTTTCTACATGACATCTTACATTAAATAATTCCAATATTTAATTATACACTTCTAATATTATTTAGTCATACAATTCTATACTTATTTATGAATTCATATAATTTTACAATACTATTTACATAATAAATTTCAAACAATCCTAAACTAACTTGTCTGTGATGCCACACATTTGTTTTTAAAAAACGATGTAAAACATTTCCCCCCCACCTGCATGAAAAAGGACAGAAGGGAGATATAGATAGTTAAAATTAAAATATGAGAGAAATTCTCACAAGTAATGACTAGGGAATATTTTAAAATAGACTGAAATAATTTATTCTCAGACCAACTATGTCTGAACGCATTATTACAATTCAAAAGTTAGATTCTTAAAAAATTATTTTTACCAAACTCATAAATAACAACCATTTTCTCTCATTTATGTCACTTCATCTGTCAGATAAAAATTAGTTAATGAATTGATATTAAAAAAATGTGTATTGTTTACAAGTTGATTAAAAAGGATTTTTTTAAGAATCTGACTTATGAATCATAGGCAATAAATATTTGAAATTTTGTTGGTCATTGAATAAATTATATGCTACATATTTACTAATCATTCATATTTCTGAATCTTTTTTAACATATTTTGCAACCACGTGTTCATTTTGGGGGAAAAAATAATTTCAGGTGTCCATTTTGTGTTAAAACGGTTGTTTGGATATATTTGTGGTAAATATTATTGAATAAAATTATTCTTTAGTGATTGTTTTATGAGTCTCTTATAATTTAGGGATTGTTTTATGCATATTAGAGTTTATTCAGTACTTTTATTCAATCTATTTTCAGGGGGGGGGGTCGAGAAAATGTAGTCTTTAAGATATAATTTTTTTTGCTTTAAAATGTTGATGGTTTTTAAATATGCATATATTCCTGAAAATCATACATAATCTTACCCTTTTTTATAGTTTTACTTGTAGGTGAACATGTTAGCTTTAGTCCTACAATATGGTATTAGATGATGTGCCTTTTCATATTCATATCAACCTGCTGCTAACTTTGTAAATCTTGCAAAAATATCATGTAGAAGATCCACCTACATGTTACTTTTTTGCAAATCTTGGGGGAAAATAATCATGTACAAGATTCATGTGTACACATTATTTTTGTCAGATCACAAGATTCCAATGTTAGCAGATTGATACGAATGTGAAAAGGCACATCATCTAATATCATATTACAGAAATAGTACACAAGTATCCAATGCTCTTTCTGCCATCAGAATGTCTTCCAAAATATTTGGAAATATTCTTGGACATATGACTTCACTACCATATAAAATTTGAATCATTTTAAACATTTCAAGATGTTTTACCAAATATTAAAAAACCCTTAATGTTAGGTATTATGATATCATGGATTCCTTACAAAGGTACAAAACACATTCTAGTTCATGTCATAACTTATGACTCAGATACACCAATGATTTGCAAATTTTGTGGTGAATATGTACTATGTTATTATATAGTACATGCCGATGCATGATATGCTATTATAGTCAGTTTGGATCAGTCAACTTATTGCTGAGAAACACTTCATATAAACAAAATAATACTAACACACCTTTTATGTATATTACACAATGTAGCTACAATATTTTACTACTTCAAATATACAAAATCATTGATAGTTTTAGCTATCCTATGGTTTTTTAGAGCTCTTTCACTAATTGTCTGTTTTTATACAATGCGAGTACAATACTTTATTATTCCAACCTTCCAAAATACCGAGTTTTGACTAACCAACAATCTTCTTCAGACCTATTCTACTAATCATTTGTGCCTTTTATACATTGTAAATACAATTGTTTTATTATTTCAAACTTTGAAAAATAGCTGGCACTTTTGATTGTCCAAGTCTTCAGAATTCTTCTACTAACCTTTTATGATTCTTATTCAATGCACATACAATTTTTATTATTTCAATCTGCCAAAAATAGCTGGCAGTTAGCTCTTCCACTAATTTTCTGTACCCTTTATATAATGCAAATACGATATTCTTAGTTGTATTTATATATTGGACTATTTCCATCATCTAATATGAGTATTGAATGTCTTCAGAAAAATTTAACTTTATTTAAATATTCCAAATACATTCAACTCTTAGTAATAACATACAGATTAGTATATGCATAACATTTCAAGAGGTATTATTCTCCCCTTCTTTTTCAGATATTGCTGGCCTGACAAGTGGCAGTATTAGCATGGGAATCAAACCTGGACCCTTAGATTCTTAAAGTATTGAATTTTAAAATAATGCTCTAATCGACTGACTATCCTGTCAAAGTCAACAGTCAGTAGAAATTTCACATACTTATCTATGAGGTTCCTTCTAATTTCTCCACTTTTTCCTAAGAGTGAAGTTGATTAGTAGTTTCCATACATTATGTATAGTCACACTAGGTTAATTTATGTTTTTGTTTGCCATTGTGATGTGAGCAGCTTCTTTAAATTTTCTTTTTTGTACCTTTTCTTCTCTATCTGATATTTTTGTATTTTCCCAATCAAAACAAAATATTTATTGAATTTGTTTGACTGTTTAATTTTGTACTTGTTTAACTGACAGCTGTTTCTGAAAGTTTATAATCATAAAATATTGTATTTGCATTATGTAAATTGCATAAAAGGATGTACTAGTAAATGAAGCATATAAAATACACAGTTTATACTAAAAGAAAAGGTTTATACAATATGTTTCAAATGTTTAATTTTATTGTGATAGTATACTTTTTTGTTTGTAGCTCTAAAGAAAAACTGTTGGGTAGTTGAACTTGTTAGCTATTTTTTGGAAGTTTGTAATCATAAAATAGATTAGTTGTATTGTGTAAAGTGTTTTTTTATATTAATGATAATGTAACCAATGCAGAAAAGTTTTTTATATTCATGTCTTTATGAACATTCAAATCAATAATCCTAATTTACATCACAACATGGTAAAATAAAAAACAATATATTTTTACTGAATTTAAATTTTAGAAAATTTGATAACATCAAACAACTATACTTATTTCACATTATGTTAAAAGATAGGGTGGTGTTCTGTAGATCAGCGTAACATTTTGGAAAGATATAGCATGATATAATTAACCAGTTACACTAAATGCAATATTAAATCAATAGATCTAGTCATATCTAACCTATTGAACTATGTAGAAATTGATTAGCATAGTGAATGAAATACTTTTAGAAAGACATTCTAATTAAATGATATTAACCGCTATGTGAAGATCATTAAATAATGACAAATATTTTAGCCAATTCATATTATGCAATCAACATATAATATTCAAATATAAATTAGTAAAGAAGTATGAAACTAAGAATCACATACAATTGCAATATAATCTGAGGTAGCATAGATGAAGAAAAAAAAAGGAATTTACCTAAAATGCAATGCTCTCTGTATTGTATTTTTGTAAATATAGGCTTATAAAAATAATGTCACATTATATATGACTTGCTTTTTTGATTATTAAGGAATTTGTCTATACAAATCATTTTTTAATTGCTACAAAAACAATTACTGAACAGAAATATCCCCAAAATCTTTTTCACTTTAATAAATATAGTAATTCTTGTGAAAAGTCTAAAGTTCCAAGTATCTGCCAAGTTGCCTGATGGGTCTGTGAGCCTGATTTCTATCTTTAATGTTGGTAAATTTATTTAGGAAAAAAAGTGTTTTCTGAGATGCTAGGTTGATTCCAAACATATATATATCTCAGAAAATAAAACAAATTGTAAGAAAGCTTATCTCAATACAGTTATCATACATTTATAATTACAATAAACTAATAATGTTGACATTGAAGGTGAAAAGCCTTGAAAGAAACATTTTATAAATAGTCGGATTAAAGCCAGTCTAAATTTTAATGATTACTACTGTCTGCTTTATCTTGACTGAAAGTGCTTTAAAAAGTGTTATGATTTATTAATATGTAATTTTAATATTCATCAATCAAGATTATTTTATATAAACAAATTTTATTAATTCAATTATTTAGTGGTCTGCATCTTTCTTAGTATCTTGATTCCCTTCCTAAAGTGCCATGAATAATTCATTATGGAACATGAGAAATATTCTGAATGAATGAAATATGGGAATATTAACAGGAAAATTGGGATATGGTTGTCAGAAAGTAATGTATCCATAGAAATTTTCTCTTGAAAGTGATTTTCTGTGTTAGGGAATAGTGTAGTTTGAACACCAACCATAAATTATATTCCTTATAGAGGAAAATTAAATGCGATTTTCTGTGAGATAATCAGGAAATATAATCCGGTTATCTTATATACAGCAGTTACATAAGTGACATATAGTTTGCTAATAATCATATCAATCTAAATATAATCTACTTAATTTAATTTTCATTTCTTTTTTAAATGATAGAAATTAATGTTAAACTAATAACACATATTGATGTAAAAATATAATGACAATCAAGATATATGTGTAGACATCAAAAGCCTACACTATCAGATTCATAGTGTAACATATATATCTCACAGTTCTATCAACATCATACAATATGTTTACTGTGAGAAAATTATTCCCACAACCATATGTTGTAATGATCATAAAAAGGCAAAATGTGATTCTTTTTATTAGGGATTGACATTGGTTTGATAACATACAATCAATCATAATATACATAAATTTAATAATAAGATATATATAAAATGTAAAATAATGAATAATTTAGTCTTTAGTATTTACTAATTATGCTGTTAGTTTAAAGATGCACATTTTATTTATTGAACAATATTTCATTTAAATGTAGACATTATCTTACTATATTAATATCAAATTTAACATTCCAGTAATTCTTTAAGAAATAATTTTCATTGTTTAAAATATGACATAGATTAAAAGTTTAAAACAATTTGATCTCTTAAAAAAATCGGTCTTTAAACTTTGCTATTAGGTTAATGTTTTCCTTTTTTCATATTTTATAAACTATGAAACGGTTACATTTTTATCAAGATGAAAAATGCATCTTTAAATCTTTTTTGCTTGCTTATTATTTATAGTTTCCTCTGACCGCTTTATTGTCATTAAACAATCTCCTTTAAAAGATTTGCTTTTCTCTGTGCTCTTTTTATAAAAGAAATTTTGAAATTATCATTTTATAAATTGTACTTTAAATAACAAAATTATTGAAATCAATTTTTTTTAAATGTTGTAAGAAAATGTAAGGAAATTATCTACTCGGAAGCAATGCTGACATCTATTGGCGTAAAAAGCAATTAGTTTTTAGATTATTATCAAGCATAATTTTATAAATATCCGAAGCCAACATCAATAATAATAGAATATATATAAATAGTAAAATAAAAACGAACTTAAAACGGGCGAATAATCAAAAAGATTCTCCAACACAAATAAATAAACAAAACTTTATAGAAAGTGATAGCTTATTCTCCCTCGGAGAATAAACTTTGTTTTTATCTATTTCTTATCTCCCACGTCTATAATATACATTTATTTGAATATTTGAAATAGTGAATGTTTTCTGCTGCCCAGCAAACAAACCTTTTAAAGTGTAGTTCAAATCATCTTTAAAAAAAAAAGGAACTTGAATAGATATGAAATTAAGAAGTTGCAAAGTACAAAGCAGTTTTGTAGCAATATCGACATTTCTTATAGAGTAAGGATATCCAATTTTCAATTATCCAAGGATTGAATTAAAAAAGGAAAAATTTATCCGAGGATCACATCTAAAATAATATGCTAGGAGTATCCTACCATTATTTAGATTTAGCAGGCATTTCAAAAATATCAAAAAAGTTAGTTTATAAAAGTTTTGATTGAAACAATAAACAAAATGCAATAATTATTTACCTTCAGTTATATAAAGAATGATAGAATTAAAATAAGCATTTGATTTAATTGCTATTTTATCAATTGAAAAAAATCAAAACCTGTAGGTGAGCTGCACAAACCCTCACCATATGCTGTGTGGGACTCATGTGTAGTGCTGTTTTAGAGAATTTCAGTGAAAGAAAATACTTAATTTAATTAAAAATCTACATATATCAAGGCTTTGTCATTGAAGTGCAATCCAGACTCAATGCTTGATGTGATGTGATGTATTGTGGCTTCTCCTTAAACGAAGTCAAGAATATCTCAGCAATTATGCCCAGATAAACCTGTTAGCCACTTTATTTTACATTCCCCACTCTAAATTTACCCATAATCTGCTCTATCCCATTTCCACAACATAATCTTTGTCAACTCTATAACCTTTATATCTAAATCCTCCTTATCTTTTTCCAAACCCAGAATAAAAACCAATAATTCACTTTCTGTATAATCACTCTTTTCATATTTATTTTTCCACAACTTCATTATATGTACTCTTTCTGTTTTCAAACATTTACATTCATTTAACAAATGCCTAATATTTTCTATTCCTTCCTTACATAATTTACAAAATAAATCACCTATATTTTTCCATTTACATGTATATTATTTTGTAGCTAAAGATCCCCCATTCGAGCCTTAAACAATAAACTACTTTCCTTACTATTGTCATACATTAACTCACACCTAATAATCTGTTTATTTCTATATATATTTAAATTCTTTTTACTCTCTATACTATTTCTCCATCTCTCTGGAATCCCTAGTCTTTATTAACAAATTTATTCTTTTATCCCATTCCTTACTATTATAACACCCAATAATCCTCTTAACACAGTCATCCCATCTTTTGTACAAATATACCGATATAAATTCTTTATCCAAATCTTTTGCATACCATTACCTTTCTCACCCATCTTGTTACCTGCCCTTTACTCATAACCCAATTAAATACTATTTTAGCTATTCTTTTATTATCCATAAACTGCAATCTACCAAACATTTTCATTTTACTTTTTGCATCTCTCATATGAAAACTTGACCATACCATTTCTCATTGAATTGCCTCCCTTGCTGTCCATACTGCTGCATCCAATGCATGTCTTCCTACTTTCCTTTTTCTAAGTAATCTAATATCTTTTTACTAACATATAATGCATCATTACCATATGTTAACCCTGCTACTGCAACTCCTTTCCATATAATTCTAGCTACATCATATTTATTATATGAAAACACTGTAATTTCTTTATCAATCCCTTTCTTTTCTTTGCTTCATTTATCAATTTTTTCTCACATTCATCCAAATAATTTTTTTGATTACTTAAAATAATTCCCAAATAACTATATCTATTCACCACACTTAATTTAATATCTCCCAATAAAAATTCTACATCTTCTCTTTCCCCAATATTAACCATCATTATATTTGATTTTTCTTCACTAAATTTAATCCCTATCTCTTTACCCACCCTTGCACATGTCCTCAACATAACTTCCATATCTTCTCTTTTTTCTGCACACAAAAATATATCATCCGCAAAAAAAAGACCTAACAAAATATATACTCCCTTACTACCTATTAACGGTATCTCTATCCCATCCCTCTTCCTAATCTTTCTATTGCTCTTTCCATTTCACTCAAATACAACACAAACAAAATAGGTGACATAGGGCATCCTTGCCTTAGTCCCACACCATTTTTAACTTTAATTGATTCTATCTATATTCTCTAATTGATGTATATAATAATTATTTTCATATAATTTCTTAATACTATCTATTAAAGCTTCATCCATTCCCAAATTTGCTAAACTTGGTCCATAATCTATTTCTATTTACTCTATCATATGCCTTCTCTATATCTATAAAACTCATATATAACTGTTTACCTGCATTTCTACTCATATCCATAAGTTGTGTAACTACAAATAAACTATCTCCTATATGCCTATCTAATCTAAAACCTCCTTGCATTTCTCCCACTACATTATTCCCTTCCATCCATTTTAAAAGCTCTATACAGTGCTGCCATCCAGTGCAAAACATAGTAATCAATAAATGTTAGAAGGTTTATGCATCAAAATCCCTATCTACTACCTACTTGTGCAATATCCCAGATTAGGTTTCAACTTATCATCATCATCAGAGAGGAGCATTGGGTCTGAGAGCACTGCACCTAGATTTTGCATCTAATGCAATTTTCCAGCAGCAACCGTTTACCTATTGAGTTAATTATAAAGCTTAGAGTCAAAGATTAAAACAATAATGTTTTTGATCCTAGCTAATGACAAAATTGGTATTAAATCAGTAAAACATCACATGATCACTGTTTCATAAGTGTAAACAAGCTGTTAAAGCAAGTAGCAAACTCTTCATACAGTAGTGCCACCCAGTGCAAGCTATAGTGATCTATAAATGCTAGAAAATTTATACATAAAATCCTTAATTATTCAAACAAGTTTCTAGCTTGTAGCTGATATGATTGAGGTGCTTTATAGTTAACTAAATTGGTAAAAGGTGGCCGATGGAGAGTTCAATTAGATCCAAAAATCTAGGTGTATTGCTCTCCTATCCAAGACTATTCACTGATGAAAACCACAAGATAAAAAGTAGTCTGGAGATATCAGTTGAACAAATGATTTTATGCATAAATCTTCCTGTATCCATTGATTATTATAACTAGCATTGGATGGCATAATTGTATAAAGAATTTGTCACTGTTTTAAAAAAACAGTCCTACATACCATTGATTTATATGCTATTTATTGCAATGAAATATTTCCTATGCTTACACAAGCTGTTAAAACAGTAGCTAACTTTCCATATGGTAGTGCCACCCAGTGGCAGTCATAGCAATCAATGGATGCATAAAATTTCTATCTAGTGCCTACTTGTCCAATATCTTCAGACTAGTTTCTGGCTTGTGGTTTTGTGGAGAGTCTTGTATCTGAAAGCACTGCACCTAGAATTTTGAATATAATGGAAACCTCCATCAGCCCCCTTTTACCACATTAGTTAAGTCTAAAACTCCTCACTAATGAAAGCTATAACCTAGAAACTTGTTCAGGAATATTGAATTAATAGACATTAAATTGGAATTTTATGTACAAACCTTTTTACATCTATTGATTACCATGGCTTGCCCTGATTGGGGTCTACAGGGATGAAAAGTTTGTCACTGTTTTAAGTTTGTGTAAGCATAGGAAATGGTGATCATGTGATGTTTAATGGTTTAATACTGTTCTTTTATTCATTATTAAGATGGATCATATAAGTATTAGAAAATTTCATTTAAGAATGCTGTAAAACTTCTAAAAAATATGATGGCAAGGTCATAAGATCAAAGATTCAGCTCACTGGATGTGATATTACAAATTCCACTATTATAAAATCACATCTTCATTCATTGGACTCATAAAACAAATAACAGATTTTGTAAAATAAAAAATGATCTATATGGTAAACTTGTGCATGGTTTATATAGGTAAAAATGCTACTTCTATATAAATTAAATCAAGGAGATTTTAAAGTGCAATTCTGATTACTTTCATTGCAAAGATATGGCTGAGAAGAGACTATAATTGATAATTGTAATTAGACATTATATTGAAGCTTTCAGAGAGAAATATTTGTTTTAGAAGTCAAGAGACAACAGCACAAAATATCCAATAATCATGGACTAGCATATTCTATATATGGATTCAGGGTGCACAATAGTGTATTGTCAAAAAGTAACTGGTATGCGCTCCACGCTGTATGAACTAACATATCTAAACCAACGTGTTTCAGTGTCAAAATGTAATTATTTACTAAAACATTTTAAGAGGCTAGTGTCTCTGGGGTCATAAGTTATGACATAAAACATGAGAAAATGTAATCCACAACAAAACAATACATTAACATTAAATTGTATTTTAAATTGGGTAATATCAAAAATTATTCAAACTATGTTAGAAGTGAAATCAGGAATTCAAAGAATATTTTAAAGTGCTTTTACAGATAATGTGATGACAGGGGGGACATTGGAGATGATCCATGAAGCATTATATTTCACATTGTAACTCATATTCTAAAATTGTTGAGGTTAATAGCTCAACTACATTATTATGTAAGACTTCATAGGTGACACTGCAGTAAGTTTGAAGAGAACAGAAGTCATTTCATTGGAACACACTGTGAAGTCATTACAAAATTCGATCCCCAGAGTATTATTATTATTTGTATTTCGGTGTTATTTTTGGAAATGGAATAACTATAATTGTTTGTCAGGGTTATTGCAATTGTATATATGATGTATCTCTAAATTATAAAAAGAAATAATAATTTAACACCAATGTTACTTTATTATTACTATTTAACTATAGAGCCACAGTGACTCATTACTTTTCTTTTGACAGATTTTAGAAAAGTCATTTAAAATAAAATTTATAATTATCTGTTACTTGTATTGATGAAGATTTATATTTAATATTTTGTTGTGAGAGGGAGTTATATTTGAGAATGACAATTGACTAAATCCTGATATTCAACCCCCTGATGAGGCTTTACTCAGATTAAATCTACCATGAAAAAAAAAAACATCTCCAGAGCATTGTATATGATTACATG
>JAQFVV010000089.1:5089018-5296170 GCA_028023455.1 Epiperipatus broadwayi | reverse complement strand
TAGATAGATAGATAGATAGATAGATAGATAGCAAATAACTACAGTTGTTTAATTTTCTGCATTCATTACATTGATAACAGCCACTTTATAGAAATATATTAATAACTTTTACTAATCATTCATTAGACTAGAAATTACCTCTAGCCTGAATGTAATCTTTAATTTTCCAATTTATAATTTTATGAGATCTTATAGAGGTATCAACAGATGAGTTTCCTTGCCCACATTAACAGATTTGATAACTTTCCTTGCATATATGTATATTAAAGCAGATACTTTATTCACTTCAAGAGTTCCATCACAAAACTAAAGCTATTTTTTATTTTTACAAAGTCTTAAGGGAAAAATATTTAAAAGTTTTATCTTTCTTAGTAAGGTATTAAGAGTAAGTGCAATAATGCACATACTTCCTTATTTTAAGATTCTCTGCTGATTATTTATTATTCGGCTGTTGATCTTTATTCAGCTTGTTTGATATGTATTTATTTTTTAGTACTTCAACGACTATTACCAGTTTCCATAGCTTTTCAAGGTTGCTGTCCATGTCTGGATCAGTCATTAAGAATATTCCATTCACTGTTTGCTGAAATTATATTATGGACTTCTATTTAATAGAATTATCTCTTCAGAATGTCAAAACTAGTTGCTATGAAGAATATTATTTACACCATGCCATGCTAAATCAACTCAAAGATGAACATCAGATGCTAAATTTTTACTGTTGATCATGTCTTAAATCTTAAATAAAAACTGATACAGTACTTGCCTCCACAATCCCTACTAAAGAAATAACTCAGAAGCCTTTCTATCTAGAAGAAATCTGATGGACTTTGCATTAACCTCGAGGTAATACATTTTCATATTCTAACCAGCATTTAAATCTCAGTTTAAGTCTCAGCTTAATCTTTAAAGCTACTATCTAGTATAAGTTTTGTATTGCTTTTAATGCTTTTAATTGTCTTATGTATTTTCATATTATTGCATTTATGGTGTGTACTGGAATCTTAGTTTTAAGATTCTATTTTTGTAATTTATTTATCTAGGAGTGTATCACAGCTTTTTATTATTCAAGCTTAATGTTTTTTTAATTGCTAATCCAAAATAATTGCTTTGGCAGATATTACTTACCTGTCCCTTTATTTTTTGTTTAACTTAATTTAAACCCAAAATTGGTTTACATTTTTTAGCAGAATGAAAATCTTTTGACTGATGGTTTATCATGTATAGTGTCCTGTTTTTCTGAAATTAGAGATTTTGTTTCTTCTTTTTAAGATTACATAAGATTGTAATATTTTCTCATGTTTTCTTGTCTTGTCTTTGAAATCCATCTTGACTGGCTTAAAGATGCCTGAGCTGTTCTGCAGACATATGACATTCTTGCATCTGAAGCTTTATTCTGGCTCAAGGAAAGCTTGTCTCAGGCTGTTTCATTGATTTCCTACAAGACTCTATTGTTTTGCTGTCTCTCATTGAGAAATTAGAATTAGTTTTTATAAATCACCAGCAGGAAGATATAAATTCCTCTCTTTAAAATTATAAGTGAGAAAATGAACTTATTTGCCAGGGTGTTTATTGTTTCAAACTCATGTACACTCTCAGATGAATACACCAGTAAAATATAGGTCAACTATCATATTTTGGTTCACCTGATATTTTTAATTTTGCTTAAATTGAATAAACTTTTAAATTATTTAAAAAAAATTTAGCTGCCTGTTGCTCCTTGTTTTTTTGCTCAATTGTTTGAACAATAGTTAAGACCTCTTTCTTTCTCCCTGTGTTTAGCCAGTGCCAATCATCATCATCATTAACTTTTGATCACAGTAAATTAAATTAAATTTTTCATGTGATGTGATGTGATGCACTGTGACTTCCCCTTAAATGGAGTCAGGAATCTCTCAGCAATTATGCCCAAAGAAACTTGTTAACCACTTTACCTTCCCCTTTGATTCCCCACCTGAAGATTTCCCATAATATGCTCCATCCCATTTCCACAGCATAAACTTTGTCAACTCTATGGCCTTTATATCTAAATCCCCCAATATCTATTTGCAAAGTCAGCATAAAAACCAATAACCTACTTTCTGTATAATCACTTTGTTCATATTTATTCTCCCACACTTCATTACTTGTACCCTTTCTGCTTTAAAGCATTTACATTTAATCAACAGATGCCTAATATTTTCCATAGCTTCCTTACACAATTTGAAGACTAAATCACCCATATATGTCCATTTACATGTATATTCTCTTGTTGCTAAAGATCCCATTTGAGCCCTAAACAATAAACTACTTTTGTTAATATTATCATAAATTAACTCTCACCCAATGTTCCATTTACTTCTATATATATTTATACTCTTTTTACTCTCCATACTAGTTCTCCATCTCTCCAACTTCCTATTCTTTATTAATGCATCTATTCTTTTATCCCATTTCTTTATTAATGCATCTATTCTTTTATCCCATTTCTTACCACTGTAACACTCAACAATCCTTCTAACACAATCATCCCACCTTTTATACAAGTACACTGATATAAATTCTTTATCCAAATCTTTTGCATACCACATTACCTTTCTCACACAACTTGTTGCCTGCCCTTTAGTCATAACCCAATTAAATACTATTTTGGCTATTCTTTTATTATCCATAAACTGCAACCTACCAAACATTTTCATTTTAATTTTTTGCATCTCTCATATAAAACGGGGACCATCCCATTTCTCCTTGATTTGCCTCCTTTGTTGTTCATACCTCTACATCTAATGCATGTCTTTATACTTCCCTTTGTACCTTCTTTAAGTAATCTAATATTCCTTTACTAACACATAACACATCATTTCCATATGTTAAGCCTGCTACTGCAACTCCCTTCTATACAATTCTAGCTACATCATATTTATTATATGAAAACACTGTTAATTACTTTACCAAACCCTTTCTTTTCTATGCTTCATTTCCAATTTTTTCTCCCATTCATCCAAGAAATTTTCCTGATTACTTAAGTTGATTCCCAAATAACTATATCTATCCACCACACTTAACTTTATATCCTCCAATAAAAATTCTACATCTTCTCTTTCACCAGTATTAACCATTATTATATTTGATTTTTCTTCACTAAATTTCATCTGCATCTCTTTGCCCACCCTTGCACAGGTCCTCATCCTAGCTTCCACATCTTCTCTTCTTTCTGCACACAAAAAGATATCACCTGCAAAAAAGACCTGACAAAGTATATACTACCTTGCCACCTATTAATGGTATCTCTATTCCTTTTCCTAGTCTTTCTATTCCTTTCTCCATTTCATTAAAATGCAACAAAAGTGAAATACATGACATAGGGCATCCTTGCCTTAGTCCCACCTCATTTTTAACTTTACTGATTCTATATCCTCTAATTGATAAGTATAGTAATTATTTTCATATAATTTCTTAATAATATTTATTAAAGCTTCATCCATTCCCAAATTTGCTAAACTTACCCATAATCTATAAACAATGAGGATTTCCAATTCCTCTACATGCTTTATGATAAATGCTTAGCCAGAGCCAGCACAATATCTCTGTCAGGAACCCCTTCCCAAACCCCTGACCATGGTTTCATGCTTTGGCACTCCTCAGAGAGGTGTCAGGGTAGGTTCAGACACTAGATCTAAAAATATCAACCCAAAGCCAAGCACTTATCTAAAAGTTATCTATTAAGTGGAAAACCTGAAAGTTTCCGACATCTACATGTCTTCTAACCCAGATATCCAACTCAAATAGCTATATGGGGCTGATAAATCTTCAGCCATACCATATATTAGTAATCTTAGCAATATAAAATTGCATAAGACTTATGGCAGAGACTATAAATAGTCAAAATAAGAGTCATATGTCAAAATAAGAGTCATATATCACATGACCCT
Source organism: Epiperipatus broadwayi (assembly GCA_028023455.1). NCBI lineage: Eukaryota > Metazoa > Onychophora > Udeonychophora > Euonychophora > Peripatidae > Epiperipatus > Epiperipatus broadwayi. Next base: position 5,292,259 of record JAQFVV010000089.1, on the reverse strand, counting down.
ATCTCTTAAGCTTGTAAGTTATAAACAATGAGGATTGCCAATTCCTCTACAAGCTTTATGATAAATGCTTAGCCAGAGCCAGCACTTAAAATAGCTCTGTCATGAACCCCTCACCAATCCAGGGTTTGGGGAGGGATTCCTAACAGAGATATTTTTTAAGTGCAGGCTCTGGCTAAGCATTTATCATAAAGCTTGTAGAGGAATTGGCAATCCTCATTGTTTATAACTACAAGCTTAAGAGATAGGGTCATGTGCTATATGACTCTTATTTTGACTATTTACCCATAATCTATTTCTATTTACTCTACCATATGCCTTCTCTATATCTATAAAACTCATATATAACAATCTACCTGAATTCCTACTCATATCCATAAATTGTGTAACTACAAATAAACTATCTCCTATATGCCTATCTGACCTAAAACTTCCTTGCATTTCCCCCACTACATTATTCTCTTCCATCCATTTTACAACTCTTCCAGCCACCACATATGAGAAAACTTTATATAAAACTGATGTTACTGCTATTGGTCTATAATTATTTGACTTTCTATGATCATTACCCTTTCCTTTAAACAATAATCTTGCATTACTCCAACTACCCAGAAAGACTCTTCTGTGCCATCTTATTAAAACATGATAATAGCTTTACTTTTGCTCTATGCCCTAAATTCATTATCATCTCTGCTTCTCATCTATCTAAACCTCATGCCTTTCCACTTTTCAATCTCTTCCCTGCCTCATAAATCTAATATTCCCATTACTAAATGCTATTATGTTTTCTATTACTAAGTCCTTCACATCTAACATCTTTTCTATATCCATTACATATCTATTTAAGATTCTAATTCTTGTCTAGAGCTACACTCTATTCCCTCATCATCTATTAATACTATTTCTCTCTTCCCTACATTTCTCCTTTTAATGTAATTCCAAATTTTTTACTCCCATCTCTTCCACTTTTATTAATATCCTCCAACAATTTACTATCAACTTCATCCTCTCTATATAATTATCCATTTTTACTAACTTCTTCTTGTTTTCCCATTTAGCAATAATATCTTTCTCACTTCCTTTGTTCTTAAAACAGGCAAAACTCACTATACGTATTGCCACACACAGCAAGCTAGAATAATCAATGGATGCCAGAAGGCTTGCGCATAAAATTCCCATCTAGTGCCTACTCATCCAATATCCCCAGACTAGTTTCTGGTTTGCTTCTTTCCTCTCTTTTACACTTTTACTATCATTTTTTATTACTGTTATTCTTCTGCATATTCTCAACTAAAACCTTATTTGCCACTTTTTCTATTTCACCCCACCAATCCTTATACTCATTCCTAACCAACTGAGCCATGGCTTCTTCAACTTGTAGTTTATACTCTTCCAACTTATTCTTATCATTCACTCTCCATTCACATCTTTCACTATTGTTTCTACTTTTATTTCTATTATCCAGTACATTAGTAGTCATTTCTATTACAATAAAGTTATGATTACTATTACATACTCTCTCTTCATTATCAAACACCTTAATTTTCTGTATTTTATTCATTCCCTCTTTTTCTACCAATGTAATCTATTGTGTGAAATATATTATTCCTAGACCAGGTGTATGTCCCTCATAAATATTTAATAAATTCTCAATGCTCAAATTCACTCTTTGACAAACTGACCATTCTTATTATCTACATCTTCAATTTCTTCAATATGTCCATTCATATCCTCTATAACCATAATTCTCTTCCCCTTTTCTTTAAACCTCTGCATATCCTTAACTCGGCATTTATAGATACTCTGTTCCATTCCATTACAGTTTGACTATCTCCAGTGGCTATATGCACTACAACCACAATTTATTCTTGTCTATCCAATCTTATTTCAAGCCATAAATGTTCTTGACATTTAACAATATTTAAATATTTTTTTGATATAACACCTATACTACCCCTTTATTTCTTTTTTTATTTATACCCTGCCATATTAAATTTTCCAAAATAGGTTCTTCTTCTCTTAAATGTGTTTCCACTACTGCTAATACCTCAAGCTCTTCATTTTCAATTGTATTGTTTAATTCTAGCCACTTTTCTGATCTTCTACCATCTTGCATATTCAAATACCCAATTTTAACAATTTCTTCTTTCTTAACAACTCTTTTATAAATTCTTTTGATTCTTTCTTCTCCATTATGTTTATAAAACACTTTCTTACCATTAATCTTACAGATCCATACCCTCTCCACATGTACACTTATATCTAAATCAACTATCTTTTGCTTATTTCTTACATCCCATCCATTCTTCTTTTTGATAATACTACAATTTAAAAGACCACCCCCTTTACAAGTTTCCCAAATTATATTCTCTAAATGTCAGACTCCCTAAAACTTCACTTCCTTGTTTTCCTAAGTGCAATCCATCTTTACTATATAACTTTCTCTTTCCAATAATCCCATACATCCACAATCATAACATTATTTCTCTTACACAATTTTCTCAATCTCTTATTTATAGAACATGCCTTATCTAACAAATGCCTCTTATCAAATCCAAATATGCAGTGACTTGGTGGCGCCCTCAGTGATCAAAAGAAGATAGGGTGATCAGTACAATGACCAGTACAATATATATATATATATATATATATACTTATTAAATGTCATATGACTTTCCTAGCTTACTTTGACTACCTACTTTACTCAAGAGATATTTGATAGGATCTAGAGTATATTAATTATTTAAGATTACAATGGATTCTCTGAATATTTAGTAAAGTGAATGAATAACTGCTTTTAATGTAGATATATAACATATTACTATGCATATCACTTAAGGTAGATAAAAACTCTATAAAAATGGTTTACTGTTTTTAATTAACATTAATATTACAATTAAAAAAAATCAGGAGATTTTATTAATCCTTTCAATAATTCTAGAAAATTTATAGTTATTTTTTTAAAAAGAAACTCTACACTATAATTCATAATTTGCAAGTAAATATCATTCATCTTATATGTACCCGTGAATATGGCATTTTAATTTAGATAAGTAAAATAATTTCAGAAAAATTTCAAATAAAAAATTTATTAAGTAATACTTTTCTTTTAGCAAATTCACATCAGTAATATTTATTTAATGATCAATGTATAGCAACCATACAGGATTTTAATAAAAAATAGCCTTAAATATCTTCAAAAGATACTTAAATTTTAACAGAAACAAATTTGATTAAAATAAGTTCAATTAACTAAATAAAAAATATATGATAAAAGAAAACTCACAACTACATTAAATCTTAAGCTTTTTAGAGGAATTTTAATCAGATTATTTTAAGAAATTGACTTTTTTAACTTTATAAAAAGGAAATAACTATTACAGGCAAACAATTTTTTATTATCAAGCTTTAATTTTTCACTAAAATAGTCCATTTAAAAGCAAGCAGCAAGTAATTCCTGGCTATAAATCTTTAAGAATCTGTTTGAACACTTCAGATTATTTTTTTTCACTACTAGGAAAGCTATTTTATTTTGATTTTTGTTTACAGCATTAAACTTAGTCAATATTATAGATGATGCGTTAACTATCAATTGGAATGCTATCATTTTTTTATTGAGAAAAATAATGAAAAAGGTAATCAATATTGTTAAAAGAATTTTTAAAAAATAGTTAAAACAAAAATCTTCATTAAAAGTTTAATAATATTATTGTTAACCAAATTTTATAAAAGATACGTACATAATAAAAGCTCTGGTTTACATAAATCTGAATTGTTTTTTATCGATGTAAATTTTTTATAATAAAGGGGAGAGGGAATCTAATGTATTTTACAGAATAAACAGTTATGTAAAATGTAATGCACTGAAGAAAATATATTGAATTGTGTTACATAACAATTCAAAGCTGTCTATTTGAAAATTTCCTTCTCTTAGTATGTGTGTGTGTTTAACTAGTATATACCCAAGCAAAATCTTCATTTGTTTCTTTGCGAACAATTTGTGCTATTTATTTTTGATTTTTTTATTGTTTTGTTTTATTTTTGCTAATTTCTTTTAAAATAATTAATAAAACGTATTCATTTGATTAAAAGAATCGGCTCACATGGAAATGTACTGGAAATATGCTGTATTACGTATGATATCTGCGTATACTTTTGTTATTATTAAGACATTATTTTTAATACAAAATATCTACTGTATAATATATTATTTTGTATTGTGTACATTTCATTTTACATATAGAAATGTAAACTTAAGTTCAAAACATATATATATATATGTGTGTGTGTGTGTATTATACTTAATGTTTTCACGGTTATATGATGTAGATAAATTATAACTTTTTGGGCTATACCGTGCATTATTTTCCATTAAACACCGCTATTTCGACGGAATAGCAAGCCATTATCAAGGTTAACTTTTGAAAGAAAAACCGTTAGATCTTAACAAATAACGTGACTGTGTGCGAGATGAGAAATGAGATTCAAGTTCAGCATTCACAATATGAGGCTTATCAAAATGTTTATTTCCCTCAGTATTTTTACCTATTAATTTTAAATTAATATTGGATAAAATGAGAGGTTTCCACATAGCTGAAATACGTTGTGCTTCATCAGTTCTATTTAAACCAGTAGGTCTCTTTAATATTTCAATTGACTCTCTCCTGGTTCTTAAATCATATCTTTCCAAATTAGCAAGTATTTTTGTATTGTCAAAATTAGGTTTGTGACCAGTTTCTAAATAATGGGAAGTAAAAACTGGTGTGCTAATTTTTTGATGAAAAGCATTTTTATGCTCTTTAATTCTGACATTAATTCTTCTATTAGACTGACCCACATAGCCTCTTGAGTACTGGAAACACGGAATTTTCATAAACTCCTTGGTGTTCCAAAATATTCTGTCTTTAGTAGGTTTATACAAAAAATCACCAATTTTTTTGCCAGTAGAAAAAATGGTCTTTATATTAAAACAAGATAGTCTTCTACTGATTTTATCAGTAACCCCCCCCCCCTAATATATATAAAAGAATCATGAAAAGGCAGCCAGTTCTAACTAAATGCGAAACTTTCAAGAGACTCTTGAAAACCATCATGATGATGAGGATGATGGTGATAAGGCTAAGTTCAGTGGGTTATAGATTACAATTAACTTTACTACAGAGACATTTCTTAAAATAAAAGGAAATTTTAAAACAATGACAAATGCATCCTATTATAAAGTAAATAAATAAATTAGGAAGAGAAAAACCTTCACTCATTCCTATACAATACTTTTCAAACCAAGAAATTTTCCTCTATCAAAATGCATTCTCTAAATAGCTATAGGTATTTTACATTTAATATAAAATCTTATAATGAAATTCTTTACTGTATCTTCTTCAAATATCTTAATAAACAAATATTTATCACCAATCAGTTTTATTATCATGATATGATCTAATCTACTCTTATAGAATGAAATATAATGTATTTTTCCTATAGTACAATGAACTATAATAAGTTTATCATACCACACTATTGACTTTTGCACTAATAAAATGAATTAACAGTAGTCAATGAAATAATAAGTAATGATCTCAGGGTTCTTTATTAATTTTGAATATTAATCAACATATTATGTTGTTGAACAAATGAATGAATCCTAGTAGACTAAAGGAGACATACAATTCTCTTATAAGCTAATGTATCCTAATATATTATAGTAATAACAACAATTAATTAAAAAAGTGTTTAATTTAATTAATAATTACATAAAAAAATATAAATTTGGAAAAATCAAAGTCTATCTTTTATATCTTTCTATTACTCATCAGCAACACAATCAAAATAAACAAGTTCTAAATGATGTATTCTTTGTTTGTAAACTAAATAAATAATATGCAGTCTGAAATGAATTAAAGAATTCAGAATAAAATCAAATAAATATTCAATTCTTTTAACTGCAATTCCAATCTTTGGAATTGTACATTTGTGCAATTTTTGCATTTTTAAATTGGAATTTTGGATCTGTATGAAAATTGATTATCTGATTTACCAAGATTTCTGTAATATAATTAAAAATTCAGGACACAAGAAATCATATATAGAAAACAAGGATGAAATTTTAATAATAATAAACACATTTATTAACATTAACAACAAATTTACAAGTTACAGAATTTTATTTACAATTTGCTAAAGAAAATCATCTGCTAAACATAGGCACTATTTATTTTGACAGAATGCCATAAAATGAATGATAAAATGATTGCCTACACACTAGCAAAATTATCCATTGCCGATACAAGCATTTGGATGACCTATTAATGATACACTCATTTAAAATAAGACTATTTCAATATTTGACTAGTTTATTTTTAACATATTTAGACTAAGCTACTTTATTAAATAATCATTTAATAAAAACTTTCAAACTATAATAAAGCAAAACTGTCTTTAAGATGCACTTTTTGTCCAGTAATATCTTATAATATTTTATTGACAGCAAACACAAATAATATGATTACTGTCTGGCATTATCTGCTTAATAATAAAAATATGGGAATACTCATTAGAAACCTTATACATAATATACTATCTTTTGCCTATGTCTACATAATAAAATATTTAACCTTAAAATGACTTACCAATCCATCGATGAACTACTTCTGGATGGTGATAAAGATGATATTGCATATGTGTATGTCTTATCATGTTATGCACAAAATAAGCATTAAAATGATTAATATATTTGTTGGTTTGCTTGTAAACTGTTGGCAAGTCACAACAGCACAATACATACATTACTTTTCTTAACAAAAGATGACAGATAGAAAAGTGTCCCTGAAACAACTAAATACTTCAAAAATCTACTTTATCCTTGCCATACCAATCTTAAAATACTAACAACTTCACCTTACATAGTGAAAAATAACTAACATCATCATGAGGGATAGGAAAGAAAAGAAAGGTTCCTCAGAGCTAAGTACACAGCTGAAAAAATACATTGATAGCTTCCAATATCTTTATCTTAGGTAAATATATGTGTGTACAAGGTTTCAACACATAGAAACAGAATACATACCATGAAAGACAATCCTCTCTATGAACTAAGCTGCACTTTCTAAACATAAAAAGAATCTCAAAATATTGAAACACATTCCTCTGATGAGAAATAACTACTAAGCATTGGGAAGAATAAGCTCAAAATCCTCCAACATACAACATAAGTAAAACACAACTCATAATAAAGCCACATGCATTCCACATGTATTAAAATGAAATTAAACATATATCCTTGTCAAAAACAATGGCAAAATGATAGAAATTATTACTTAAAAGCCAGAGAAATCAATCTTCACTCTCTAAAAATACATACATTAAACAATGCATGAACCAATAAATTACTATAACTCAAATCACTATAAAATATTTTAAATAGGTTAATAAAAATTTTGCAATTAATAAGAAATACACAAATTCAATAAAACAGCATAAAATTTTATAAACTAAAGTGGACATAATTAATATAGGCAAAAAATATTGCTAAATATAAAACTAATAGATGACCACTTTTGATTGTAACTCAAGATCTTATAGAAAGTAGCACAACATTTCTTACTTTCAACTGAAACAAAGACTCAATACCTGCTATATTTTGTTTTAGTCTCTCTTGTTTACATCATACATTGTGTACAATAGGTCATTATTTGTTGATAAGATTTAATTAAAATACAATACATATTGTGTGCTATGCTATAAATATATAGTAGTTTTAGCATGCTTGAATATATATTTAAAATAAAAGCACTTTTATATGCATAGTATACATATATAAAGTAACATTATAGAATAGACAATATTTTTTTAAAATAATAATACATTTATTAATAATAAATTGAAATAGCATATTTATATCAAATTTACTATGTGCTTCCTCATTCTCATCGAGTCAAGAAATAAAAATAATAAAAAAATTTCTGTATTGTACCTTTATTATTTTGAAAATAAAATGAGCTGCAAAGTACTGGATTTTAATCATCTCAAGTCATTGACATATCACAATAATCCAGTATATCACAATTTATCATGCTCTGAATAATATCTTTTTTTTTCAATAACATTTTTTCCATAGAAAACATAGTAGTAATCTCATTTTTAGCAGACACAATCTCTCCAGTGGTATGATGTTTTTAAGATCATATTGATTTCAGAATCTATACCTCTAATTGTAGTTACCTATTTCAGATTTTCAAGAAAACTTTTCCTTCAAACTTTAAGAACAGGCAAACTCACAATAGGGTAGTGCCACTCAGTACAAGCCAGAATAATCAATGGATGCCAGAAAACATGCATAAAATTCCTATCTAGAATATACTCATCTAATATCCCCAGGGTCACATGCGCAAACCTATAATAGTCAAGAGCATAAATTCTTCAAGAAAAAAATAAAATTTATGGTAGAAAAAAAAATGCCAATAGAAAGAAAAACTACGAGTACCCAAGAAGAAAAAAAAAGTAAATTTAAAAAGGAATCTAATGAAATGTTAAATTATTATAAAAAATAAACCCATTAAAATAATTAACAACAAGATGGTCATTAATGAAAGCTTAGAACCACAAAAAAAAAAAATTAAAGCAAAATAGTTATGTTAATAAATTAAGGAAAACATCTAGTAACCCAGAGCTAAAAAGAAAAAAAAGAGGTAAGCAGAGAATTAGAAAAAACAATGATAAATAGAAACTCATTAGAAACAGCAGACATGGAAAATGAAAGTAATGAGCAAGCAATGTTAAACTGGAAGATAGTAAAGAAAAATAACATTGACTGGGAAATTTCCATGAGATGCAAAAAAAAAGAAAGGCTGAAAATTATAAAAATAATGAACAAGATAATTACCTTATAGAAGAACAAAACAATACTATTAAACATATACAAAAAAACTAAAAGAGAATTATTCAAATAAAGAACAAAATAAAATCGAACAACCCAAGTTTGCTACATTAACTGATCAATTAAAAGAAGTACAATACACATGCAAGCCAACCTCAAAATCATTTGTCAAAATGAACTTTTATTGAAAAAAATATTCAATAATTGCATGACAAGAAGTACATCAATCTTGAGCATAATTGTATGAATAAATGATAAAAATGGTGAACACATACTGGATAAACCAGATCTAAAAGAATATTTAAAATTATTAAGTTCATATAATTTAATAGACCCAATAAAGCACACAGTCTTTTTTCCCACTAGGGAATTTATCTCAATTGAATATAATAACAAAGAGCAAAGAGAGTTAGCAGAAAAACTGATAAAAGAAGCCCAAGGATAGAAAATATATTATGTCTCAAAAGAGCCCAACCTCTTCATCTATGGTAAAATTTTACATATACCACCAACTTTTAATAAAGAGTTTTTCAAAATGAAAATAAATAACCATGTAGAAATAGTATCCATGGACTCCAGGCATTGAATTCCAAATCCCTACCAACATGTGGAAAATACTACTAAAACTAAAAAAAGGCATCCTAAAAGAGCAATTACCTCATAGAATGATTAAAAACTAAATGTCCATATGTATCATATTAAAGGGCAGGCCATCACTATGTTTCAAATGAAACAGAGTGGTGCATATAGCAGTGGGATATGAAGGTGGAAAATGTATAAAATGCAGCAAATTTGACAGAGATAAACATATATGTAAGACTATGAGAACAAAAACCTGGGCAAACATAGTAGTGAATGAGATGGAAGAAAAATGTGAAGGAAAAGAGTATGAAGAATTGAATATTGATGAAGTAGTCAAGAAATGTGCAATTAAAGTAAGAATAATAACCACATTTAACAAAAACAGAGAAGAAACTGAAAATAACAGCAAAGTCAAAGAAACAGAAATAACTAAATGTAACGAAAACAATGAAACAAGTATAGATGAAGAAACAATGTAATAAAAGAAAGCATATTTCCAATAAAGCTAAATATAAATAAACCAGAAAGGCATAAAGAACCAATAAACAAAATTAAGACAAAAATAAACACTAAAAAAATAAATGAAGATATAATAGATTGCCAACCCAAAAAAAATCTTAATTGAAAATGAATATATGTCATAACATAATAACACTAAATATAAGAGATATAAATTGCCCAAATAAAATAAATAAAATAACAGATTCTATAAAGAACCAAGAATATGATATAGCTATACTAACTGAGACAAAAATAATTCTTGATACATCCCAGTCTATAATGGATAAGTTATCCCATCAAAATATTCTAATACATAAAGCTAACATAAGATCAGCAGAAGGAATAATGGTGCTAGTTAACATAAATTCAGAAAGAGAATCACTTCAAATACTCAGATTACAAACAAATTCCATAGTAATCTTCTATCTTTATCAAAGAACTATACACTACTTAATAGTCATCTACTCAACAACAAAGGGTAAGGACAGTAAAAAAGTCATAGAAAATGTACAAAATAAACCTATACAAAATCCAGAAATAATAATATTAGGAGAAGACCCAAACTGCACATACAATAATCTAGCAAACCAATTGAAAAATAAAATGCAAAAAATATCATTATACCCTCTACAAGACAAATATGAAAATAGTGCATATACATTCTTAAATAGCAGATATACAATGTTAATTGATCTATTCTTTGACTCTGGACACAAAGTGAATGAATAAAAAATTACAACATCCATGGTTGGTTTCTCCAATCATCTGAAAGTACAGCTGAAAATCAATGACTACAAAATAAACAAAAAACAATACATATTTTTGATAAACAAAATAATAAGAGATGATATAAAATTAAAAATTGATCAAATATCAAATATATTGGTAACCCTACAATACTATATATATAAGACCAAATTGCCACCATGCAAAAAATGCAAAAAAGCATCATTAAAAAATTTAACTAATAACCAATTAATAACCATATAATAGAAATACAAAACTTACTCCAAGATTTTAAAAAACTAAAACCTAATCATCATTTAATTATTAACTTAAAAGAAGAGCATGGTAAAGTATATCAATTATTGAAGCAACAAACCCAAACAATAAGGCTCTGAAAATTAATCCCAAGTCTTGGTAAAATCTCCACGCCAATGACAAATTATGCCAGGATATATATACCATACATGAAAGGAATTAATACAATAAAAACTGAAGAAGGTAAATCAGTATCAGGTATAATGGTAATGAGAAAATGCTGGAAATGATAAAACTAAAAGTTGGTGAAAGAAGAACCAATATAAAGGAATATAAAAGCATAGCTCTAGAAGAACCCAAACAATACATATCAAAGCAAGAAATCCAGACAGAGATAGATAAACTAAAAATGAACATAACATTGGTGAATGACAAAATACCAGCCAGAATTTATCAAATGTTAAGTTATACATTAATACATGGAATGTGGAAATAATTCAAACAAATGTGTAGCAAAATAAACTGATCATACATAAATACTAGAATGGTGTTTAGCATAAAAAAGATAAACTGACACAAATATCTAAAATAGAAGAAATGAGACATATATAAATAGAAGATATACACTCTAAAATTCTTGTGAGTATACTACTAAAGAGATGGCACAAATTGGTGAGCTCCAAGATCCCAGCAGCCTACCATATAATTAAAGGAAAAAGAACAGTTGATGCAGTTATTGGAATTCAAAAAGGAATAAATGTGTGAAGGAACAAAAAAACTAATGCAATATTATGCTATCAAAGTTGATTATAAGTCATCTTTTCATCTAATAAATTGGTCATATTTAATAAACACAATAAATGAACTAATACCTGAACACAGATACATGGTAAATGCAATAAAAATTATTTAAGTAATGGCAGTATATCCTTAAAAAATTATATGAAAAAATCTAACTCCTTTATTCCCAAAAAGAGAATCCCACAAGGATCATCACTAGTGGCTCTCTTGCTTGCAATCTATTTGGACCCAATGATTAAACAAATACATAACTAAGTTCTACCACACTTAAGTGCAAAAATTCAAACAATTGCATTTATTGATGACATGGTAATAACATTCCAAGATATTTACAACATGCAAATTATTATCAACATACTTGAAAAGTTTCAAAAACAAACAGGAGCAATAATACAACAATCCAAATCAGCCGCATGGCAATTAGCAACTGGGAAAAAAATTCCCAGTAATTTCCAAGAAAATCCATCAATCTTCCTAGGAATACCTTTGTACCAATTGAAAATGAAAATAAACAGATATCTAAACAAGCTAATCATTCATAAAATCTGAAAAAATAAATAATATTTCACCCATAAAACTATATGAAGTAATTAGAGCCAAAATATTTAATGGAATAGCCACAGGAATATTAAGTTACTATGGTCCTTGGAGAAACCTATACAACAATACAGTAAATAAAATAAACAGAATAGCAAAAAAGTAAATTTGGGGAAGGACAACCAAAATAATATCAATGGCAATGTTACAATTACCAATTAATAAGGGAGGGATCAACATAATAGATCTAAGAAAATATGTGTCATTTATTAAAGCAAAAACTCTAATAAATGTAATAAAGAGTAAAACTTTCAAACCACCAGAATGCAACATAAAACTGTATAAAAAAAATAGAAAAAGAAACAAGATCCTTTATGGTCAACTTACTTATAGCATATAAGGACTTACAAGATGAGCTAAATATGCCTAATTTAGAAGGGCTAAAATACAGTGTCCTTTAAAAAAGTAACATGTATCACGAAAAATCATGGCTAAACATATCCATAAGTAGAGTTCTAAGAAGCTTTCAGTCAATCTATACACTCCAAAAAATTTATGAAAACCATTTACAAATTGATGAATGTGATACACCCCATAACAATGCGTTTAAATAAAAAACTATATATGAATCTAGAAGCACAGTGTACAATCTGCAAGAACAGTGAAGAAATATTTGCCCCAGATTGTAGAGCATTTAAACAAATAAGGATAAAAGTATTCAAAAGTCCCATAAATCTAAAAGATATAATTAACAAACACATCAAGATATTTGATCCACACAATGCTATGGTACATATCCACACAATTAGAATAATATGGGAAATAAGATGTTCATTAATATTCGATAATAGAAAATAGAATTGGATTAAAAAACTTGATAAAAGATGGGAAAAATACTTATCAAGAAAACAAACGATTAAAAACTGGAGAGGAGTAGCACTTACAGCATGCAAAATATGGCAAAAAATAAGTTATGAAAAGAAGATATACAATGGACAAAGGCATAATAGCAACCAGCCAAAGATAAAATTAAGACAGACTAATAAGCAAAAAAGTGTGACACCCAATTACTAACATCCACTTATTAAGTTTAATATAAGGACATATAATTAATTAAAGTAATATATAAAAAATTGTAAGTAACCAAAACAAAAAAAGATTGGAAAACAACAAAACCTTGTAAATGTGTATATATAATGTCTTTTAATAAAGGTAAATACCTAAAATAAAAAAATTAACTAGTCTGGAGATATTGGATGAGTAGGCACTAGATAGGGATTTTATGCACAAGCCCTCTGGCATCCAATGATTACTCTGGCTTGCACTGAGTGGCACTACTGTCTGGAGAGTTTTGTCTGTTTTAATAACAGTTATGAGCAAGCATAAGAAATGGTGATCACGTGATGTTTAGTGGTTCAAACTTTAAGTTTGGCAAAATACAAGAATATTATACCAGTTTTTTTTCTGGCATTAGTAAATTGAAAAATTTTGTTTTATTACATAAGAAAGCTATTACATTATATATCAATGCTATATTATACATTGAGATAAAATAAAGTAAAAAATAAAATTATGTGCTTTCAAAATATAATCTGAAAAAACATTATTAATGAATATGGTACTCAGAGGTGAAAAAATAACTACTGCATATCATAAAATTTATTACTTTTAAGAATTTAATATTTTTTTTATTGTTTATTTACATTTTTTAAGTAGTGGATAATAGAATTAAAGTAATGATACAGTGCATATCTCAGCTTCATTGTATATATATATATATATATATATATATATAGTTGAACCATTAAAAAATTAATGTTACACAGATGTAGCTAAAAATAAAAAAATGCTTCAGTAAATAAAAATGTTGATAATTTAAAGTGCATTTTTATATAATGTGTTTAAAATTAAAGATGTGATTATAAATAAATAATATAATATTACATAAACAATTTGATTGTAATTTGTATTTGATTGTATTTGTCATTTCATTTTATTAATTCAATTTTTTTTTTTTTTTGCATTAAGATAAAAAAATTATCTTTATTAAAAAAAAATTTATGTGAATTTAATAAATTTATTGCTAAATTGTGTTTTTTTTCCTCTTAGCTTATATTTTTAACAGTTATTAATAAATTGAATTTTAATGAAATGTTTCAGTGTTTATGAACTTCATTAAAAAAATTTAAATTTTAATAATTTATTGATTTTTTTTCCAAAATCTATAGTTTTTTATTTTAATACAATTTTTTTCTGCCAATCTTTAAAAGACAAAATCTTGAAAACTTTTTGTTTTAAATAACATGAAAAAAGCAAAGTTAGTTCAGTTTTATATCAAATAATAAATTTATTGTGCATTTTTAAACATATTTGAATACTATGAGTTATTGGATTAAAGTTTTTTAACACTTTGAATTAGGCTTTTTATTAATTTAAAACTCAATTTATAACATATAATAAAAACCTATAATGTTTGCATACTTTTTGTGTTAATCTTTACATAAATCTATCTATAAAATAACTGATTTATTTACAAATAAAAAGAATTATCTTATAAATGAGTGCTTAAAATTTTTTAACTATTTCAAACAGTATAATTATTTATAAATGATAAAATAATAGTTATATATAAATTTTATTCTAAAATACTTAGTTTTACAATACTCAAAACATTCTAAAAGTAAAAACTTTTAGAAGCATAATTTCTATATGTAACAATAATTGTTTATTTATTTGTAAATAATTAAATAAATTATTTAATATTTATGTATTTATTTATAAATAATCTCTATATTTTTAGTTCAGCAACAACTTAAATGTTTAGTCAAACACTTTCCAAAATATTAATTTTTTTAATTTATTTCTTATTTTTATATTTATAAATAAATTTTTAGTTTATTATATATATATATAAAAGACTTATTTTGCAGGTTCATCCATGTTAAAAAATTTAAATATTGATATACTGACATTTTGACTTGATTGCACAAGTAATCCACTGGGTGATAAAAGGTAAATATTTCCTCCCTGTAGGGGTTAATAATGTTGATACAAAAATTTCCATGGGTTGCATATATAAAAGATATATTTTGTGGGTTCATCCATGTTAAATAATGTCAGTATATCAATATTTAAATTTTTTAACATGGATGAACCCACAAAATAAGTCTTTATATATGCAACCTTGAAATCTTTGTATCAATATATATATATTTCATGTTATAATTTAAAAACAAATCTATTAAATTTAGTCAAAGATAAGATAACTCATAGTACAGCATGTAGAATGAAAAAGTTTTTAACAAATTATTTTTTAATGCTACATTAGAGTAAAAATATTATTTTATTATTTATATAAAATATATACCTATTTTTCATGGCAATTACAATAATTGAAAAAATATTTTTAAAACAAATCTGTTATTTTTATGTTATTTGAATTGCAAATAAATTATTACAAACATTTTTATTTCACCAGTTTATTCATTTATTTATTTTTGATAAAAAATGTAATTTCTTTTAATTATTTACAAAACAAATAAGATGAAACAAGCAGTATAATGTAAAAGTTTATTAAAGCTAATAATATATCATCAATATTAAAATACTAGAACAACTGGGACAAAAGTATGAAATGAAAAAGCAGACTACCAGACAATGATCAAGAATTATTAATCAAGTATTAATGTTTTCTGCCTTCGAACAAAAAATTAGTATGAATACAAAAAGAATGTGTTAATAACATTTTTATAAATATAATATTTATAATACCAAATTATATTTTAACAAGTATTATTTAATTACCTAGCTCTATTCCATATTAATAATCATTGGCATGCTATTATTTAGGTGCTGGAGTCAGACTACTAACAGATTTGCTCAGAGTCATAGTGAAATATAAAGATTAATTATAAATAACCAATATATAGTACCTGAGAACAAATATATTCTGCAGTATTGTAAGATTTAATGTTCTTTATCAAAATCTAGAGACTATATTTAATGCAGATAACCATTTTTATTCCCTCTGTGGTTTTTCTTTTATTTATTATTCTTTTTTTTTTACTTTTTTTTTCCTATTTTCAAATAAAATTAGTTTAGAGATGGCTAATATGAGTATCTCCTAGTCTCTGCAATAATGATGATAACGAAATTATGTGTTTATATATTTATATTTCATTTGTTAATTACTGCACTGAATATTTTATTTCCACTTTGTTTCTTTACAAAAGATCTGTGTTGAAAAAGTAGTGACTGGCACAGATTTTTTTTTTATAATTTTGTACAAGGCAATACAATTAATAATAATGTGCATTAGTTCTGGATCTAGAAGCAAAATTTCAACACAGAAAATGATTTTATTATTATCCAGTCTTATTTAGAAACCCCTGCTTACTATATAAGTGAAAAACCTAAATAAAATCACCAAAAATTGTCTATTCTTTCAAGCAGTATAAATAATTTAATAACCACTGATATGTCATAATGATAATAATCAAGATAAGAAATTGTTTTCAAATATAGATATATGATATGAATGAATATTGGTTGATGTGAACTACTCAAAATAATTTCACAAGACAATACTTGTTACTAAAAAAAACTATCAAGGTTTAAGATTGTTAGAAATGCTCTTATTTAATCTCATCTTACAAATAAAAAAAGTTTAAGTGAACATATGCATGATATGTTGTAAAAAAACAGATCACCAAATAAATGAGATTACTTATTATTATACATGTTATGAGGTTTAATATATATTTTTTATTCTTGGAATTAATATCTGCATCAGTAAAAGGCTAATAATATTAAAAAAAGTCTTATGCTGTGATAGCTGTATTCATTTTATCATAGTTAAGATCTAATACTATATTCAGAAAGATTTTCATTTCTAGTTGGATAGAGTTATTAAATCAATATGATACATGACTGTTAATGAAAACATTCACAGAAAAGGTAGTTTTAAAATATTTATTTTTATTACTGCCAAGCATGCTTTTGATATAACATGTATATCATTATGTCATGAATATGATTTACATGTTAAATCAAAAGCATGCTAGACCATAATAAAGCTAAATATTTTTTCTGTGAATGTTTTTATTATTAATCATGTATTATATTATCTCATAAAATAAAGAAATTATTTATAGTTAAATCAATATAATTAAATTACTTTTTTCTTAGAATCTTTAAGGTATGGGTGATAGAAACAATAAATTTGAACTATTGAAAATAATTATATTGCTTGTTGAAACTCAAATGATCTGCTCTTATTAAATTTTTGCACAACACTTAAGTTAATTAACATGAATATTTTGTTTAAGTATCAAAATCACTATAAAAAACTTGGATGTATGTACTATATTTAGGAGACAGAATATAAGTTAATATTACTCTTACAATGCTTGTCAATTTCGATTGATAGACCAATCATTTATTTTGAGTAGAAAAATTTGGTCCTATTCCAACCATATTGGTAGAAAATTTGATGCTAGTTTAAATTTTATCAACTATTAAAGACTAAAATTGTCAATCTGAATTTTTAAGATTGTTATGTTATTCAAGCATAGAATTCTCTGAAAAAAATTGTTATAGGTATAAGAAGCTTATTTTACGGCTTATTAAAAAGAAAAATTTTCACTGATTCTCTAACAATGATTTTATTAATAATGACTTGATTAAAAGTAACATGGGCATTTTTTGTTTGGGAGTAAGGTGAGCATAAAAATGAATGGTGAATTAAATGGTGGCAAAGAATATAATCATTTCCTGATCATGGTCACTTTAGATCCTTTTTTAAAAATTAGAAATAATGCATGGATCTGAAAGTGATATAATTTTATAAAATTAATAAATTTCACTTTTTTCATGTAATAATAATAAAAATACATTACCAAAACAAAATTATTTACTGGATCCATTAAAAGTTTTATCATACAAAGGTAAAGATTATCTGAACAATTTTATATGGAAAAATCAAAATGTGCATTATATGTATATATCATGCTATTCTATCATGTGGGGATGGATTTATACTTACAAAGTGAAAAAAAATAATAGTTAAATAAATTCTTATTATGGTAAGATCAAAAGATTATTAAATAAAATTACATTTGCTTAGATGTAGATTTGAAATTTTATATTTCATTAAACAAAGCATTAAAATAATTTTAACTTAAAAAGAAAAGTAAATTGTTTTTAAAATATTTTATTAGATGTATTTTTATGGTAAACTCTTTTAGTTTAATTTAAAAAGAATATATATATATATAGCTTGGTATTTTAAAACATAAAAAGACCGATAAAATGAATTAATTAAGGTGATCGAAAAACTAAAACAACTATGAAAAAATATTTTTAAAAAAAATACATTTTCCAAAATAATCTATATAAGAACAGAAGAAATTTAATTGATGTAGAGTTACAGAGTTAATTAAAGAATTAGATAGAGACTTCATCAAAAATAACTACAAAGTTAAAATAGTCATTTTACTTTTAAGCTTCATCTTAAATTACCCATTTGCTATTAGAGAAACTGAAAGCATTTCTGGGAGAATAAATATTCTACTATCACTATATTGATACTAGGAATTCATTTAGCTGTATTAGAAAAACAATTCCTATAGCTTCCTTAAATAAAAACCATCAAGCATAGGCATTTAAAAATTATTAAATCGTTCCAGAATTGAGAAAAAATGATATTGAATGCTAGAAAAATCAACAATGTTAGACATAAACCATTTCTTATTAATTTTCCCTTCACTTTTATATATAATTATTTTGCATATGTGTGTGTGACAAAGTGATTTCTTTCTTATCTTTATATCATAAAGTTTAGTGCATTTGCGATGCCAACTACTTTGTTATGCACATGTACATATATATACTAAATAAGTCATAA
This sequence comes from Epiperipatus broadwayi, assembly GCA_028023455.1. NCBI lineage: Eukaryota > Metazoa > Onychophora > Udeonychophora > Euonychophora > Peripatidae > Epiperipatus > Epiperipatus broadwayi. The sequence goes on along the minus strand of JAQFVV010000089.1, from coordinate 5,273,084 downwards.
CTTAATGGACTTTTTTCTGGTAAATTTATGATAGAAATATTTATAGAATCTGCCAATTTAATGTTTAAAATCAAGAACATTTATTTTTCTGCAATTAAATTAAAAGTTAAATATTTTTGTTACAAATATTTAGGTATAAAATATTTGTGAACAGTTACATGTATATGTATACAAATGGATTCAATAATTTGTTTTAAAAAAATGAAATACTAACGGATTATTTTTAAATTTTTTGAGCTTCAATATACATACATGTAAATTAAATAAATGCAGGCAAGTATCCTAAATAAAAAATCATTTTAAAAAGAAACTAAATTTGATTTTAATTTGTAACAAAGAAAAGAACAAAGATGATAAAAATGAGCAGAATTGGATAAATTCCATGACTTGATTTTGCCTAAAATATTTTAGACTTTTTATTTAATCTAAAATATAATAATTGCTAGCGCCATTATTTAAATACAGAAGTTATATTTGAGAAAGTATCATTTATATCTTTATTAATTAAATGTGTGTTGTTAATTAGATTTTAGTGAATTATATTGTTAATTTATTAAACTGTGTAATATATCAATATTTCTATTGAAGTTTGTTCTAGTTGTAATTTTACATAAAAAAATACAATATTTAAAAATAGATTATTATCTTATTAATCAAGTAGTGATGGATATAATTTCATTAATAATAGCTGATAGTGTGGTATCCTGATCTAAAAAATTATCTGCTTAGAATATCATATATGTAAAGTAAATGCTTATCATATATATAAATATATGCCAAATGCTCATGGAAATATAACTAGATATCTAATGCAACCTCCTATTCTCTTTCATTTTGATTATAGGTATTGGTTATTTATACTTTTGATGGTTTCAGTTTATATAATCATCATTGTCATCATTGATATCACTACTAAATCATTATCATCATCATTTTCAGTCCTTATTGATCTATTGCAGAATGAAGATCTTACAAACCATAGTCATTCTTCTCATCAACATACCAACAGACTTTCTTATTTCATTCATCCATCTCACTTTTATCTTTCTAAGTTTTTCAAATTGGAATCCAGTTTAAGACTTTAACTATTCATAGATTATGATTTTCTCTAAAAATATGTCCAGAGCAGATCAACTATTTTGCTCATGCTATTTTCTTATTATTCCTAACATATATCTTTCCATATTTCAGTGAATGGTATAAAATTTCTGCTTTATATTTTTAGTAATATTCAAACTTCAAATTGATAAGCAGGACTTAGTAAAACCCACTTAGTGAAAATGTTTATGTTTCCTGAAAATAAAAATCACTATATTACCCTTTTACTGAGTGTCCAAACCTCAGATCTAAAGTAAGAATTACATAGATATATTTTCTTTAAATAGTAAGTGATTTATACTAGATGCACTTTTTCCAAATCTAATTTTATAAATAATTTTATATATTGTGTTGTTGCATTAATATCTAACCAAAGTATTTGAAGTTGTTGACTTCTTCTAATCTATGATTATTAATCTTTATTTTCTTCTTCTGAGAAAATCCATTGGATATTATTTTAGTAATTTTGTTACTTTCTTTTAATAACTCTTGCAATATTTTCTGAAATGCTAAAACACAATTTCCATAAACAGCTATATCATGTAAAAAATCTAGATGTCTTAAATAAATCCACGTATTTTTTCTTTTAATTTTTTATTTTAATCCACAAAATAATTTTTAAAAACTGCTGGAAAACATTTTGAAAATATGGGATCATCCTATTGTCCATCTTTATAAATTTAATATTATTAGTGTTACCATGTAATGTAATACATATATTACATTTTGATAAATTTCTGAGTACTACAGTATCCCCAATGCTTTTAGAATCAAATGCTTTTCATGATCTTTGAGCATAAAGCAAAATGTAATCCATTTTTATTGTTCCTTTTAATAACTTCTCTTAATATTAGGATGTGATCCACTCTTCTAAAATCACTTTTAAATCTATAAAGTCAAAATAAGAGTCATATATCACATGACTCTATCTCTTAAGCTTGTAAGTTATAAACAATGAGGACTGACAATTCCTCTACAAGTTTTATGATAAATGCTTAGCCAGAGCCAGCACTTAAAATATCTCTGTCAGAAACCTTTCCCCAAACCCGTGATCATGGTTTCATGTTTTGGCACTTCTCAGAAATGTGTCAGGGTAGGTTCAGACACTAAATCTAAAAATACCAACCCAAAGTCAAATATTTATCTAAAAGTTATCTATTGAATGAAAAATCTGAAATTTTCAGACATCTACATGTCTTCAAACCCAGCTATCCAACTCAAATAGCTATATGGGGCTGATAGATCTTCAGCCATACTATATATTAGTAGTCTTAGCAATATAAACTTGCATAAGATTTATGGCAGAGACTATAAAGTCAAAATAAGTCATATATCACATGACCCTATCTCTTAACCTTGTTAGTTAGATAAACAATGAGGACTGTCAATTCCTCTACACGCTAATATATGGTATGGCTGAAGATCTATCAGCCCCATATAGCTGTTTGAGTTGGATAGCTGGGTTTGTAGACATGTAAATGTCTGAAAATTTCAGATTTTCTACTCAATAGATAACGTTTAGATAAATATTTGGCTTTGGGTTGGTATTTTTAGATCTAGTGTCTGAACCTACCCTGACACCTCTCTGAGGAGTGCCAAAGCATGAATCCATGGTCAGGAATTTGGTGAGGGGTTCCTGACAGAGATATTTTAAGTGCTGGTTCTGGCTAAGCATTTATCATAAAGCTTGTAGAGGAATTGGTAATCCTCATTGTTTACTTTTAAATCTAGTTTGTTTTTTTAGTTTAAAATCAATAATTTCCTGTAGACAAAATGTAATTTTGTAATTATCTTGGTAAAGATTTTGTATAGAATTGATAGAAGACTAGAATATCTATTTTCTTAAATATAAGTATTACTATTTTATCACCTGCTACAACTTTACCATACTGATATTTGGTATATAATTTTGCCATCAATTTTCCTGTTTTTCACCTGCTTTTTTAAGATATCAATAATAATTTATTTCAGGCAAAACTCTCCATACCATATTGCTACTCAGTGCAAGCCAGAGTAATCAATGAATGTCAGAAGGTTTGTGCATAAAATCCCTATCTAATACCTACTCATCCAATATCCCAGACTAGGTTCTGGCTTGTGGCCTTCATCAGGGTGGAGCCTTGGATTTGAGAGCATTGCACCTAGATCTAATTCAATCCTCCAGCAACCACCTTTTATCTCTACTTAACTACAAAACTATGAGAATAAAATTGAAAACACAGTATTTTCAATCTAAGCTCATTAGCTTATAGTCATATAGGGCTGAACTCAGTTCAGGCACTAGATAGGGATTTTATGCACAAATCTTTTGGAATCCATTGATTACTCTGGGTTGCACTGAGTGGCACTACTATATGGAGAGTTTTGCCTGTTTAATAACAGTTATGAGCAAGCATAAAAAATGGTGATCATGTAATGTTGGTGGTTGAATAATTTATTTCCTGTAGCATTTTACATTTTTATATATTTATTTGCATGTCTCATGTCTTCATTTAAAATTCTTGGAAATTCAAAAGATGTAATAATTGTAATGGCTACTGTTTTTTTTTTTTTGTTTTTATTAGTTTATAATTATTTTTGGAGAAGTCATTAATTTCATGAATTTTGTTCCTCATTTTAATAATTGCAATTTCTTTTCATCACTGAAACATTTTTCCCCCAATACCAAAATACTGTTTTGTACTTTCTAAACTTTTATTTTCTTCTATAGCTTTTTTTAACAATTAACATTTATACTTTCTTCTATCATTATTAATTCTTTTTCATATTATCTTAAAAAATTCCAAATATTCAATTTTTCTTAATGAATGATGTTTAAATATTTTTTATATTCCTTCTTTTTTTTCATATATTATCATCTCATTTGAAAATTTACAGATGAATTACTGCTTTTTAAACCAGCTGTCTTTGTTAGTGTTATCAGTTATATTCTTACTGATTTCAATTAAGTTTGAACCATTTTCATATTCATTAATATTATAAAATGATTGAATTAAGTTCTAATTTAAATTTATTAAAGTAGTTCTGAAAGTTAAAAATATCAACTACTAATTCTTGGTTTAATAGTTTCTAATATATATCTTATTGTGTTGAATCTATTAAAAACATTACAATCTGATATATATGCTAATTAAAATATAATCCATTTCTACCGTATCTTTATTTTGATGTATTCATGTCCATTTTTATTTAGCAACTTTCTCTAAGAAAGAATTGAGAATATACATATTTATCTTTTTCTGAAAATTCCATGAGTTTGTGTCCTCTTTCATTTCTGTCATCATTTTCAAATTTCCTCATAGCACTTTAATATTTCAACCATTTTTTAATTCTAACATTAACAGCACTCATGATAATTTTAAATGTTGTCTAGTATGAGTAAACGTATTTTGTACATTTATTTTAAAATGTTCTCTTTCGTTGTAATGAGAATTTGTTGGAGGATAAACCTGAATTATCTGCATTTACTATCTTTTATTAAAATAAATAACTAATTTGTCACTCTGTCTCATATATCATCAATCTCCATAATGTTTTTTCATGTTTTATTTATCAATAATCTCATTTGATTTGGACTTCCAACATTTATGTCTTTGTAGTAAAATACATATTCACTCTTCAAATTAATTATCTTTTTACCTTTTTTTTCTAACTTCACATAGTCCAAAAATATTTTATTCAACATTATGCAGTTAATCTTCCTTTCACTTAAAAGTGAGCAGCAGTTGGAGATAATTAAATAAAATGTTATTATTGAGTGGCAAATTGGGTCCACAATCAGAAGATTCTTCCCATCTTTCACTTTTGGCCACCAACTACTGCTTTAGCTGACAACATCTGGGAATAAGCAGTATAATTTAGTTTTACCTGTCAAGATTGTAAATATCAGAAAATTAAAACTATGGTATTTCTTGGATTTTAAACTCAAAAATAAAATGCCAATAAACTCATCATGCTGGGTAATACGTATTAATGAGCATATTAACAATCACAAATAATAATGGTTGCTATGAAAAGAGAATATGGAATAGACATCATATATTTTCTCTATTTGATTACCTTGGGACTTCAAAGAGGAATCAAAAGTTTTCTTATAGTAAATAGCAAGATATTTTCTGCAGTATCACCAGTTGAATAGTTTATATATCTATTATCTCTTTATTACTTATAAAATAGTGAGTTATATAGGTACAACCTGAAGTGATCATTGTCTCTTAGATATGTAGTACTGAGAATATATAATAATATTTATGGAGAAGAAAAATCTAAATGTGCTTGCTATAATAACAATTTACAAATCACAGTTATTAGAATCATTTTAACAAAGTTGTAAGCAATGTAGTCTCTTATACTGAAAATTGGTGCATTTTTTGCAATTGTGTTAAAATGATTCTAATAAGTTTGATTTGTGATTTTGTTGTGGATGCACTTTTTAAAGTTTACTTCATCATAAGCATTAATATATATTCTCAATGCTTAATATTTAATAGCTGCTATGTCCAGCTATATAAAGATGCACTTCCACGAGTGAACTAATAACTAAATCAAGCACTACCACAAGTGATATTGATTTCTATGTACTACCACAAGTGACTATAATGAAGTATAACTTCATTTGTATAAATGCTTAATATACGATCAATCAAGGAGAGAGTTAATAATTATACACAGTTATTATATCATTGGGCCGAAGGCATAGACAAAATAATAATGAAGATTGGTATGACCTGTTTAAATCCCTAGCTGACTCTTGAAACATTTGTATGCCAGCAGTCTGCATTTGAAGTTACAACAAATGGAAACACTTGCTTAACTGCAATCCATACATGCAGGTAGAACTCCAAGAATCAAGTGGTCTGATCACCAGAACTGAGCACTGTCATTGTCCTTTAATTTCCGGAAATGATTGGCTGATTACTATATATCCAATCAGGTTATTATTTTTTTTGCTTGAAGGTAATTAATTATTCCTTTACTTTAATTAAATATTAATTTTGTAGATTGTCATTATAGAAAAGAATCTACTTAGTATTCCTTTAGACAATCTACCACAATAATTAAACTATTGTTTCATTTTAGCTTTTAATGTCAATTTACAAGAATGTATCTTTAATATTTTTGTTTATAACTTTTTCTCTCTCTGAAAGTTTTTACATTTGTGTATATATATGAGTATAAAAAATATCAAATACACATACTTTACAATGATCATTAGTAATATAAAATTTCGCATCTTTGAATATCAATAATTGATTTATTATCTATATAACAGCATAGAAATTAGATAAAGTAGACTATTTGACTCTTCTTTAGTTAATTAATAAATAACATTGAGATAACAGAGAATGTTTTTTGCAAGTTTATGACTACTAATTTTGACTTGTGAATTATTATTATGATATCCACATTTGGAATTTACTTTCCCACAAAAATTATATATAGTAATTAAATAATTAATTGTCAGGAATTTATACGTTAAAATACCAGAAGTAACAGAGTTGAAGCTGTGATCCATAACATTAAAATGAGAATACATTAACATAAAATTTTACTAAAAACAATTACAGGATACTGATAATGTGAAAGAAAAAATTAAGATGGATTGTAGAGCATGCTACTGTTGAAAGTTTTGATTTGAAAATGTGTTGGTTTACGTATTGAAAGCAATTTGAAAGAATGAAAAATCAAAGATACATATTATGTAGATATTTAAATTATTTTATGGTTAAACAGTTGAAATATATAAATATAACAATTATTAATGATTAGTCAAATCATGATTTAATGATAACATTTGTAAATTAGCAATTAATTAAAATTTGATTTGTAAAATGAAATATATAGTACTATTGAATGTAGGAATATGATGTACAATAGCTATGATTAGTTACATACACATTATAATATTGTTACAATAAATTAAAAACTATTTTGAGGAAGCAGAGAACGTAATCCAATAACATTTTGTCATTATTGGTCCACTTTGTGATAAAGTTGTTTTAGCATTTGATTAATTAGAATTATATCACAAACTCTAATGATCCTTTTATATTATTGCGTTTTGCTTTGGTTTAAAGACATTAAGAGAAGTAGCATTTAATTTAAATTTTGGAACAATATGTAAAATAATTAATAAATTATATGATGGTATTTCGAATAATGAAATAAATATATTTCTGTTAACAAATCACATACAGAATATTTTGTTATCGTAAAGAATATATGTTTTGTATTTTTAATATTAAAACATCAAGTTATCACTTTAGTTTTAAAAATGTTTAATTAAATTCTTAACGATAATAAGAAGCATCAAATTAAATCGAAGTATTTATTTAAAATAAATGACTTTAACTTATAAACAATTCTCCTTTATACAGGATTTATAATTTAAAAAATGAAAATAATTAGCAACGTTAAATCACACTGAAACTAACCAATTTTTAAAATAAAAAAAAATATGTAGGCTCAAAAAAAAATCAATCCTGATCGTAAATAATCTGACTAATCACATTTGATTAGAAGTTCTAGTAGCATGCATATACAAATTTTTAAGCTTATAGTTAGCTTAGTTAGCAAATGATGTATGTCGTATTGATCACTTTTTGTAAAAATTAAGTGAGAAAGTCTGTAGTTTAAGCTATTTATGGAATTGTCTTTCAACCAGTACTTGATCAGCATAAAATAGATGTGATCGATATCATTGCTAATAAGATTTTATTCTGAAGTGAAGTGATGTAAAAAGGCTCTTTATACATATATAAAATCAGACATGAACAAGTTTTTAATTTACGATGTACATGTGCTATCTATATATATATATTTAATTATAAATATTTTTTGTTAAATTTCTAACATATATATATATATATATATGTGTGTGTGTGTGTGTGTTTTACGATAATAAAATAGATTAATTTATTGAAGTTTTAATTTGCTGATATCACACATCAAATGATTGCCCAGTTTTTTTATGACTTATGTTAACAATTCATGCATGTTATTGAAGCTTAAATCTATCCAAGTTTGTTTACATATATTTTTATGCACATATAGTTAATATCAGTAAATAAATATTAACATCATAGCATGTATCTATCATAATATTATCAGTTAGCTTTTTAGGATGCTCAAAGCACATTCAATATGATAATGGTCGAATATTCCACTTTTTTCACTATCAACTTTTTTGAATCATTATTTACTTTAGTAATAAATTAAATTATTCCATGATATATAAAGTAAGCCAATTTTGCTCTAATTATTTATGTTTAATCAAAAAATCATAATTCTCTTTGTTATTTAGAATATTTTTAAAAAGTCTTCCTCAACATTCCACTTTCACATCCCACAGAAAATCATAAGAAATATCTTAGCTTTCAAATGTGATAATGTTTTTAAAGATACTGCAACTTCACCTAAAAAGACACTTCGTTGTTTTCATCGAAATTTTTTGACTTTTAAATCCTGTGTTGTTAATGAGTGACCAAAGAAAACAAAAACTATTAATAAAATCTATAACTTTTAACAATTTTAAATACAGCTGCAGTTCCTAATCTTGTAATCTTTTCTTGTATATCTTTTTACTTTAATTAATTATCTTACCAATATATGTTATGAAGTTTTGTGCATTTCTGCAATACATTTGGTATCATAAACATGTCTGAGAATGTTGATGTTTCTTCCACTAATTTTGAATTCAGTTTATTCATCTTACCATTGAAAGATGTCAAAATATAATTCTAACTTTATGATCAATGTAAAATCAATATATTTTACACAACATGGTATAACTGTAATTATTAATTCCACATAGAGATTTAAGAACAATTAAATATTCTAATACATCCATCCATAATTTGGTTTGATTAACATCTGGCAGTTTTCATTCAATGTGAAATTTTGATTCAATATCATCTTATATATGTATATCATGTAAGATTAATATTGTATTTTCACATTTCTTTTCTTAGTATTAAACATTTATATATTTCAATATTCACATAATTGAATTAATTGTATACTCTAATCAGAATTTTTGTTGAATTTTTCTTTCAATTTCTGCCAAATTTCTGCTGCACTGTTAAAAATTTCAGGAGCTAATTTGACTGCTTATCCAACTAGTGAGAATGTCTATATGAGGCTAGAATCACAAAAAAGTAATCTGATGCCTTTATAATAAAATCATTTTGTATAATATTCCATCTTACAATATTTTTAATATAAATATGATTAAGATTGAAACTTTCTTTTAATCACACAAATCCTTAAAAAGGCAGCTTATTTTTTTAAGATTGTCTTTATTTTCATTAATCCTTACATTTGTAGCTGCTTTTTTGGAATTTTGTATTTTATTATGTGATTTTTAATCACAATTGTTTTATCTTTTTAAAAAGTCCACATTAATTATTTTCTTTTCTTCTATTCACAATTCATCTAATTCTCCATTATTCAAAATCTCAAATTTATTTTTGCTATTATTTCTAAAAGCAATTGCTTTGTCCTCTAAATTATACCTAGAATATTGGATATATATATATATATATATATATATATCCAATATTCTATATATATATATATATATATATATATATTAACAATAATCATGTAAAAATCTAAATGAGTATATTTGATGATGTCTATATCAATATCAGTGCTTCATTTATTTGGTGAATGTATTGGCATTTAATTCATTAAAAAACTATTTCCTAAAACTTTATTACTCATTTTTCTATTTCATTTTATGCTTTGTGTCCATATTATCCAGTAATACTTTCTTCCTTTTTATTTCCAAGGTTGTTATTTTTATTTTGCCAACAGGTTTTGTCAATTTTCATATACATTTGCTTCAATACTGAAATACCAATTTGTTTACTATTGTAAGTTTGAAGGGTATCCACAAAATAAAATTGATATCAATTAGTCATTCACATAGTTATATCTAATGACAATTTGCATTGGTTTTTTTTTTTTTTTTTTTGTGATTAAAACTACATTATTATTTTTTCGAATCTAAAACTTTCAATCCAGTCCATTTTAATTTGTTAATTTCTAAGTTGTATTAAGTGATTCTTTCTATGGCTTTAATTCAACCATCTTATACAAATCAGAAATACTAAAAGTATCAAAGCATGTTCCTCAATATAAACTGAATAGTTTACATCTGATGATTTATTTTCAAGCACAATAACTTCCCTTTTTTTTGTTTGTTTGTTCATGTAATTTTCAATAAAAATATTTGTGAGTAATTTTGATTAATATCTCTCATATACTTTGAAATAATGTTTGCTTATTGCCACAGCTATGACAACTGTCACCACTATTCTACATTACTGCTGTTTCATATAGATATTAATTAAAAAAATTATATTTTAACAACAAACTAAACAAATTGCACTGACAAGCACTGATATTATTGTGAATATTGTAAGCAAGGTTCTGTTTTTATTTATGTAATTAATGCCAACAATTTAGACAGTTTCCTTCTAGAAATAATTTACTGTAGTAATGTGTAATTAAAACTATGAATAATTGTTATGGAAATGAGATATTAAAAAATCCTCTCACAAAGTTTTATGAAAGTTAGTACAGCAGTGGCTATTGAGAGGAACAAAGTGCTGTTGAAAGCTAATGGGCTTCTCTTATAAAAAGGAGAAAATTATACTAAGAAAATATGGCCTAAATGGACTAAATGAATCCATGTTAAAGTACAGTTGACAATGGGAACTAAGTATCCATTATTAATGAACTGTGAATAATAGTAGCGAGTGAAGAAATGTGGTAAACTTGCTTTGCTTGCAGTTATCCTCAAATTATTGCAAAGGAAAATAGTTATTTTTGTTGATATTATAATTTCTATATATGCATATACTATATATTATTAATAGAACATCAGCATAAGACTAAATTTTCTGAAATATAAAAATTGTTTGTTTATTTTAATGTTATGCTATCATGACTGGATAGAAAAACCTCCAGTGAATACAGCAGTTGAAGCCATTGACAACAAATAGTGTAATTATCAGCTTGGGAGTGCAAGGGAATTTGATCAAAAAAATAGCATTACTCCATCGAAATTTAGAGGAATTTGATATTTGTAACACCTCGTTATTTAACATTTACATGGAACCTATAGATTTCCATATGACATTGACGAAGGTAGATGATGATAAGGTGAAAGTTTCCACATTGTTGTGTTTTTCTAGAATTGATGTATTATTAATAAAAAAACAATTGTGAAATTTTAGGATTGCAGAAGATATATTATATAGTAAACTGCTGGAAAATCTAAACAATTATTTTTAACTAGCAGTAACAAAAAAGTGATGCATTTAAGATTTTAAATGTGGAAGCAATTATTCAAGAGCTTTCAGAATTATATTCTAGCTTTAAAAACTTTAGAAAAACACTGTGAATTCATACCAGATTTTGATGACATATTCCTAGATCAACTAGTCTATGGTATGTGTGACCATAATCTTCAGAAATTTTTTTAGCAAAGCTGATTTAACATTTAAAATAGCTAGTGGAAAGTATGTAGCACATGATGTCATGTTGAAAAATACTTCAAAGTTTAGTCTTGGAAGGAAAAAGAAATTCAACAACAGTCAAATAAGCTGTAATGGAAAAGTTTCCTAAGAACTCTACAATTAATAAGTCCTCATATTATTGTTGTGGTAGGATTCATTACATGAAGAAATTATGTTGATTTAAATATTAAAAATATAAAATATGTGGTATTAAAAGTCACTTAGCTCAGATGTGTAAACAAAACTAAATGCCTAGAATTTAAATTAAAGAGAGGATGTAAATGTCATAGAGTGAAGTTAACTACAGTAAAAAACTTAGCCAATGATCAAAATACATCAGAGGTTGCTATTGTAGATTTAAAGGTACAATGGAAGTTGATAATGGATCTGGATTATCCATTATGTCATTATAAGAGTCAAACCAAATTAGATCTGAATCTAAAGAGAAGTTAAAATTGAAGAAGACAAATGTAGTGGTGACAAATGTGAATGATAATAAAATACGTGTGAAAAATTTTGTGTTCTAATGGTTGTAAATGATAGAATGAAAAGATTATCACTGTTTTGTAGTAGAAAGAAATATCATTGCACTTTTTGGATGAAATTGGTTCAAACCATTAGAAATATGTTTAAAAGTAATCAATAAAATAACATTGAAAGCAAAAGTTAGAAATGAATTTGCTAAATTATGTAAACAGTTTGAAGTGCATCCTGTTAATATTGAACTGTTAAGAGAAGCACAGCCAGTTGTATTTAAGCTATAAAAAGTCCCTTATGTGTTTAAACTGAAGATAGAAAAAACAATAAAAGTGATGGAGAAGAAAGTAGTGTTGACGCCAGTCATAGACTTAACATGGTATACCCTTGTTGTTCTTTTAGTAAAACCAGATGGAATGATTCATTTATGCAGAGTAAAAAAACTGATTAATATAGGTCTGTATGTGTTGGCAACATTGCAGAGGGCCTCAGTTATTGCAAAAATTTATTTAAAATCAATGTTTCATCAAGTTCTGGTTACTGAGAGCACAGTTAAGATGTTGTCATTGAGTATTCAGGTTGGATTGTTCAGATGCAATAAATTATCTTATGGAATCATGGTGACTTCAAATAGCTTACAAGCTAAAATGAATATGATACTACAGAACATTGAGGGAGTTATTCCATACTTGGATGTCATTTTGATTACAGCCCATAAATAAGAACTAAAAAAATATGTTATGTATGTTTGCTCTAAGTTAAATAACATAGAAGCAAGATTGAATGCTGCCAAATGTATTTGGGCATCACAAATAGCTTTGGTGGATGGGAAGTAAATGGAGATGGGAAGTAAATAAAATTGTGGGTAATATTTAATTTAAATATGTTATTTGTAGTTCTTTACACCTGAGAAGTCTGTTTGTAGCAGTGAAACCATTAGTAGTGATTTAAAGTTTAATTTCTTGGCTAGTCTGGTTGAATTGTGAATTTGGAGTAATTTTGTTTATTGACTAGTTTAGCTTTATGTTTTAATATATATATATATATATATATATATATATATATATATATATATATATATATATATTGTACTGGGTTCAATCCGTTGACGATCCACATTACTCTTCATTTTGGGTTTAGGTGTGTTTAAACCTTATTTATAATCTTATATTATAAATATGATGTGAACAAACCAGCACGTTTGAGCAGAATGGAGAATACTACTGATGGCAGGGTCATCAACAATACCCACAGTCAGACCAAGTTATGCAATGCATAACACGGTCACATTTCCAGACTGTGGCCCACCTCCTACCATCCAAACACTTTATTTGTTTTGGAGTAAACCCCAGGCACCAGCTAGTTTTAAAACTAACATGTTCAGATAGTAGGCCCATAATCCAGCACTCGAAAAATCCCTTAACTAGCTCAGTCTATTTTTCATTCAATAACACCTTATTCCTTATACTAGTGGCAAAAGAATCGACTGACAAAATAAAGATTTAAGTTTAAAAGACAATTTATTTTAATTAACATTTATTATACTAATTCTAAATACTTTTATAAATCTTATTTAATAAACTAGAGATCAGCCTTTCAAGCTAATGTACATGTGCTTTTTATGAATATTAATACTAATAAATGAATACTTTCATTTCCAACACAAGATAAAGTCTTTTCAAAAGAATAGAATGAATCCACCTAATCTTCCAACCCAAATGTTTATATATGGGCAAATCTTAAGTACTGGAAATGAAAGCATGAGGATAAACCAATCACTTTAAAATTTTATAGATGTCATTCATTCAGACATAGTAAAAAAAGTAATTTAAAGTGGTTGGTTTATCCTCACGCTTTCATTCCCAGTACTTAATATTTGCCTATATATAAGCATTTGGGTTGGAAAAATAGGTGGATTCATTCTATTCTTTCTAAAAGACTTTATCTTGTGTTGGAAATTAAAGTATTCATTTATTAGTATTAATATTCATAAAAAGTGCATGTACATTAGCTTGAAAGGCTGATCTTTAGTTTATTACAATTTATAAACATAGCGCTATATAAAATAAATGCCTCATTTACAAATCTTATTTAACTAACATAACACTGGTATAGTATTTTTTATATAATGACCATGAACATTCTTAATTCACACACTATAATATCATATAACAAAGCATAAACTAATATTTGACATTTAAAACACAGACATTAATTGTTCATCTATGTATGCTATAAAGTTCATATTTCTTGACTCTTGGAGGCTTTAAAAAATGCAATGGCTACTTTATAAATGAGAATAATAAAATGTTATTACCTAGGATTTTTGAATGTGGACTTAGAACTTTGTTTTCTTCCTGGTTGCTGCTTCAATTGAGAATATTTCCCTGGCAGGGATGTTTTCTTGAGGAGTTTTATTATTATTCATTGGAACTATTCTTGGAGACAGTTAAATATTGACAACAGATTTCAAGTTGTTATGCAAGCATTATCCTTTTAACAGGCAGGTTTTTCTGTTTCTTGGACTCAGACTAGAGACAGTCGTATGTTTCCAATGTTTTAACACTGCATTATTGACTGATTTAATCTCAGCTGCTCAATCTCGACTGCTTTATCAAACAACTGTAATCTCAACTGCATGATCTAAACTGTTTTCTAAAACTCTCTGATCTAAATTGTAATCTCAACTGATGGTGTGATGAAAAACTAAACTTTTTATACTTAAGGTCTGTTGTCATTTTGATGTCCGCCGGTAATATCTGTTGTCGAAATTCCATCATTGTTTTTAATTACATTCATTGAGATAAGCTTTTAATCCTGTTGTTGGAGATATTAATTAACTGTCATTGCGAATGAATTATTTTTACATTTTTAATTAATAGACATCGCTGTATTTTTAATGATAATTTTCTATATCATTTTTTTAATATTTATTACATATACATTTATTGTATTTTCAATTGCACATATATATTTTAGTGACAACCTCATATTAATTTGTCATTTATGCACACATATAGCTTAAGATCAATTCACTATTTAGTTTTTAGGATGACTTTTTGTCTTTAAGTTAAATAAAAAGAGATTTATATTTTTAAGCTTTAAGTTAATTGAAATCAACTTCTTTTAATTTTCCCCATCAAACTATGAATTAATAGTTTTTAGCAAAAACTCTTTAAACTTAAGACTTTTAGTTTGACATTTCTAAAGCAAACCCCCTCCCCCTCTTAATTAATTAATTGTAACTTCTATTTCAAAAAACTCTTTGACTTTTAATTTTACATTTTTTGAAAACAAACTGCAAAAAAACTCTTAAATTTTTAGATGCTATTTTCTTTTAATGAATAATTTATTTTAATACTTTTTAGATAAAATTATCATATGTACCAATCACGATATTGGTACAATATATATATTGTACCATTCATTGGTATCTTAGGGTTTATACAATTTATGTTCTTATTCGGAGACCAAATTTCATTCAATTTGCTAATTTCCTCATTCGAATATGTTTGTGCAAATTTTATTGAGTGCAATTATTTTTCCTGGTCAAACAACCTACTTAATGCAACTAAATTTGAATAATAGTTGAGAACAGAACCAGCTTTTAATTTATTTGAAAGGCACCAGATTTCTATACAAAAATTCACTGGTCTAACCCCCCTCCTATCTTTATTAATTACTAATTAACACTCTCAAAAGATGCATGCTCAATTAGCTTGAAAGGCTGATATTTGAATGTAATTAATTACTATTATAAAATTATTTGCTTCACCTGGAGGATTGTATTTTCTAATACAGCATCAGCAATTTATTTGGGAAAATAATAATTGTTTAATTTAAACAGTTTTATCCTATTAATAACAAACTTAAATAGACAACAATACAAATCATATTTCTATGATTTATTAAATTATAATTATGATTATTTTAAAAACTAAATAGTGAATAACAGTATAAAACAAATAAATTCAAATGGCTATTAAACACTACTATTTTTAAGATTCAGATTCTTATATTTTATAGTCTGATGCAACACAGCATTTGCTATCCTTATAGCTCAAGAAAATGATCACTTAAATTATGAAATAAAGTATCTTACTGGTAAGTTGAATTATTCAATGTATCACACTGTGTAGATTTCCATGCATGTTTGGTTCTCCAGGGAGGGATATGTTATACTGTCTTATCACAGCTTGTAGGTAGTCTGGTGTTCAAGATCTAGCTAGCAATGGCTTCACTCTTGGCATTTTAAGACTTCAGGAAGGAAGAAACATTGGCAAATAAACTTTCTCTACTCACACATCTTACAATGATTCAATACACTGATGAGAGCAGATTGGCACAATCTTTATGACTTCATAGAAAATCAATTTTATATTAAACTGTTTTCTTTAGAAGATGACGACCTAAAACTCCTGATGTATGGTGTATTTGCTTTTTATATCCTCTTCCTGATTTTAAGCAGCCGTACACATCCTGTAGACACCTTTTAACTTTGTCAAAATTTAAAGTAATTTTGTCCACAAAATCATCTTGTTTTTCCCTTTGGTGGCCATCTTTGATGATGGTGATGGAATGCTGTGACTTTAGCTTTTAAGTGTTGCTAATTAATTTTGTGATAAGAATTTATTTTCTTATTTTAGCAAAAAGCCAAGTAACATTTTGTTATTCCATTTATATCTTCTTTTTAATCTTTTTAACTTATATATATATATATATATATATATATATATATGTATATATATATATATATATATATATAACATATGTTGTCTAATTGCCAATGCAAAACTTGTACTGAAACAAATACAGTATAGTATATATGCTATTGGGGGCTTTGACTAAATTAAATTACAAAGCCCATTAATATATGGGATTTCTGAATTAAGTTCAGACCCATATGATTATTTCAGTTGGAGTGTTAAATTTAAAGACTTGTAGATGTCTAAAATTTCAGATCTTCTTCTTAAGATTTAATTTTTAGATAAATGCTTATTTTGAGTTAGTTTTTTTTTTAATCTTGTGTCGTAGCTCCTTATTGAAGAGAGCCATAGTTCAAAATCAGTCTGGAAATGGGGACAATCTTAAATAAAGATGATTTGAATGCTTTCTCTTGTAGCATTTATCATAGAAATTAAGCTTGTTTAGAGCTATTGGCATGCTCTTTATTATATATATATATATATATAACTTTTGGATGGTATTCATTTTTAGAATTAGATGTGAAAATATTTTATCAAGTTGGGTTCATGCTTGGCTATGCCTCAATGTTTTTATTCTATGTTATAAATTTGTAAATAAGACAAAGTCTTATACAATTGCTATATCTATAGATTATATTTAGCATTTGTTAGATAATTTTTTATTTCTGGATCAAACATAACTTTCAAACTAGGCTGTGCCATAAAATTTCAAATAAAAAATATACTTTATAGTTTTTGAATATATATATATCTTATGCCTTCGCATGGCTTAAAATTTTTTATGAATTAAATTTTAAATAGTATACAATAGTGAAGCTGGAAATCTATTCTTCAGATTTCTGCTTCACCTAGTGCCAATTATATAAGCACTAGAACGGGTTTGAACCCAAATTATATATATAATGGACACCCGTCTCGAGCAATAGGCGGTAGTATATATAGAGATGTATGGATACACGACTCGAAATGGATTTATATCAAAAGTTAAATATTGTAGTAAATTAAATAGACTTTAATTTGATAAATTATTAAAAACATTTAGTTTCGTCTACCCATTCATCTTGCATACGCGTATGTGCATATGAGAATTAATATTTATAAGTTATACAATTTTATAATTTTATAATATTTTGTATTTCAATAATTTTTATATAAGACTAATCAATTTATCATTTTTATATAACTTATATGTTTGTAAGTTTAGAATATTTTGTATTTCAATAACTTTACTAATGAGTTATATAAGACTAATCAATTTATATTTGTATGATTTTATAATATTTTGTCATTTTTATATTTTGTTTTTCAATAATTTTACTAATCCCTTATATATAAGAACAATCAATTTATAATATATATCTAATTTATAATATTTTATAATAATTATCATATTTTGTAATTTTATTATTAATAATTTGTAAAAAAGTAGTCAAGCGTTGTTAGCTGAGAGGTCATCGCAGATGCTTTGCAAGCAAGTAGTTAGTTGCAGACGGTTGTGGTTCGCCTCCAGGCCGATGCTATGACATATGAAAAAAAAAAGTAAATTGGCATTTAAGAGTGGAACAATGTAATCAGTGAATATTAAAATTTTGTGGCCATTGTATCATTTTAAAAAAATGTATGGAATGTTATAAATACCAGAGATTCCTTAATTAAATTTTACTTGACCATTGATCAGTCTTTTTCATTGCCGTATATGGAGATGTAGGTCAATTTGGTTAAATTTCACTTGGGCAATTGATTTGTTTTGCACTACCATGTATGGAAATGTAGATCAACTTCGAATCTCAACCAAGTGTATAGAGTTTGAAACAATGACCAGCAGACATTTGATCAGATTAAATCTAAACAAAAATGTAAGGGAAACAAAGGACCTCATCCTATTTCCAGGTATGTATGAAATGAAGGAAATATCTTGCCTCAAGGCAGCATTCCTCAAATATTTGCCTTGTGTATAAATAGCTAAATTTTGACTATCAAACATTTTTTTTGTTCTATTTTGATATTGGAGAGTTAATATACTTCACCCAAGTTTGCATTGTGAAATCAATCACGTCAGGTAAGAGATAAGACTGTTTGCTTCCCCATACCTCTGGGAAGCTCATCTAGCTCACTATGCTGAAGTCTGGAACATCTAGACCGAATATGTGGATTATTCAGTGATATGCTTACCTGAAAGTGAACTTTGAATCTCTACCAATGCTTATTTCCAACCCAAACCAATTTACAATCATGATCCACCGATTACCTATATCTTGTCCTCAAGCCCAAGACAACATATACATTGCCGTCAGCTAATGAACTTTTAATTGATGAATTATTCTAATTCTAAATTATATTGTAAGCTTTTCGTTCTTCTATTTAACTCTTAAAAGCTATTATATAAATGTTAATAATGTCTATATAATTTATTCTATATGTTCTTGTGTTTTGGGTGCAGCAATTTAGAATTAATTTTATTTCTCTTAGTTTGTGATTCTGATTTATTTTGATATGCGACGAAGGTATACAATCCAATGAGTAAATTTAAATCACCGCCAAGAGTTTTCTCCTATTAAACTATGTGACACAAATTTCCTTTAAAGTTAGTTATTACAAACTATTTCAATTTTATACCAATTATTTTATAATTTTACTCTTTAAATAATGGAAGATCTTAATGTTTATTTATAATTGTTTTCTCTAACTGGAAATTAACCCTCATCTAATCATTAAAATCGTTTACCAATTTACCTAATTAAATCTTATCAGAAATGAATTTAATATGTAATATATCATTTGCATATGTGTGATCTATGATTTTATTTTGTAAATTAATATATTAAGTCATATGTGTAATGATCGCTTGTAGAAATGTTAGGAGTATTTTAGAAATGTGGGAGAGAGCAATTTATTCCCTTTTAGTTTTAGACTCTGACCCCTTTTGTACATTTTATTAATCATTAGTTAAGTGCTCAGGATGGTTTGTGTTTAAGCATTCCATTATGCAGAAAAGCATTCTATAATAATCAGGTGTTTATTAATTTATCATGGTCATTAGTGACTCGAACCATTTATATGTTTTAGGCATTATTGCAATCATTATTTATAATTTTCTTGTTTTGCCATATATATTGCGATCTTTGGAATGATCAAACCCACTCTTCATTATCCATCTCAAAGAAGATGCATTTCCTACTAGGAACTTCTTCGGGCACCTCCAATGAATAAGGGTATGGGAAACCTATGAATAAATCATCCCAACATGCAATTTGTGCCACCATTTTTCAGAGATATGACCTTGGTCATCATGCAGGCATACTCCTTTCATACAAATATGACAAAGCCACCAAGAGCATCTTAAGTGACCACCTTCCTGTATGCAATTGTAAATGATAACTTAATACTGCCTTTATTATTATCAATTTATTTATAGACCTGCAATGCTCTCTGTCAGCCATAATTGCATATTGTTCATCATTCATCTTATAACTCTTTGGGTCATATTATATAATTACAGCTTCTTTTAGGCTGAACTATCTGAGCAATCTTCCAAATTTTATTGAAATATAATTTTGCACACTTTCAAATCACACATCATAAACTATTACTTATACATATAATGACTAATGCAGTCAATTCGTGTGAATCTGTAATATTTTTAATGAGAGTTAAGCTTCAATGTATTATCGATTATCTAATCAAATTATTCCATATCCTTGGAATATTAACTGCACCAATCACCATGCATGATTAACCACACAAGCCACTCTTGTTTTATATATGTAGTAACTGCACTAACCAATATTATATAATAATACAAATATCTTAGTTAGTCTTTAATTTCCTGAATGACCTATTAATGAATACACCAAAATGCATGATTGCAAATTAACCATAATCAAATTGTAATAATTGTATGGACATTTTACGCACCTACTTTGTTTTATTTTTAAACATAAATTACCATATTTTATCATTTAATAAATTTATGGTACTTTGGGATTAGAGCTGTAACATAGGGGAGATAGGAAGCCTTTTCACATCCACAATAAGTGTGTAATGTCATGACTATCAAAGTGAAACAAAATAATCCCAGCAATGTGGGACAAAACATGTTTTTCCTTATCAGCATGATCTTTTTATTTTTGTAATGTTTCGACATTTTCAGTTATTGTCTAGATTTCTTTCTGACAACAGTTTTTTTTTTGTATTGTGGTTTTCAGTGTGTATTTCATTGTAATTTTCATTGCATATTTAAGAATGATGAATATTTAGACTTTTTGTTTAATTTCTTTATTTAAAAAACCACATTTATTAGCACTAACATGAAAATCCCGATATACCATGCAATGATGTGGCAGGTATTCAGAGGGAAAATTTGTTCTGCAGTTCTCCATTTTGTGTGGTTATGCTACATGTACAACAAACATTTTAATATGTAAATTTCTGTTCAATATTAGATGGTAATTATCATAGAAATGTAGTTACTTAAAAATCAAATTCATTTAATGTTTCTTTGATACGTATGTAAATTAGAAATTTTTTCCAATAATGACATCATTACTAACATTTTTATTTTTTTTAATTTTGAATATTTTTTTTTAATTTTAAATGTTTTAATTGTAAATTTTTTTTTTTAAAAATCATCTTATTGAAAATGGTATATTTTGCATTCATATATTTGGGTTAAAAGTTGCAATATTTCTTTGAATTTCATTGTTAAAAGTTTCATTGTTAAAACTTTCTAAACATCATACACATTTACATTAGGAAATGTTTCCAATCATGGTATCATCATTACCCGCATTTTTATTTTTTTTTAATTTTAAATGTACTTATTTTTAAAAACAAAAGTCGTTTTATTGAAAATGGTATATTTTGAATGCATTTATTTTATTAAAAGTTGCAATATTTCTTTGAATTTCATTGTTAAAAGTTTCTAAATATAGTACATATTTAAATTTAAAAATTTTTCTAACAATGGCATCATCATTATTCACATTTTTTTTTTAAATTTTAAATGTCACATTTTTTTTAAAAAAAAAGTTGTCTTATTGAAAGTGGTATATTTCAAATACATTTATTTCATTAAAAGTTGCAATATTTCTTTGAATTTTGTTGTATTGTGTGTTACTATTTTTTGCATTTACTTATTTTTAGCACTGCAACATGGAGCATGTATTAAACCTGCTGGGCCTGTTGACAGTCATATCAAACTCCTGATAAATTTGTAGATCTTGCCAAAATACCCATGAACCCATTCTTTTTTTTTTTGCTAAAAAAGTCATGTACACATCATTTTGGTCAGATCACAAGATTACAAAGTTATTAGCAGATTGATACGAATGTCAACAGGTGGAGTATGTCTAATACGTTCCGTGTTGCAGGTCTAATCCCAAAGTACCAAATTTACATTATATCATTTCTCTGTATTCTTGCAGTTGTCATTCATTACTTAAATATATAGTATTAATTATCTGATTGAATTATACTATCTCCTAATTGAATGAAAGTTTAGTTAGTATTATTAATTAAAACCTTTTTGTTTCACATTGCCTTATTATTACGGTTCTGAATATGAATTAATTTAAGCAATAATATGTACCATTCTGTAATTGTTGTCTTCCATATCAATAATTAATTAATCATTTGAATATTTTTGATTTCCAAGTCTCTGTGCTCACCCTATTTTCATTGCTGAACCGGAGTTAATAAAAAGCTTGCTAGTATCCTCAAAAGCATTGTTCATATAGTCAGAGACCCTGGAGCACAGGTGAATAGGTTAGCATTTAATATCGTTCCAAACCTGTGTATCTTGTAGTCTTGTTGAATGGACGCACGATTTTGGTCAGTACAATAGTTATGCTGTTGAATAGATTTGTTAGTGGATTGTTTTAAATAAAAAATTAGATACAGTGATAATGATTATTTAAAAATAATATATCATCATCATCATCATCATCAACCATTATCAATCCACTGCAGGATGAAGGTCTCTCCAAGTTTAATCCATCTACTCCGATCTTTAGCTTCTCTTCTCCACAACACCCCTGCACATTTTCTTATTTCATCCATCCATCTCACATGTGGTCTCTTTCTGGGTCTTTTACAATCTCTTGGAATCCAGTTTAAAATTTCAATTGTCCATCTATTATCATCTCTTCTAGCAATATGTCCAGCCCAACTCCATTTCAATCTTTTAATTTTTTCAATAAGGTCAGTAACACCTGTTTGTTGTCTTACCCATACATTGCGTTTTCGATCTCTTCTTGTTACTCCCAACATACATCTCTCCATACTCCTTTGAGTGGTCTGAAGTCTCTGTATTGCTCTTCTATTAAGTGTCCAAGTCTCAGATCCATAAGTAAGAACTGGTAAAACACATTTGTTAAAAACCATCCTTTTCAAACACATAGGCATATTTCCTTTTAGTATCAAGTTATTTCTACCAAAAGCACTCCAACCAAGTTTAATTCTATGATTAATTTCCTCCATTATGTTTCCATCTGTATTAATAATCTGACCAAGGTATTTGTAACTGTTAACTTCTTCTAATTCTTCATAATCAATCTTTATTTTCATATTTTGAGCAAATCGATTAAACATTACTTTAGTCTTTTTAACATTTATCTTTAGTCCTACTTTTCTACTTTCATCTGCTAACTCCTGCAACATTTCCTGCAGCTCTGAAGCATTATTTGCAAAAACAACTACATCATCTGCGAAATCTAAATGACTTAAATACTCTCCATTTACTTTCACTCCTTTAGTTTCCCATTTTAATCCACAAAATACTTCTTGCAGCACTGCTGTAAAGAGTTTTGGAGATATGGAGTCACCTTGTCTTACACCTTTTTCAATGTTGAGTTTTCCAGTATCATTATGTAATCTAATTGTTGCTGTTGCATTTTTATAAATATTCTTTAAAATATGACAATATCCTGGATCTATACCTTGATGATCCAATGCTTTAATCACTGAAGAAATGTGTATAGAATCGAATGCCTTTTCATAATCTACAAATCTAAAACATAATGACAACTCATATTCATTTGTCCTTTCTATGACTTCTCTCAATACCTGGATATGATCTATTGTACTAAAACCACTTTTAAATCCAGCTTGTTCTCTTGGTTGGTGGAAATCCAAAGTTCTCTGTAGATGAGTTGTAATTATCTTGGTAAAAATTTTATATAAAACTGATAAAAGGCTGATAGGTCTGTAATTTCTAATATCTTCTTTATCACCTTTTTTAAATATTAATATTATTACTGCATTCTTCCAATCTTCCAGTACATCTTTATCATTTAGACATTTGGTATACAACTTTGCTAAAATTGTTTCTATTTCTTCACCTGCTTCTTTTAATATATCAATTATAATTCCATCATTTCCTGGAGCCTTTCCTTTCTTCATACCCTTAATTGCATGTCTCACTTCTTCATTTAAAATTCTGGGCAATTCGGAAGATGTAATAGATATAGGAGGTACTTGTTCTTTATTACTATATAATTCTTGATAAAAATCTTCTACCAATTTCATGATGTCATCTCTCTTTTTAGTAATAATTCCATCTTTTTTTCTTATTGCAGATATAAATTTCCTACCAATACCAAAATGTTGTTTAACATTTTTGAGACTTTTATTTTCTTCTACAGCTTTCCTTGCTATTTCACAGTTATACTTTCTTATATCATTTTCAACTCTTTTCCGTACCATTTTACAAAATTCGAGATATTCAATTCTTTTTAATGCATCATTTTTGTATATCTTCATATTCCTTCTTTTCTTCATAAATTCTCTAGTCTCAGTAGAAATTTTATTAGTCAATTGCTGCTTTTTTCTACCAGCTATGTTTGTTGCAGTTTTTAAAAGTGTATCAGTTATTTTCATATTAATTTCATTCAAATCTGTATCATGTTCAAAATCTCCTAACACTTGAAACCTATTTATAAGTTCTAATTTAAATTCATTAGAATGTTTCTGAAGATTAGGAATATCAACTGTAAATATTGTTTTTCTTAATAATTTTTGTCTTTCTAGTTTTACATTAACACGTAACTTACACTTTACTAATCGATGATCACTTCCTGTGTTAAATTTATTAAGAACATTACAATCTTGAAATATGTATTTTCTGTTAGTCAAAATATAATCCAATTCTGCTGTACCTTCATTTGGATGCTTCCATGTCCATTTCCTTTTAACATTTTTCTCAAAAAATGAATTCATAATATAAAGTTTTTCATTTTCTGCAAACTCCACAAGTCTATGTCCTCTCTCATTTCTATTACCATAACCAAAATTACCTATAGCAATTTCATCTTTCATTTGTCTACCAATTCTAGCATTAAAGTCTCCCATAACAATTTTAAAATGTTGTTTACTCTGATCAAAAGCCTTTTGTACATCCATATAAAAATCTTCTACTACTTCATCACTATGAGAACTTGTTGGGGCATAAACCTGAATTATCTGCATTTGGTATCTGCTATTAAGTTGTATAACTAATCTTGCCACTCTGTCCGATATACCATCAATCTCCACAATATTGTTCTTCCACTTTTTATTTATAATGAATCCTACTCCACTTGTATTTCCAATATGTGTGCCTTTATAATAGAGTATATGTCCACTTTTTAAATCAATTGTTTTTTTTTCCTTTTCTTCTAACTTCACAAAGTCCAATAATGTCCCATTTAATATAAGACAGTTCTTCTTCTAATTCTTGCAATCTTCCTTCACTTAAAAGTGATCTGCAGTTGTAAGTACCTAAATAAAAAGTCGTCATCAAATGGCAGCCTGGGTCCACAATCAGGGGATTCTTAGCACCCTCTGCCTTCGGCCACCAACCGCTGCCTTGGTTGGTGACTTTACAGTCTCCTGGGAATAAGGGCCATGCTTTATTTTTGTCTGTCATAATTGTATATATGTATTGGAAAAATATTTATCATTTACACAAACATTCATTCTGCCTTATCAGGCACTGAGAAGAAAGACCATGGTGTTTCTTGATCTTAAACTCAGAGGTAAAAAGCCAATAAACTCACCACGCTGGCTAATGCGTGTTGGTGAGCAGCCCATCCATGTTCGTATACTATATGAATAATCACATAGTAATAACAGCTGCAACGACAAGAACGTATGGAGTGGAC
The DNA here is from genome assembly GCA_028023455.1 of Epiperipatus broadwayi. Lineage (NCBI taxonomy): Eukaryota > Metazoa > Onychophora > Udeonychophora > Euonychophora > Peripatidae > Epiperipatus > Epiperipatus broadwayi. Next base: position 5,247,140 of record JAQFVV010000089.1, on the reverse strand, counting down.
ATTAGGAATTTGCCCTGCTCGGTTCCTTTAAGGCCTCTAAGAGGAATCAAAGGGTCTCCTTTCAGTTAATAGCAAACTCCTTTCTAGATTGTTTTTTGCAGATATTTACATAATAAAAATATATTGAAAAAATGTTCTTTTTTAGCAAATACGGCAAACAAAGTATACAATGAGTGGGTTAATAAAAGAATAATAATAAAAATTCCAATTACACAGCAAAGAATGGAGAAATGTATTTTTAGATTAATAAGAAGGGATGGAAAACAAATACATATTACTGAAAATGAAAAATTAAAGCTTAAATTATATTTTAAAACATTCTAAAAGAAATAAAGAGATCATAGGTAAAATGGAAAAATGAGATAAGAAAGTTTGTTAAGACTAATATGAAGAAAATCTGAATTAGAGAGTGAGATTAACTTAAGAGAAGCCTAAAATTTGAAGAAAAAAATATCTTATGTAAAAAATTATATATGTGTGTGAATGTGTATATATATATATTTACTAAAATGTCTCTTCGCCAATGAAATTATACGGAATAACTATAATAAAAAAAAATTGAAAATTGTATGCTAAAATGATTAATTTTTTCTTACATTAATTTAATATAGAAAAGACTTTTAAAGATTTACATTAGGATATATGTTTTTTTTTTAAATAATATTTTTACAACTACTGATGATGATGATGACTTTCAAAAAAAGTTCGCTTATTTAAACGAAAAAAAAATATTGAAAATAAATTTTAGTAAAATTAAAATAATGTTTAACAAATTTACATTGCTTGATGAAATTATACTTAATGGAAAGGAAATTGAAGAGGTGGATAATGATGTTTACTTGAATCAGTTGATATCCACTAAAGCGAATAAAGTGAAAGCAGTGAATTAAAATAACTTGACGTGCATTTGGTAGTCTTGATATTATTATATTTGGAAAAAGCTATATTGTTATACTTTAAAAAGATTTTTCATCAATGTGTGTTGCCCATTTCGATTTATAATTACATAAACTATAAATTTTAAAAAGAAAGCGAGATGGCTGGGTATGTGAGTTTGGAATAAAGTACATTGGAAACATATATATATATATACTTCTGTGATTGGAGCTTCGGTTAATCCAAGTCGCATTAAATTAAACATAACTCAATGTACATATGTAAACAAAAAAGGAAATCACCTTCCCTTAAGCTATGAATTAAAAGCACTTTAAATATTGAGCAAAGCATAACCGAATCCATTCATTCTTGAGTCTTTGTTCAACATTTAGAGTGCTTTAAATTCCTAGCCTGAGGATAGTGATTTACTCCTTTTGTTTACATATATAAATGTGCATGTAATAAATTGACAAACAAATCTAATAAATATTTAGAGCCAATCAAATCTTTCAGATTTATAACAGCCTTATAAAACAAATCTTAAATTATTGCTCAGCATAAAATCTTCCTCATCAATCTTATCCGTAATACATGTATTCCATGAAAAAACTATCACTCATTAAATAAACCAAAGATTTAAAACAATTAAACTTTCAAACAATGGCCACATCTTTCTAAGTTTCAATTACAAACAATCTGAGTTTAGAGGATGAATGTAAAATATTCAACTCATTAATTTTTCAATATTTACATGTTCTAATAGATTTGTGAAGATTTTCAGCTAAATAGTAGTTTAAGATTTGTTACAAATTTGAAGGAGGATATCGCAAATCTAAAAGATTTGATTGGTTACAAGTATCTATGAGATGCATTTGTCAATTCATTGTACATATATCCCTTAAAATATCCTACTTCTATTTTATTAAGTGTTATTATTTAAATATTATTTATCCACACTTGTTAAGAAATATGTTTAATTTCTAGATAATTGAGTCACTGAAATTAAATTAGTTGTAATTAATACATAAAATTCTGAGTATAACTTCTGTGTTAATGATCATCTAGTCTTTATAATTGAGAATTTCTCAAGAAATATATGTATAGTGAAAGAGTTGACATGAAAGATTTTACATTGAGAAAAAAAAATTATAAATTTGTTGCAAGCTAGATCACAAATCCAAAACATCTGATTGATTGTAAATATATTGATATATAATTAGACAGACAGATAGACAAACAAGCAGGTAGGCATACAGACAGACATAGATAGATAGATAGATAGATAGATAGATAGATAGATAGATAGATAGATAGATAGATAGATAGATAGATAGATAGATAGATAGATAGATAGATAGATAGATAGATAGATAGATAGATAGATAGATAGATAGATAGATAGATAGATAGATAGATAGATAGATAGATAGATAGATAGATAGATAGATAGATGAGATAGATAGATAGATAGATAGATAGATAGATAGATAGATAGATAGATAGATAGATAGATAGATAGATAGATAGATAGATAGATAGATAGATAGATAGATAGATAGATAGATAGATAGATAGATAGATAGATAGATAGATAGATAGATAGATAGATAGATAGATAGATAGATAGATAGATAGATAGATAGATAGATAGATAGATAGATAGATAGATAGATAGATAGATAGATAGATAGATAGATAGATAGGGAGGAAGGGATGGGTGGATAGATATCTTTTTAATTACATGAATAAGTTATGTATGATTAAGAATGGTAGAAAAAAAGCTATTCAACAATTGGATGATAATTACGATAGTGCAAAAAATTTAAACATATGATAATTAAATTAACAATACAAATTATAGCACAATGCCAATAATATATAATAATTGGATTAGTAAACTTTCCTAAGTACTATTTATATTAAATGCCCTCCAGTATTATTGTAATCTATACTGCAAACAAAAAATAACTCAAATTTTGCATGCTTATCTAAGACATCAATGATATTTTTGTTTTATATAACCTTTTCATAATTTTGCTTTTTCATATGTGGAGATTGTATACGGTAACAAAATCAATTGGTGTTTTAGACCAGTGATCTTCAAACTTCATTGATTCGAGGAACTCTTAAAATTATATATATATATGTTGCAAAACCTTTTCCATATCCAGAAAAAAAAATGTTAAAAACAATCATTGAAAAGATATCAATATTGTGTGCAGTTTATGCTGAAAATGAAAAGAAAATCGTTTTTTCCGTTATATTTTTTTATTGGATAATTTAACTTATATTAAAATTGATCAATAAATGAAAAATCATTCCTACATATGTAAATTTAAAAGATATGATATAAATACACTTTTTGACACAAAATAACAAAATCAGGATCCATTTGACTATACGTGTATTTCATATTTAGTATCCCAGTTTATTTCTATATTTTGATTTCGTTACTACATAGGACGAAAATGATTTTTTTAACATAAGTAAGTTAAGGGGAAATGCATTAAAATCTTAGCTGATTTCTTAAATATTTTGGGTTATTTTGTATAAATTTTAATAAAAATCAAGTAGTTCTTTTTGGTGGCATTTCATTTTTAATGACGAATCTATTGAGAAATCAATTACTGTAATTGTTTTCTTTCCTTCATTAGCAAATGATGTGATTTGTTGTAATTCTGAAATGGATTTTTAATCTATCATATAAATCAATTTATTCTGTGAAGCATTCTTTAATAGTTTTCTCCATTCCCACTAGGAAATGGGTTCTGATAAATAATTTTAACACTATTATTCTCCAGTTAACTATTGAGTTTTCCCAAAACATTTGTAATTTTCTTTTAATTTAGGATGCATATATATTTAAAAATATTTTTTTTTCCATTAATTTTAATAATTCTTGAAAAAATATATTTATTCAATTTGAAATTATATCTGCCAAATAGGCCATGAACTATAGCTGCATAACATAATTCTTCATCTAATTTTGGAATTTTATTTATTTTTGCATTGTATATTTTTTTAAAATTTGTTACTTCATATTGTTTGGTGTTGATAATATTTGGTTAAAGGTATTATATAGAGAAGATGATGAAATTATTGTGTAATCACAAGAAATAATATTTTCTTTTTGCAGAGTATAATTTACTGGTCTTATTATAAGTAACCTTTTTCTCTTAAATGTTCATCTTTTAATAAGAAATTCCATAAGTTACAGCAATGACAACATTATTAACACTACAGCTAAAATGAATAATTATAGGTTAATATCTCAGTCTCTGTTGAAGCCATTGTTTTGGCAGGATATCTACTCACTTAAACAAGCTTCATCATCATCAACCATTGCAGGATGGTCTCCCCAAGTTCATGCCATCTTCTCCAATCTTTAGCTTCTTTTCTTCACAGCACCCCTGCACCCTTTCTTATTTCATCCATCCATCTCACATGTAGTCTCTTTCTGGGTCTTTTACAATTTCTTGGAATCCAGTTTAAGACTTCAATTGTCCATCTATAATCATCTCTTCTACAATATGTCCAGCGCAACTCCATTTCAGTCTTTTAATATTTTTAATGAGGTCAGTAACACCTGTTTGTTCTCTTGTCCATACATTGCATTTTTGATCTCTTCTTGTTACTCCCAACATGCATCCTTCCATACTTCTTTGAGTGGTGTGAAGTCTCTGTATTGCTCTTCTATTAAGTGTCCAAGTATCAGATCCATAAGTAAAAACTGGTAAAACACATTTATTAAAAACCTTCCTTTTCAAACACATAGGCATATTTCCTATTAGTATCAAGTTATTTCTATCAAATGCACTCCAACCAAGTTTAATTCTATGATTAATTTCATCCATTATGTTTCCATCCATATTAATAATATGACCAAGGCATTTGTAACTGTTAACTTCTAACTCATCATAATCAATCTTTATTTTCATATTTTGAAAAAATCAATTAAACATTACTTTAGTCTTTTTAACATTTATCTTTAGTCCTACTTTCATCTGATAACTCCTGCAACATTTCCTAAAGCTCTAAAGTATTATTTGCAAAAACAACTACATCATCTGCAAAATCTAAATGACTTAAATAATCTCCATTTACTTTCACTCCTTTAGCTTTCCATTTTAATTCACAAAATACTTCTTGCAGCACTGCTGTAAAAAGTTTTGGAGATATGGAATCACCCTGTCTTACACTCTTCTCAATGTTGACTTTTCTAGTATCATTATGTAATTTAATTGTTGCTGTGGCATTTTTATAAATATTATTTAAAATATGACAATATCCTGGATCTATACCTTGATGATCCACTGCTTTAATCACTGAAGAAATGTTTATAGAATCAAATGCCTTTTCATAATCTACAAATCCAAAGCATAATGGCAACTCATATTTATTTGCCTTTTCTATAACTTTTCTTGATACCTGGATATGATCTACTGTACTAAAACCACTTTTAAATCCAGCTTGTTTTCTTGATTAGTGGAAAACCAATGTTCTCTGTAGACAAGTTGTAATTATCTTGATAAAAATTTTGTATAAAACTGATAAAAAGCTGATAGGTCTGTAATTTCTAATATCTTCATTATCATCTTTTTTAAACATTAATATTAGTACTGCATTCTTCCAATCATCTGGTACATTTTTATCATTTAGACACTTGGTATATAACTTTGCTAAAAAAATTATATTCGTTCACCTGCTTCTTTTAATATATCAATTATAATTCCATTACTACCTGGAGCCTTTCCTTTCTTCATACATTTAATTGCATGTCTCACTTCTTCATTTAAAATTCTGGGCAATTCAGAAGATGTAATAGATACAGGAGGTACTTGTTCTTTATTACTATATAATTCTTGATAGAAATCTTCTACCTATTTCATGATGTCATCTTTCTTTTTAGTAATAATTCCATCTTTTTTTCTTATTGCAGATATAAATTTCCTACCAATACCAAAATGTTGTTTTATACTCTTGAGATTTTTATTCTCTTCTACAGCTTTTCTTGCTAGTTCACAATTATACTTTTTTATATCATATTCAACCCTTTTCTGCATCATTTTACAAAATTTGAGATATTCAATCCTTTTTAATACATCATTTTTGTATATATTCATATTCCTTCTTTTCTTCATAAATTCTCTAGTCTCAGTAGAAATTTTATGTGTCAATTGCTGCTTTTTTCTACCAGCTATCTTTGTTGCAGTTTTTAAAAGTGTATCAGTTATTTTCATATTAATTTCATTCAAATCTGAATCATGTTCAGAATCCACTAATACTTGAACTCGATTTGTAAGTTCTAATTTAAATTCATTAGAATTTTGAAACAGTTATTTATTCAGTTTTGCAAAATTTATCCATTTAAAAAAGTCCGTAGCTTATTTTTCCTCATATAAACTAATCTCCAACCCATTTCACCACAATTGCCATCGTACTTATACATGTAAAAGTTAATTTTTGTGGTTGATAGATAATTCATCACATAATAATTTTTAATTTATTTTTTTAAATATGATGATATATAATTTTTATACCAACATTCAAAACATTCTTTAATGCTTTTGATATTCATTCACTATGAACATCTAGCAACAAAGACTGCAATAGAAATATTTAATATGTGGGCAACTGCAATTATTCATAATATTACTCATTTGTTTAGACCAATAATAATTTTGCTCCATCTGTACAAATTTCCCAAGGTATTTCATGTTTATTGAAGAAGTTATTAATAATGTCAAAATGTTCTCTTCAGTTTTCTCCCTACAACAGTTCTGAGAAAAGCATATTTTCTTAAATTATAGAATTAAAAATATAAAGGACCAATATTATCAAATAAAAAAATTGAAAACATCAAGATTCATCCAGATGTGTATCATAAAAATGATGAAGGGAAGACTTTAAACAAAATATTAATTTGTTCACAAAATAATACCATTTTCTTAATACATCTTATGATTTTTGTATTATGTTGTATTAGTATGCTGTCAATTTCTTTACTATATTTTTTACCAAAGTGCCATTTTTTGTTTTTCAGTTATTTACATATAGAATATTAGATTGCATATGTCTTTTTAATTTAGTAAGATTTAAACTAGTACTACTAATTATTTTTTCATATTTTACACATAAGTCATTTGACTTCTCTTCATTTCTTGTTCTTTTCCTCTCCAAGTAAAACCAAATGTTATGTAGTTTTTAAAATATTTGCACTTCTTTTTATTGGGAGATAAATTTTTAGATGATAAAATAGATGTAGTTATTCTTGCATCATCCATTAGTGTTTGTTTTCACTGTCATTTCTTATTCTCAGTCAATCTATTAAATTTAAAAAAATTCTCCATTATCTAATATTCATCCTATTTCTATGACATCTCTTTTAATAAAGACTATTGAATCTATTGTTAAAGATCATATACAAAATAACATTTATCTTCTTTTATCAAAATTTCAATTTGCAAAGAAGGGTCATTCAACAACTGAAGCTGTTCAGCTTTTTCTTCTTTTTATTGAGTATATTAAGCATCATAATAAATCAAAACCTGTGGTTGTTCAGCTGGACTTCACATCAGCCTTTTATTGTGTTCTCCCTTCTGTTTTGTTCCAGAGTCTTCAGGATTATCAGGTTCCTACTCCATATGTCCGTATTATAGCCAATCTTCTACTTAACAGGTCCATCTTTACTTCATTGGATGGTAAACTTTCAGATGGTTTTTGTCTGCATCTCTCAGTGCCACAGGGATCTTCTCTTGCCACATTATGTTTTATTACATATTTAAATCCGTTACTTTTACAGATAGAATCTAAACTTCCTGGTATCTATGTTCCTGCTCTTAAACAGATTATTCATCATATTTCTTATGTTGATGATGTCTCTGTCTTTCTTCCTGATAAATCTTTTCTTCCAACTTTGTTGCAAATATTGGACTCTTTTTCTAATACTTTTAATCTTCATATTAATGTTACAAAATCCGCAATGTGGAAAATTAAATCTAGTTTGTCAATTATTTCAACTTTCACAGCCAAGCCTCAGTCTTTCCTTGGCTTTCCAATAGTTTTATCTGGTTCAGTAATTACAAGGCAGATTCAAAATATTATTCTTGATCAAACAAAAAGGATAGTTGCATCGCTTGTCAATATAAACATTTCGCTTATGGGTAAGGTTACATTCTTGAACTCTTTGATCTATTCAAGGCTTAGTTATTATTTACCAATTATTAGGCCAACAAAGCATTTTGAGAGGGCTATAAATTCACTTTGTTCAAAATTATTTTGGAAAAACAAGGTGGTACCATCAGTATTTCTAAAATTCAAATGCCAAAGCTTTTAAATGGTCTAGGTTTGCACTCGGTCTCAACTCTATATCTCCAGAGATCTATATCTTTTCTTCATGTAACCTGCCTAAAGCTTGCTCAGTTATCTCTTCCTTTGGTTATTGATCCTACAGATATGCCACCTCCATTTTCAAGTTATTGGATTGCTGATTTATGGAAGTCGGTTATTAAGTCAATACCATCGGTTCAAGTTGCGCTTGATTGGAAATTAACATTCTGGGATGTTTATAAATTAAAATTTCCACATTATACTCCTCTTTTGACTTCATTAGGTGTTTCAAATAAAGTTCTCTTGCATAAAATGAAACTTCTTTTCATTGAAGTAAGACATGTTGATTATGTACTTAAACTAAATTTAAATGCTCTCCCAACAAGTTATTTTTTAATGACCAGCAGAGGTTTCATTAGGACTTCGTCTCAGTGTCAGTTGTGTAGATTATATGATGAGACAATACACCATATTTTCTATATTTGTCCTGCTCTTAAGTTGGTTAGGGATTTTATTGTTGCAAATGTCTCTCTGGATCTTAGGGATGCTCTTTATGTTTCAAATACTCTCAAAAAGGGATCTTTTGCAGCAATAAGATTATCTATCTTTATAACATTTTCTTTATGGTTGATGCATTGCAGGCTCATCTTTGGTCATTCTCAGGACTCGGCTCTAACTGTCTTTATCAAGCTTTTTGACCAAGTCAAGCAGTGAGACTCTCTGCTTTTGCCTGTGAGTCTACATGATGATACTTGGGTGAAAGTTTTATTTTTCTCTTAGTCTTATTAAGATATCTTTTTTCTGCATTGACTTTTTAAAGTTTCATTCTGAATGCTATGTAATTTTTTATAAAGTTTAATTGTATATTACTATGTTACTATGTTTAATAAATTTATTTTAAAACATAAAAACATTAAAATTTTAATTTGAAATTGCTATATTCATTTTGTAAAGTTAATTTAAAATATGGACAAATAAACAAGTCAAAACAAATTTACTTTTGTATATAATTATTTCTGAATGCCCAAAATCACACGCCAAACTATATGACTCTGATTTACTATTACTTAATATCTGTCTAAATATAAGTACATTATTAGTGCATAATTAACAGAACTAGAAATTTATGGGTACCTATACAGATGCACTGTTCAAATACACTGACTTTAGACCTAGCCAATCAAGAAATCTAACCAGGATACAGTTCCCCTCTTCTGCTGCACAATATTCTTGAATCTGTGTTAAAACACTCTTCTACTAAACCATAATTTTATTATGGGAAAATAAAATTGTCAGGTTGAATGTCTTTATTTTAATTATTTGTGAAAACAGTTTGCATTAATTCAAAATGCACTTCCAACAAGTTTTAAAAATTAGCCATATACATAACCAAATTTTATTATTTATATTTGATGTAGTGGGTCACAATATATATCATAAATACAGTTTTATTGTTTAATAATAGATATTTGTAAAAATAAAAATATTATTTAGAATTAATAATTTTGAATTTTTAGTTTTAGTTTTTTTCTTCGAAAATCCTTTTGAATTTTGACTTTCAGAACCTCTAAACAGATTGCGTGGAAACCTATGATTCCATAGAACACAATTTGAAACTGCTAGTTTAGATTAATACAAAAACAAAATTAGCTAAAAATTTACAGTTAAATAATAGTGTTATTTAATTATTATTATTTTTAGTCAGACTTTTTCCATCATATTCTAATAAAAACAAAAATTTTAATAACACATCTCTTTCTACAATAATTTTATTAGGGATGAGATTTTTGCCTTTAAAAGCAATACAATTGAGCTACAATGTCTTATTACTCACTATTATTAGACTGTATTTTAAGAATATTACAATTAAATTCAGTATTTATAGCTTTTTAATTCAACTAGTATATACTCTTCAGCTAGTATTCAATTCAATGGAGACTCATCCAAATACATAGTATTCATTTTAACATTAAATTACCTCAAATGAATTTCTTATCATGAAATCATATTATCTTTAATTACTTATGAAAACTTTACTTAATGACTTTTGCTTCAAATTTTTACTAAATTTGTACACACTCTTGCACTTCTCCACTAGTTTATTTTAGCTGTAAATAATGATTGCAACTTTATTACAGCATTTTACTTAAATAGATTCATCCATTCATAGATATTAGATAACAGTGCTATGATACTTATATCTCAAGATTGTTTTCTGGTTGCTTCCTTGATCATTGAAGAATTAGAGTTCAAGGTTGAAATTATGCATCCAGCAACATCTTTAACTCCTTTAAAATACTATTAGATTAATAACTTGAAATTGAAAAATAACAAACTTATAAAAGATAACTCTGAGATAGACTAAGAAATCACTTTTGAAAAAAAATGGTAAAATAGAAATGAAAATACAATAATTTTTTTTTTGTTATTAAGCTCCATAACCAAAGATAGAAGAGCCATCACTTGGTTTAAAACCGAGATATAATTATTGATCTAATTATTGTATTAGTATAATTATGCAAGCTTTGCTTCAAAATCTTAGAATTTTTTGAATTTCAAACTATAATCTTAAATTGTGTAAGTGGTTTTTAAATGCATTAGATCCAAGTTTGAATCCTAAATTCTCACTGATGATGGAAAAAGTCAAAATTGGTCTGGAGATGTGGATATTTCTGTGTAATAAATGGCTTTGGAGTAAGATGAAAAACTATTCTTAAATATCTATTAAGCACTCTTTTAAACAACTTTGAAACTATCTTCACCAGTTGTTCCCCATACTAGGTAATTTCAGAAGAGGCAGATAATCCAGAGAAAAAAATCGATAACATAGAAGAGCAATGGAGTGATGAGGCTCATAGTGACAGGTCCAGAAGTGGGCAAGGTGAAGTATCACAGGTTATCTCAGAAAAGTCTGATAATCCAGTAGAAGAATTTGATAATGTAGAAGAGAAATGGAGTGATGAGGCTTGTAGTGACAGTTCCAGAGTGAGGAAGTAGATGGCTGTCCAAAGTAAATGCAGCAACAAATTAGTACTATCCCTGTGTGTACTGATGAAATGGAAGAAATCAAAATAAGCTCACAAGAGGAAAATTTTGAAGAAGATTTGGAACAGGAAAGTGATGGAAATTCAGAAACAGTTTAAGGCATGAATTCCATAGATGTGGTTTATACAAAGATATGGCAACATGGATGAAGTTCTGAGGATCTGTGAATTAAAAGACTTGGCAATTCAAAGACTCTTATGAATCAATGGAGAAGACTAGGGTTATTGACTGTGGTATGATCTCAAGATTTTTTTAAACAAATGTATTTACATCATGTAGCGGGTGATCAGTCACCTGCATTTTTTTTTCCTTAATGAAAAAAAAGACAACTATAATACTTAATCTTTATTAATATTTTTTTCTTTAGCATGTTAATTTAAAAAATTGCAGTTTAAATCATGTTTTTATAAATTTGTTAAGTCAGAATATTTTTTAATTAAATCTTTTTCTTTTTCTACTCTTTGAAAACATTTAAACTTTTTTTTTATCAGCAACAAATTTACAGATTTTATAATTTAATGATTCAATTAAATACACATACCACTTAAGTTTTAATAATCTGTTAGAACTTAAAATGCGCACACATTACATATATATAGTGTATAAATTTTTAAAAAATAATAACTAATATATAATGATGAGTAAAACTCCTTATATAAATGAATATCAGATAGAAAGTCTTCACTCACGATTCAAATTTACCCCTGAATAGTTTTCTCAATCGGCATTAATCCCTGTCATTCCCTCTTCGTTTATACCATTATGATCAAATTCTATACAGATCAAAAATCTTTAACGTGCGATATAGAGTCAAAGAAATCTCAAAAAGCCTTGCAACTCAAATTCAGTTTTAAAAAAATATAACCCACGGCATCAAATCCAGTCATGCATGATAAAAATAAAAAAAATTCGTTTCATTTTCAGCTTTGTGCTCTGTATTGAATATTAAAACTACTGATTTCTACAGTCTTTTCATTATAATTATAAGATCGGATGTATATTTTTTATTCAAATGCATTTCAGTTAGATTATATTTGTGTGTGTACTTCAATTTGGTCGAGAGGTCAGCGACGGCTGCTTTACACGCAGTTGCCCCGGGTTGGCGGGTTCGCTTCCCGGCTGATGCTATGACACATGAGAAAAAAAAATGTAATCTGTTTACTCAAGTTTTAGAAACTATTTGGTACTATTTTTAATATTCAAATAAATAATGCACCATATATGTCTGTGATTTAGTTTCGATACATATACTATTAGATTTGCCATGGTAAAATTATATTTAGTTTTAATTTTTTTGTGTCAATTTTTGTTAAATCGTTTTTTTTTTTAAAAAAAAAAAAAAAGAGTTTGAATTCAATATATTTATTACAAATACAATTTATCATCTTTAGGATTTTTTCTTTTTATTTATCTATCAAATACTCAATCATTTTGCTGAACTGAAAATTTTCCACTAGTGTTAGACAGTCTGCTATAAAAAGTCATTAATTTTAAATACTTTTACTTCTTTTAGTATATAAATCTGAACAGCTAAAATTCAGAATATAAATCAAGCATTCTGAAATAATTGTAAAAAAGAGCTAGTTATAGTATATGATATAAGACTAAATATTTTGCTGCTAAAATAATCTGACGAAAGAGTGGCAACCAATGGCAACTGCCACCCACAGTAATCATGTATTATTTCAATGTACCGTAATGACTAGTAATAGGAAATATTAAAGACTTTAAACTTAGAATAGTAATGGCAGCTATGAGGTTATCAAGATTTAAAATTGATAAGGCTACTTTTATTAAAACTTCTAGAAGAGGGGAGATAGATGATACAAGTGTCTTAAAAAAATCATTAAGTGAAAAAGACTGCATAGTACAAGACACGTGGTGAAGTATAATTTAGTATATTTTGTACTTAAAATCCCTATATTTATTAACAAAAGTCCACATAATAAATGTTCATTTATGCATTGTAACCAGCATCATTTTATCAGAGTTTTATACTTCAATATTTAAATTCATCATGTTCACAGAAAAGTCATTTTATTTTTTATAGTTTACAAGATTAATTTTTTCATCTAGGAGTTTTTATTACTGTTTTCATAGAAACAATTATTATGATAAAAAGTTATTAAAAATAGTTACATTGAAGATGGAAACGCAAATGTTCTCATTTTATTGACTTTTGTACAACATGTAGATTAGAATGAAACATTTATTTTGATAAAAAAATGCTATAAAAAATTTGAATGTACACATATCTATAAAAAAAAAAAATAGAGATTTGAACTTACATAAGATAGATTCAGCACACTGAATAAATAGGCTAATTAAATAATAACATGAGCATTCACACATGTAGATAGCTTGATTTGTTACGGGTTATCTTGCTTCAAAATTCAAAAAAAAATTATTTCAAATATATTGATGAGACAATTTGATGTTTATTCTTTATAAACAACTGTTACTCCTTCTAAATTTTAACAACAGTTATTTCTCAATCTTGTCATGACAATAAGAAAAAATTCTCTTTAAAACTGAAAAGTATTTTTAGTATATGATTTAAGTCTGCCCCTTGGTCTCACAGAAAGACTTTTGGCTTTTCTGACATTAATTATATTATTGGTGATTTGGTACTAATTACTTAGCCGGGCTTTGCTGCCTGTTGGCATTGTTGCCAGTACAAAACAGCTACAAATGCTGTTTACATGGCCTACATTTAAGAAAACAGTTGTGTTTATCTTAGCCATTGCAGGCCACTTGATGGCATTACACAGAAACATTACAGCCTGTTTTATGCTTCGTAACACTTTATGCGAATTTTCACAATTCACTGGTCACTACCATATCATCTGATGGTGTTTGTATTTCAAGTGGCCACAAGTTTTGATATCTTCATAGCAGAGTAATTTCATTTCTACTTAAATCACACAGTCTGACTAAGAATTGTCACACCATCCCCACTCTTCCCTACACAACTTGGAATGTGCAAAGCATTGGGAAAGGGTAGGGCCAAACATGATTTGGCTGAACTCATGCAAAAACTCATTCTTTCATGAGGAATTATATGAGACAAATAAAATAGTGCACAAATTGTGCAACTTACTATGTCAGTCAGGTATTCGATTGCTAAAAATAAAATATTAAAGACATAGTAGGAAAAAATAAAAGGATCAAAAAATGTCATTAATAATAAAAGTTCTTTTTAAAAAAAGGCAAAATAGAAGTCACATAATACAAATCATCATATAGCCAAAAAAAGGGCACTGTATTTTAAATATGAAAATTTCAGATGCACAATAGAGTTTAATCATAATCAAACTAGAGCAATTATCATCTAAATATTTAGGAGCAAAGATAATAAACTTCAAAGTGTCTAAAGTTTAATATATAACATATAAGAAGGAGTTCTAAATTAAGTTAGCAGAATAATAATAGCATCATAGATTTGAGCCATGGAGAAAGAAACAATGACTAGTTGTATTTCTTTATTAAAACATGTAACATAATCTAAATAATAAAGTTTCATATTTAAAAAAAATCAATGCACAAATTGCAAATTTAAAATTTGAAAATATTGCCTTATATAATGCAAAATATTGTAAAGACAAATTTGTTTCTACAATTCTGCATAAATTATGTAACAAATCATACAACATGCTGAGTATCTTGCTATGTACCCATTGGAAGCTATACTATCTCATATGTTTGCAAACATCAAGCTTTATAAAAAAGGTGTTTAATTGAGACTGATGATCAACTTCACTGGAGCTTATTATTTTAAGACAAAGAAGAAAATAGCTGATTGGTTAATCAAAGACCTGGGATTTGGCCCCTAAACCATCAAGTCATTATACGAGCTCATTGAGAAAATTTAAAAACATAAAAATTCAAGAACATTATAAACTTGTCTTGTTGGACATCAAGCTTTAAGCATCAGTGCCCAGGGATCTTTTCATTATCATTATACAGGAAGTTTTGCAGCAAAGTAATTGCAATTAGCACAGGAAATATTTCATAATTGAGGGTTTGAAGTTGATTAACAATGAAATAATAGCTTGGAACAAGATAAAGTATGAGTGGATTGCCTATGGGACTTCTGCTCAGTGGAATTATCAGTAGCCAGGTTCTCTCAAAATTTCAAAGCCTCATCCTACCTAAATATTTGGACCCTTCACTAAATAACATATATTAGATACATAGATGATATATTCATATGTGCTGTGAAACACAAAGTTATTAATACTTGTGCAGAATTAGACAGAGCATTGCTTCTTGAATGGACTACTGAAGATGAGGACATAAAGTATAATTTTTTTAGACTTACATATCCAAAGAAACAAAGATGTGCTTGATTTTGTAAAACCAATTCAAGTTAGTGGTATCATCCATCTCAATTTTATGCTCCATTTGAACCCAAAATGATAGATCTTAAAGTTTTTTTACATAGAAATAGAAAATTATGTAAATACGAGGCAGACAGAAAAGCTAACATCGAATTATCTGTTAAAGATTTAACAAACCTTGGATGCAATTGTACTAAATTAATTAAAAACTGTAGAAAAATTTTATGAGAAAATTAACAAATTTTTCAATAATAACAGCCCAGATAAACCATGGATCAGTCTTCTTTATATTCCTCATATTTCAACAAAACTGTAAAATCTATGTGGACACATTCAGAGTAGGATTTAAATCACTCCCCTCTCTCAAAATCCTTCTAAATTTTGTGAGCATGCTTCCTGATTAAATATAAGATCTCATGCCCTGCTTCTGCTTCTGCCTGCAGTGTGGTGTACTATGGAGAATCTCATGCTAGTAGGTTGATGAGAATTATCCAGCACATCTATTTATATAAAAAAAGCTAAATTAAGTCACAAACACAAGTGATAGAAAAAGAAAATTTTAAAAAGCATGGGCAATTGCAAGAGACCCACATTCAGTTAACAGACAGGACTCTTGTGTCCGCTATCAAAGAAATGGCACATATAATTTTAATACTGGGATAAATTTACATATGTCTCAACTACTATATATTTAGACTCTCAACTCCAAGATTTTATTCTGCACTATGGTTCTGGCAAAAATTTATCAAAAGCTCACTTAGTGATATTAAATTCAAATTTTGTTTACTTATATTTTTTCATATTATCTTGCATATTTCAAATTTTTGAGTATTACATTAAATCTAGCAACTGCATCATCAAATCTATATTAAGATCTTGATATCTTCTTTATGAAGTAGCTTAAAAATTATTTTATATGTTACAAACTGAAGCAAAGTTAAGGGTGATAAAAGGCAGTCTAAGTTGAGCATATACACATACATTACAGAATAACTATAGTGTAATTATTCTAATGAATGATTAATAAAAATTATTAATATATTTCTATCAAGTGGTTTGGATCAAGGTTGTGAAGGAAGTAATTTTGACATTTATTAATTAATCTATACTAATTGTTTGTCTAATGGGTGTAAGACAAGAGATTGTGATCTGGGCTAATTGATGAGTGCTGGTTCAGCAAAATGTGCATCTTGGGGGATCACAGTTATTTTCAAATGTCTTTGGTCATATGTTTATGATTACACCTCTCCACAAGATATTGAAAGTGAATAAAAACCAATCCCTACCTTGCATTAGAGTGCTGTAGTAACAATTATACTACAGACATATCATTCATTAAATGGATAATTTCTAGTGTTTTAAAAGATAATATACTCTCTTCTAAATACGAACATAATAATGACAATTAGCATTCATTTTCTCAATCTGTTAATATGAATTCTTGCAAATATCAAAACAAAATTTCAAAAATTTATTTTAAAAATTTTAAAAGAAAAGAAAGAAGACTGATTAGTCAGAAACAAATCATTGGAATTTATTCAACTGCCATTTTATTAGTAATGAAATGAATCTTACTTAGATTGTTTCAATAGTAAAAATAGAAATGATTGCTATCTATTAAAAAATATTCATTAACTATCTTAAATTAAGGTGGCACTTTTAGAGATAGTTGACCGAATTTTATTTGTATTTGAGATTTTAAAATGTTAAATGCTGGCTTTGGATTGGTATTTTTAGATCTAGTGTCTGAAGCTACCATAGCACCTTTCTGAGGAGTGCCAAAGCAAGAAACCGTGGTCAGAGGTTGGGGGGGGGGGGGAGTTTCCTGACAAAAATATTTTAAACACTTTCTCTGGCTAAGCATTTATCACAAAGCTTGTTGAGCAATTGGCAAATGCTCATTGTTTATATCTTACAAGCTTAAGAGAATTGGGTCATGTGATCTATAACTCTTATTTTTACTATTTAAGCAATATTACTCGATTTAAATGAGCATTTCTTTTTCTCTACCTTAGTCCTATTCACATGATAATTAAAAAAAAATGATGAATTAATAATTGTGCTAACAAATTTATACTTATATAAATTTAATTCCTATAGTTTAACCTTTTTTAGAAAAAATGTAATTCAATATAAATATGTAACTAAGAAAAGATATGAAAATGATAAAGCAATGGCTCACTGAACAACTTGACTTTGGCAGACTTATCATCCAATCATCATTTGAATGTGTTAACAGAATTAAAAATATAACAATTAGTAATCAATATCACCTCATGTCATTGGCCATTACAGAACTATATGGTTATAGATATATTAACCTCATGGCATTGTTGCCTTAAATTCTTTTCTTGGTTTTATAAATGATTGGCATCCAAATATTAAATTTACTATAGAAGTGGAAAATAACAGATCAATTTCTTTTCTAGATGTTTTAATTGCAAGAAAATGTGATGAAACATTATCAATATCAGTTTGCAGAAAATCCACCCATACAAACAGATATCTTGATTTTAATTCTCATCATCATCCTGCACAAATTTTTTCTGTAGCAAAAAATTTTTTGAATAGGGCTTATAATTTATCTGATAAAGAACATCTTACTCTAAAAATAGAACTTATAAAAATTATTCTACTTTCTAATAATTATAATAAAAACATCATATGTAAGGCTTTACATAAAATTAATACTAAAAAGAAAAAAAGAGGATAGAATTGACAATTCCTCTTTTAATAGAGTAATTTTACCTTACATTAAAGGGGTTACTGATAAAATCAGTAGAAGACAATCTTGTTTTAATATAAAGACTACTTTTTCTACTGGCAAAAAAATTGGTGATTTTTTATATAAACCTAAAGACAGAATATTTTTGGAACACCAAGGAGTTTATGAAATTCCATGTTTGCAGTGCTCAAGAAGCTATGTGGGTTATTCTAATAGATGAATAAATGTCAGAATTAAGGAACATAGAAATGGTTTTAATCAAAAAATTAGCACATCAGTTTTTACTTCCCACTTTTAAAAATTGGTCACAAACCTAATTTTGACAATACAAAAATATTTACAAATTTGGAACGATATGATTTAAGAAACCATGAGAGAGTCAATTGAAATATTAAAGAGATCTACTGGTTTAAATAGGGCTGATGAAGCACAACGAATTCCAGCTATGTGAAAGCCTCTTATTTTAACTAATATTAACTTGAAATTAATAGGTGAAAAAACAAGGAAATAAACATTTTGATAAGCCTCATATTGTGAATGCTGAACTACTTCAAGTTGAATCTCACTTCTCATCTTACACTGAGTCACATTATTCTTAGAGATCTAATGAGATTGTTCTTTCAAAAGTTAATCTTGATAATGGCAGTTGTTAGTCCATTGAAATATTGGATTGTAATGCAAAATAATACACGGTTTGTACCTAAAAACATTGTATTATCTACATCATATAACCATGAAAACATTAAATATTATATTATCGGAATATATATATATATATATATAAATATGTAACAATTTACTATATATATATATATATATATATATATATATATATATAGTAAATTGTTACATTTTTATTTACAAAACTCACTCCACTCAGAACTTTGACACCATCCACCTCAGATAAATACAATAATGATTATTACTAATCATTTATTAAACTAAAAATTATCTTTAGCACAGATATAAACTTTAAACCTCAATTAAAGATTAATATATCTGATTTTTTTATTTTTTTAAACATCGTTATTCACCTTTTTCTTTCCCATGTGTAATATCTTTATAGATATATTAAACAACCTCCATACTTCCACATTTTTTTTAAATTCATATAAATAAAGACACTATAAAAGACAAATAATCCCCAAGATGCATTTCATGCTGAACCAGCACTCATCAGTTGGCTTAGGTACTATGAGGTTTAAAGTTTATGTCTGTGCTAGAGATAATCTTAGTTGAGTAAAAGATTAGTAATATTCATTATTGTATTTATCTGAAGTGAATGATGTCAAAGTTGTGAGTGGAGTGAGTTTTACAGTTATAAATAAAAATGTAACAATTTACTATAGATAAATACATCTTACATATTGTGCCCTTATCTATAGGTCATAATAGGGTAGAATGGTCAATTGCTAAAAAATTTTGAATTTTAAGATATGTTTGTATGATATATAAATAATAGTAGGATAATTAGATTTTATAGTACAATTTAAAGCTGAAAATACCTGGTATATAAAAGTGTAATGGATTATTTAAAAGGAACAGTTAAATAAAGATTAAAGATATCCTTGCTTATGGTTGTAAAAGCTGGCCATATAAAATAACACAGCTATAAATAGTTAAAAGTATATTAATAATTCGAGTATAATATTTTAAAACTAATAAATTAAATAAAAACGATATGTAATATTATAATTATATTTAATAGTCAAAATTAATCTAATATATTTTAAAAATAAACTTTAGGATGGTGAGAATTATATTTGGTTCTACATTTTTAAATTATTTTCCAAATTTTTATAAAATATATCAGTTTTGGTAATTTAGACCAAGACTTAAATTAAAAAAATCATCTGTTAAAGTTAGTAATCATGTGACTGTATATTATATACCTTCACACACACGCTTGTTAGAATAATAATAAAGTTTGTGAATTATGAAACTAAATGTAATTGCTATCTGTCGTTAAAGTAAAAGTTGAGATATTAAATATTATTTTAATAATTATTTTAAAGTTTAAATGATTTTGATAAAACTATAATTGAATTTAAAAATACTATTCTAAATAATATTTAAGACATGATGTCATAAATTCTTTATTTTAAAGGGCTTAATCTATTATAAAACTAAAATGTGTAAATTTGTTCGCGCTAAAAAAGTCATTAACCAATCAATGGAGGTATTTTAGCAGACAAAATATAAGAATTAGACGAAGCGGGAGAAAGTAATGTGTAAGTGAAGGAGGGAGTAACATATTTTTTTAGCTGGATAAGACCGCAAGCTAGAAAAGGGATATAATTTTAAAATTTTATATTTATTGTAAAAGTTTTTTTTAACATATAATATTTGGAACTGCCTTTACATGGAGGGCTAATTTTTAAAAGTTTTCTTACCAGTGATTTTATTCAAGTTTAGCCAAAACCTTACAGTGAAAATGGAAATACTACAGAAAACAGTATATAAAAATATTGTTAAAGGAAAAATATTTGGAAAGTGCCTTGATACAGCTTTATTTATGCTCAACCAAAAACTTATTATTGTAACTCAGAGAAATATAATTAGGACGCTATACGAAAACTTAAAAGAGAAGTTATTTGCCGTCAGGAAAAAATTATGACGCACAAATTTATAAGGCTACCCTAAAGTTTTTTTTTTTTATTCTTCTCTATGAAAAAAAAAAAAAATTAAGATGCTGTATATTATAAAGAATTATGTAAAAGTTATAATGAGAAAAAAAATGTTTGTCCTTTTTAAAGGAAACATTACAAAGTATATAGTTACCAGAATTTTAAAAGAAAGGAAAATTTACCGAATAATAATATGAAAGAGTCATTATTTTTTTTATTTATGAAAAAAAGAACAGAAAAACTTTCTCTAAGAGAAATTGGAAAATATAAATCTAATATACTTAATAAAATGGATCCATGGAGACAGAAAATTTTACTGAATATTTAAATCAAAGTACCTAGAAGATGCATCATAAAAGTCGCGTGGGAAAATATTAGCAGAAAATATTAGAAGAAAATATGTAGACGTTTTTCTTTACGGGATTAATTGATATCATAGTTAATAATTGTATTAAATGTGATCAAAAAACCAAGGATTGTCATCTATGAATATTTATTAAACAGAGCAATAATTGTTTTACCTTAAAATAGAACATTAAGTGACTGAAGAAGAAATAATAAACATTTTTTTTTAGCTTTAATATGAACGGTTTTCAAGAAAAGTTGATAAAGAAGTACAGTAAATATAGTTTAAATATTTTACTAATTTATTTTAAATATAAAATGTTATGTGAGATTAGGGAAAACATATAAACACAAATTTAGTAATATTAAAATTTAAATATAATAGCTTGATAAAATTATAGAAATATTGTTTAAAATAAAGTGTATGGATGTGAATATTATATCTACAAGGATCAATGGGATGGTGAAGCCTACGGAAAGCGATTGAGAAGATAAAGATCGTTTGGTAATTTTGATATTTATTTATAATGCATAATGTATTTTTTTAGATCATCTATTGATTAAGAATGAAGTGTGAAAGTTTAAATTATATGTACACATTTTATACAACATTTTTAACATATAATGAGATAGGAGTAATTCGGAATATGCATGCAATAATTTATTTAAAGTATATTGATAATATAATTTGACAGAACAATTGTGTGATTCTTTTGAACTTTCATGTGATAAAGTATTCAGATATTTTAAATAGTTTGTATATGATTAAATATACGAGGAAAGTAGTAAAAAGATTTTCTTATAGAACAGTGGAATAGTTTTAAAATAAATGAATTTTATTATTGTTAGTAATGCAGATATGTATTTGTCGATGTACAGTATAGAAAAATCTTGAGAAATAAGATCGGATAGTGACTTGGAAGTACTAGTGGAGAGGAAACCAAGATGATGTTTTTTTTTTAAGAAATAGGAAAATAAAGGATTTAGATCATATTTAGTTTGTGTGATTTCAGTATAGTTAACTAAGCCCTATGACTGAACACATATAGTTTGGACAGTGTTTTGCATATCTTTAAAACTTTTTGATGTTATAATAAAGCTGAAGAAATAGCTTTAGCATCGTTCCTATAATAGAGGTTGGTAGACAGGTAAAGGTCACTCCTCTATAGTGTCTTTTAATTCACTGTGCCATGATTGTCAAGGTTTATGATGAGTAATATTCTAGTTATATTTTGATCCTATGCATCTATCTTTGCTATCCTTATTTCGTGAATCTGCATCGGTCAGAAAGATATTTTCAGAGAAATAATGAATAAAATAGAACTTAAGATAAGTTATCGTTTATGTAAGAATAGTTTATTTGCTGGAATGTATAGAATTGTGTAACTTTAAAATTGAAAGTCCAAAATATCATAAAGAGAGAAAGAATCATATAATACATTGTAAAATTAATTCAGAAATGAATATAAGATTTTTTGAAAAGAAATCTAAACCAAGTATTTAAAATTGATAATAAAATTTGAATGAATTTTTTGTTAAAATAATATTTAGAAAATAAGTATTGCATATTTATTAAGAAAATAGTTCAATAAGGTATAATAAACATATACTTGTGCATGGTATGTTAATAGTTGTAATTATATCATCCGAAGTAAGGCTTGAATGAGAATATTAGGATTAATAAACATCGGATAATGAACAATAAAAAAAACCTAATACCGAATGTAGAACAATGTTTTGACTTTGTAAGATTCCATACAACCAATATAAAACTAGAATTTTATTATTTTGTAGAATTTTTACTACGAATGTAAATTTTGTAAAAAAAAATATAATTTTAATAATATTAGGGATGAAAGTGTTTGTGATAAGCATATAAGAAATGCATTTTGTAACAAGCTAACCATAATAATAAATCAAATAATAATACTGTATTTTCTTAAGTGTTAAAAAGATAAGATTTAACTAGGAAAAATAAATAGTATTTTGGTTTCATTTTATAAACTAATAAACTAAGATGAGATAGGAGAGTAAGGGATATCCAATGTATATAATGTAAAATATTGTTAATTTATTTATGTTGTTAATAAACTTTGTTTTAAATTTATTTTAAAAGTTTTGTGTCCGCGTTGTTATTTCTCCACATGGATGCATGAAATCACGATACATTTATAATTGAAACAGACATATAGGTTTTGCACAAAAGGTAAACATAAAAGTGTTATAATAATTTTGAGAATTTATTGGTGTGTTAAAATTAAAAGATCATAATTTTATATTATTTATTGGTCATAAGTCGGTTGCCACAATGTTACATTAAATTGTATGATAAAGTTGCCACACGTATTCTGTTGTCAGATTATTAAAATACTGCCACGTACATATTTATTTATTTCATTTAGGAAGAAATAAGATTATATTATATTATTATTGTTATTATTATTTATTATTATTATTAGTTGCTGTGTAGTAGATTATGACATAAAATTCCCTTTTCATATTTTACTACCGTAATTTTTAAATCAGTTAGAATACAATTTATGAACCTGAGATTTTATTTTATTTTACTTCATTTTATTTAATTGAGCTAGATTCTTGTTATAAAGAAGATTAAGATATGATTATTATTTTTAATCGTAGTGCATAGAGCTCAGAAAGTCGTAATAATACTATGAGTTAGTTATTTGGTATAATAAGTAAAAAAAGAGGGGATAGTGTTCTTATGCCATTGAGGTAGTATCGTGTGGATAATGTCTCAATGTAGTCTATCTCGTTCCCCGTATTGTCACTCCATGTCTCATGAAAATAGTAAATATTTGTTAATTCATTTTAAAATTGAATCGAATTTGTATTTTAAAATTAGAGCTAGTAATCATTTTAATTAATGCTGAATATTTCATTTATTTATTTGTTAACTGAGCTAGAACCCGTAATATTCAAAATAAACAATATTTTGGGGTGAGGATGCACGGGGGGAGGTTAGAATATATATATATATGATAATCGTTTTACAAGTTATAAATTTTAATAAACTAAAGATTAGCCTTTCAAGCTAACATACATGCGCTTTTTATGAATGTTAATAATAATAAATGAATACTTTCATTTCCAACACAAGATAAAGTCTTTGCAAACAAATAAATGCATCCACTTATTCATTCAACCCAAATGCTTATATATGGGCAAATCTTAAGTACTGGATATGAAAGCGTGAGGATAAATCAATCACTTTAAGCTACTGTTTACTATGTCTGAATGAATGATGTCAACGAAATTATCTAGAATTTTGAAATGTCACTCTTAAATGAAACTAAACATATATAAATGAGGCATTTACATATGTTTAGTTTCATTTAAGAGTGACTTTTGTAAATTCTAGATAATTTCATTGACATCATTTATTCAGACATAGTAAACAGTAATTTAAAGTGATTGATTTATCCTCACGCTTTCATATCCAGTATTTAAGATTTGCCCATATATAAGCATTTGGGTTGAATGAATAAGTGGATTCATTTATTCATTCGCAAAGACTTTATCTTGTGTTGGAAATGAAAGTATTCATTTATTTTTATTAACATTCGTAAAAAGTGCATGTATGTTAGCTTGGAAGGCTAATCTTTAGTTTATTACAATTTATAAACATAGCGCTATATAAATAAATGCCTCATTTACATATGTTTAGTTTCATTTAAGAGTGACGTTTCGTAAATTCTAGATAATTTCATTGACATCATTTATTCAAACATAGTAAACAGTAATTTAAAGTGATTGATTTATCCTCACGCTTTCATATCCAGTACTTAAGATTTGCCCATATATAAGCATTTGGGTTGAATGAATAAGTGGATTCATTTATTCATTCGCAAAGACTTTATCTTGTGTTGGAAATGAAAGTATTCATTTATTATTATTAACATTCATAAAAAGCGCATGTATATTAGCTTGAAAGTCTAATCTTTAGTTATTACAATTTATAAACATAGCGCTTTATAAATAAATGCCTCATTTACATAAGTTATAAATTTCATAACTTGCCTTTAAGCTTGCATTTTATGATCACTAGATGGAGCTTACCAATCAGCTCCAACCAAGCTTTGTTTACATAAATGCCGAAAGAGAGAATTCAAAATCTCTATCATTGTCACTCCCCTCCAGACCAGCTGGTTTCAAGCTTATTGGCTCATGTCAGTGAAAGGTTGGGAGACTAGAAACTAGACCTAAAATACCAACTCTAAAGTCAGCATTTATCAAACATGTTTCTATCAATTTGAAAGCATGAATTTATTAGACGCGTAAATGTCTTTAAACTCAGCCTAACAAATCAAATACTTATATGGGTCTGAAATCACTTCAGTTTCACCATATGGTAAAAGCCTCTGCAATATATAACATTGCAAAAACCTTCAAAGGTACATTTATGATAATCAAAACAAGTTATAAATTTTATAACTTGCCTTTAAGCTTGCATTTTATGATCACTAGAAGGAGCTTACCAATCAAATCCAAATAAGCTTTGTTTATATAAATGCCAAAAGAGATAAAATTCAAAATCTCTATTGTTGTGACCCACCTCCAGACCAGCTGGTTTCGAGCTTATTGGCTCATGTTAGTGAAGAGCTGGGGGAGTAGAAACTAGACCTAAAATACCAACTCTAAAGTCAGTGTTTATCAAACATGTTTCTATTAATTTGAAAGCATGAATTTATTAGACACGTAAATGTCTTCTAACTTAGCTGATTGGTAAGCTCCATCTAGTGATCATAAAATGTAAGCTTAAAGGCAAATTACAAGATTTTTAACTTGTTTTAATTATCATAGATGTACTTTTGAAGGTTTTTGCAATATTATATACTGCAGAGGCTTTTACTATATGGTGAAACTGAACTGATTTCAGACCCATATAGCTATCTGATTTGTTAGTCTGAGTTTGAAGACATTTACATATCTAATAAATTCATGCTTTCAAATTGATAGATACATGTTTGATAAATGCTGACTTTAGAGTTGGTATTTTAGGTCTAGTTTCTAGTCTCCCAGCCCTTCACTGACATGAGCCAATAAGCTCGAAACCAGCTGGTCTGGAGGTGGATGACAATGATAGAGATTTTGAATTCTATCTCTTTTGGTATTTATGTAAACAAAGCTTGTTTGGAGCTGATTGGTAAGATCCATCTAGTGAGATATATATATATATATATATATATATATATATATATATATATATATATATGGATAGATATAGAGATATAGATATATATATATATATATTGTAACCATATATTTAGTATAAAATATATTAATTGATATAACTAGTATAAAAATTTCTCTTTCTTCTTTTGGTGATTTGATTGGCTTGAGCTGCACATTGAACAGATTACTCTCTTATATTATTTTAATAAATTTAAGTTTGCTTCTTCCCATATGCTAACTCATATCAAAATGTTTAACTTTTTAAAATTTGACAACACATAAAAATTTGGTAAAATATTATTAAAAATAATATTTTATTTCTATTTGTTTAAAATGATCTTAAAAATTATTTGTATTAAATTTACAGAACCATTTATTCAGTTAAAATTAATTACTAAAAATAAATACAGTAATTACGTATGTGTCTCAATGTAAAAAGAAAAGAGTGCGAATTTAAGGAACATCGTCTGTTAGTTTGCCTTTGGAGGGAGAAAGAAAAGAAAATGGTAAAGGCAAATGGTGTAAATTTGATAAGCTTATTTTAAAATAGTAAATAAGTAAACGGATTACCACAAAACTTGCTATAAACGTAAATATAACATGGTGGTAATTAATTATAAGATGAATTGCTAAATTTAAAAGTCTGTTCAAGTCGGCTGGCCAAGTGGATCGAATCACCGGTAATAATTTCCAAATATTACATTTTTAAAATGTCGGAGCTTCCCAATTTAAATTTAAAAGAAGTAATTGCAAGAATTTGGTATGTTTTAAAATGTTTATTATTCTACAATTTGGAAAAATTAAATAAGTATTTTAATTATAGAATTTTTTATGAATATAAAAATTTGCTTTTTAAAAAAAAAAGAAGAAGTTTAAATTCAAGTAAAATGTTAAGTTATCAACATAGTTTAATATTTCCGTTCTTATATTCTAATAAAATATAGTATTGATTAATATTTAACTTTACAATGACAGTAATCTATTTGCTAGTTAATTTGATTAATATTTGGATAATAAATAGTCTTCAAAGAATTAAGCAAAGCTATTTTCTAATTTTATTGTCAATTGGAATGATTGAATTAATTGCTATAATTAGTATTCCTAGATTTAAGCGTGGATGAATAAATATTCGCATGGATGTGATAAACTTGGAACATTTTTAATAGAGAAATGTAGAGATTAATAACTTTTGAAAAACATTTTCATTTAAGTTCTGCGTATCATGTTTTAAAATTGTTTCATGTTTGGGGAGCCACGCAAAATCGTTAATCTAATATTGCTTATAATAACTAATCAAATGGATAGAATTGCATGTATGGAATTTAACTACAGTTATAGCTATTACCTCGTATACTTATTATTCTACACATCGTACATGGATTCCATGGATCACATTAGGAGTTATAAAATGCTATACAATCCAATTTGTGATACACACATCTGCTAAAATTCATGTATTGAACTATAAAATGCTTTACATTTAGTTTTATCACACACACACCATTAAATTTTATATATTTGATGAATAATACATTAATTTAATTTTATCGTTATATGAACTTGCATATGAAGTTCATAAGTTATATTTTATTAAGTTTAAATTAATAAGGGTTGAATAAAATATTTATTCAAGAGAATAGCGCTTGGAAAAGCTTAAAAGTACTAAATGAATTCAGAGTATATCAATCTTTGTGAGATGTTTTGTGAGTCTTTCCAGATTTATATTCCTATGCCAATATTACTTATATTATATTACACATGTTTATTTTAAGCAAGATAAGTAGTACATTAGTTGTCCTGATTAGCATAACATTTATTATGCAAGAACCCACATTTGCTAAAGTGTTAGTGTATTCTGAATAGTCAGAGAACTGAGGAGGATGATTTGCACTTTAATGTGAAGTAAATAATAATGTTGTTTTAGAATGTTAAAGGGCTTTAATCTGTGCTGGTGGTTAATCCGCAGATTATTTTAATTGCCATTTTTGTATTTTACACACATTCCTGCGCCGGTGGTTAATCCGCGGAATTGTGTGATTATACGTATTACTTTATGATGGTGTTTAAATACACAAAACGTTTAGTATTATTTAGTTCCTACGTGTAGATGAATGCATCCACAGGAATATGTTTTGCTTCACAGATATAAGTTGGACAAAGTATTTTAGTTAATCTGCTAAATCATCTTCTTCATTTGTAAGCATAATTTATCGGTTAGATTATTAAATGGTAGCAGGACATTCTATTCAAGTACTTCATAATAATTAACTGTTGGTTGATTATTATTTACCGAACGTAAGTTTAAATTGTCACTTTAATTAATGATTACATTATAGCTAAATCATACAGACATCATATTATTTATTATATTATTATAGGTGTACAGTAGGGATTTATTGAATCTGGAAATGACGCTAAATATTTCATGAATTTATGCTGAATTTATTATAAATTCCTCAATATTCAGTATATCAAATTGAAATATAAGGTAGGATTAGGTTTTTAAAACTGTACCTATGAGTGTATTGAAGAAAGTCGATTGAATTATAATTTATTTATTTGATTTGTTTATTTATGTTTTATTTAGAATATTGAAATTAATTACTTATTGTTCATAAATTTAAATAAAATTTGATTTATATTAACTTACTGTCCATTGCTATGTGTCATTATAACATCAGAATATAAATTTTGGATAGAGCATACATTGAAGAGCAACTTGAAGTACATACTATCGTCAACATGATATGAGAGTTTATAAATATTTTTGAGAAAACCTTTGGATGCTTTTCGTCTTTGGTAGTTTATGATGAGTAAGGTACAATAAAATCCCATTTACCTTTTCCATCATTTTGGCTTTGCGTAGTTGATTCTAGTATAAAATACAAATTAATTATTAAACTTGTAAACAGATTTACCAGATAATGACATGATTGAATATATTTACTTAGCGTTTTTTAAATTGTCATTTGTCAGTATAATAAGAGTCTCAATCATATAGTAAACTATAAAAAAGAACCCAAGTATTTATGTTTATTTATTGCAAAGCTTTACCTGGACTAGCATTCGTATTAAAAATCATATAGATGGTTTAAAATTTCATAATCTTATGTAGTTCCACAAACTATGCCATCTTGTACATGGTCGGCCATCGGGTCTCATACAATAAAAATCGCAAATTAAGGTTTGAAAAATAATAAAATTACACTTATAATTTGTTTAATGTATTTTATCATACTACTATGATAGTTCTTGGACACCCTGGATGCGATCAAATTAAATTGTAAAAATTTATGTTAGATCATTGGTTTGGTCTGTAGTTGTGGTCTTTGGTGCATAAAATAGATAGCATGATATGCTTTTGGATACAGCTCTTAATAGCTGACAATGTACAGTGGGAATTGATTAGTGATCGAAGTTACAATTCCTAGTACACTTATATTACGTAATTGGGACCACACAATTTGCGGGTACATTTTTAGTGCCGCAACGAGTTCATACACGATATGTAGTTGAGAGGGCAATTACCTTTGATGGCTATAGTTGGCCCCGAGAAGATTTACGGTTACAATTTTGGCTGCCCAACTACAGGGGCAAGCGAATGTTTACAATTTTGGCTGCCCAACTACAGGGGCCTTCGGTGGCCATTAGCTGGCCATCAAGAATTTACAGTCACAATATATATATATATATGAAAGAGATAGTGACCTGGGCCAACTGATGAGTGCTGGTTCAGCATGAAATGCATCTTGGAGATCATTTGTCTTTTATTGTTTTTATTACTATGAATTTAAAAAGAATGTGGAAGTATGAAAGTTATTTAATATATCTATAAAGATATTACATATGGGAAAGTGAAAGGTGTCTGTATGATTTAAAAAAATAAAAAAATCTGATATATTAATTTTAATTGAGGTTTAAAGTTTATATATGTGCTAGAGATAATCTCTAGCTTAGTAAATGATTATTAATAATCATTATTGTAGTTATCTGAGTGTGGATGGTATCAAAGTTGTGAGTGAAGTGAGTTTGATAGTTGTAAATAAAAATGTAACAATTAACTATATGGTTCTCTTTCCTGAAAACTATCCATCCAAAAAATTAAAAACGATCTAGTTAAAGCTAAGTACAATTCTCAAAAACTGAATTTATTATTAAATTCCTGAATTAGATTACTGAAGATATTATAGCCCTATCTAATGCAAAATTTTATAAAATAGAAAAAGGGTGACCTATGAGTCTTCCTATGAGTGGCATAATATCTGGTGTCATATTAAATAAAGTTTATTCCTAAATATGCAAATCAAACCCCATCCCTGTTACACATGGATACATTGATGATGTTCTTATTTGTGCCTGAGAGTAACATATTAATGAAATACTGTATGATTTTATACATAAGTTTTCATTAAAATGGACTATAAAAAATGAAGATAATCTTGAAAGCATAATATTTTTAGACATATATTCTCATAAAAGTACTCAATTAAATTACAAAATGTTAGCTAAACCCATCCAAGTGTGAGTGGTTATATGCTCAAATAATTAACACCTAATGCTCCTAAGTTTGCAGGCCCGTAAACTGTTTTTACATACAAATTATAATCTTTGTAAGTCCAAATCCGATCAAAAAACTAATATTAAAACAAATGTCAATTACATAATATCAGATACATTCACCTCATATTCACATTATTAAAACATTCTATGCTACAATTAGAAATAGACCTACTCAAGATAATGAAAAATCCTGGATATTACTTTAATACATACCAGGGGTTACCCACAGTATAAACAAATTTGTACAGAAACATATAAAATTAGTTTTCATATCCCTCTCACCCTCAATCGCCTATTAACAATATATAATATTAATAAGCCAATAAGCTAATACATATGCGCTTTGCAGATGTCACTATATAAATGAATACTCCCACTTTTTCAAACACAAGATAAAGTCTTTAAGAAAATATAGAAAGAATCCATCTATATTTTTGACACAACCATATTTGTATGGGCAAATCTGAAGTGTTTGAAATGAAGAGCATGAAGTTATTAATTGATCACTTTAAATTACTTTTTTACTACGTAAATGAATGACACCAATAAAATTTCTAGAATTTACGATACGTCATTCTTATAATTAAACATATGTAAACAAGACATTTATTTTTTTATATAGGGTGATGTTTTTATAATCTATAATATAAGCCAATAAGCTAATACACGTGCACTTTGCAGGTGCCACTATATCTGCCCTCAATGCAGTTTATTATGAAAAATCTCATGCTAATCTCTCTATAAGAATTATGCAGCATGAATATTAATATAATTGAGCAAAGACTAATACACATATTAAATCTATTTTCCTTGAACATAAATTTAAACATGGTCATAGCTTTAAACTCTCATCCACTAGTATTGTCTGTTCCAAAAGAAATGATGCTAAATGTTAAGTTAAAAGGCTTGGCACATCCTCAACATTACACATGCAATCAATAAAAAGTGACTTGTTTAAATAAATTCATTTACATCTTATAATCAAATTTTATGTAAATCACCATTTTTGTAATTCTTCTATAAATCTCACAATCCTCTTGGATATTTATAGCTATGAGTATCGCTGTTAGTTAATCAAAAGCATGTTCAGCATATTATGTTAATGTATTTTAAAGTATTAGACAATATTTTCTTAGTATATGTGGGGCATATATTATTTATATTTAATTATATATATTTAAAAGCAAACCATTATTATTATTGCATTTGACTACCATACTTATGATTTTGAAATCAAATCTAGATAGAACATTAGAATTGTTTCGAATAGCTGAGAATTTTTAAGTATGCTTGCAAATGCTTTATAGAGCAATTGTATCTAGGCAATAATTGAATTTATAGTCATTCTTATAGCTAAATGACCCATGAGTGTTGATATTTTGGCCATAAAAAATTAAATATAGTTATAATATAAAGTAACCTTTGCCATTGATGAAGATAGTATTATACATTTACATTTTTATTTCATATTTAAAAGAATTTAGTCAAAGTAATTAATAATATTTTATAATGATAAAGAAGTATATCAAATTAATTTCCCACTACAATATACTTTATGAAGATAGGTAAAACTTTATTGCTATATTCTCTCTAGACTATCTTGACTTACTGTATTTTAACTACATTTTCTTCCATAAAGTAAAATATAAAAAAAAAACCAAACACATCATTTAAAAGTTTAAAAGAAAATATAGTTTACCAAATGGGAAATCAAGTCAAAATAGGGTTTTAGGTCAAAATAAAATAAAAAATAGTTTATAACCATTTTAAACTATTTTAAGAAGTATATATAATGAATAAAAATGCTTCAAATAAAATGTACCACAAAACTTTATAAAAAAAAAAAATGCAAATGAATAAATTAGAATTATTAAGTAATATTTAGGATTAATTATAATTAATTGTAATACATATTTTTAATATAGAAGTTTTAAAACATTTTTAAAAAATTATATGTATCAAAATCAGATCTATTTATCTTGCTCTAAAGCTATGTACTATGTGAGTAATCAATGGGATTTATTGATTACTTAAACTTGCAATAACTGCTTCTAGAAGCATATGAAAAAAATATTATTATTGGTAGATTATATCTATTAAATATATACATATATTTAATTACCTACTAAAAAAACATACTGAGTGTGTGAATATCTTGGAATGAAGCATTATTTGTAAAATATAAATTATAATTAGTTTGTAGCTCAAAATTTATTTCAACATAAGTGTTCAGTTTGTAGTTTTTAAACCATTAAGGCATACATAAGCCTCCCCTCCATGCAATCTTTCACTACTACTAATGCTATTATTACTTCTAATCTGCCTTCCCTTGAACTTGACTGTCTGATTGTACATGACTATTTTAATTTATTTCCCTGTGTTCTATTTCAAATTCTATCCTGCTCATGTGTATGTGACTGATTTTCTCATTCATCATTCTTATTTTTTAAGTATATATATATATATATAATGAAATTCATATATGAAACAGTTTGCTGAAATTTTTTTCCAAAGATCTGATCATCATCTGATAACAAAAGAATAAATAATTATCTGCAATCCTGGGATAGATATAGAATCCAGATACTGGACAAATAAGTACACAATGCCACATGGACATCAAAAGATCTATTTCAATTTAAACACTATAAACTATTTACAACCCCAAATAAAAATAATAAAGCAAAAATATTTACAAAACCTTGTTCCTTTGAGTCTTAGAGGCTGGTAAATAGAAAACTTCAAAACTTTTGCTTTGCTCATTTTCTTTGACATTTAGAGGCTGGGGTTCATGGCAAAAACTACATTAATTGTCCATGATAAAAAAACTGAAAATATCAAAACTCAAAATTAGGCTGATATAGTGTTGAGATAGAACACTCTATAGAAGTGCATGAAAAACTAGCATCATCAAGACAATGACAAAAATCAGCAGTTATATATTTTAATAATTTTCATTAAGATAATTGTAAGAATCTATGTCAAAAAATCCCAAATTCTTTCAGTCAGCTTATTTGAAATTATCTAAATGGACAAAAGTACACTAAACAATGTTTCACTTGATCTTCAATGACTATTACAAATAGAAACTCTTCTCCTACTCAAATTATATTGTTTATTTAATTTTCATACAATGTTAATTTTAAAGTAGAAAAGAACATTTACCATTAATTAACATAAATTTTGAAGAGTGGTATGGCACAATGGTTAATGTACTCACTTGCTACATTTGGAATTTGTAACTCAAATTCAACTGGTGAACTATGAAATTACTACAGATCACAAACAGTTCAGGATTTTTGCCCATAAGTGATGTAATTAATAATCAAATAGATTAAACCACTAAACATCACATGATCACCATTTCTTATGCTTGCTCATAACTGTTATTGGATGAGTTGGCACTAGATAGGGACTTTATGCACAAGCCTTCTGGCATCCATTGTGATTACTCTGGCTTGCACTGAGTGGCACTACTGTATGGAGAGTTTTGTCTGTTTTAATCAAATAGATATGTAGTAATTCATATATAGAAATATTGATGTGCAAATTGTAAATGTGAAAAATGCAATTGGAATATGATGTAGCCTAAATTATTAAAAGAGGAAATAACACCATCTATGACACATCTTCCAGTATTACTTTTACTATATCTTAATGTGAATTAAATATATTATTGAAAAGCCTTAAAATGCTGTGTTTTTGTATAAAAAGAAATAGTTCAAGAAATTTAGAGTAATTTTATCAATTAAATGTCGAACTTTTTTATTCCGATAATGCAGCAAAAGTGTTTTAATTAACAATAATTCCCGAATTAGAAAATTATGTGTGTGATAGAACTATCATTTAATATATTATTATATTAATTTTAATAATTTATTGTATTATTTTCTTCATGTAGTGAATTATTTTGAAATTCTTTTCAGTTCATTTATTTTCGACATCATTTAAGGCACTTCATGCAGTAGAAATTTCTGCCCCTTAAAGAATTTATTTTTTTTTTTAAAAAAAAAAAAAAAATCTGTAAAATTTAAAAAATTTGTAATTAAAAAAATTATGTAATACTCTGAAAAAATATTGCAGAATTTTTTTTAATATTTCATATTTTTTTGTTACTGCAGGGACAAGAAAAAGAATATATAATATAATTTTGATGGGATTATGCAATCAACCATATATCTATAAAAACAGTGATTCTTATAAACAGCATTTATTTGACCAGAGTGACACAAATATTTCGACAATTTTGCCTTCATTAAGTGCAGACATGGTTTCATTTAAATGAAATTCTTTCTAAATATATCAAGAATTGTTATACAACCCTTTATTATTGATTTACATTTTTTAAAGAACATATATCACATTTTTATAATTTCATAACATCGTACTCACAAAAATTCTAAAAATATGCTATTATTTTATACATGAATGCCTTGATTAAATATCAATATAAGCATTTAAATGATAGTGTTTTACATATAGATTTACAGATTTTTTTATAAAAGATTTTTCCCAGGATTCACCAGTTACATATAATGAAAATAGCTCAAAAAAGATATAACTTATTTAAAAATAAATATCATGCATGTGTGTGCAATATTTTTAAATATATATGTATATATGTGTTTATGTATGTATAAATGTATATTCTTATGTGTTTACTTGCATACAGATTAATTACATAGATTTTACTAGACGTCTCATTATGATTACAAACAATTTCTACTTAACAATTCCTTTCTGTATGAAAAAATTCAGTAATCAAATAGCAAGGTTTCATTTTCTTTTATTAAAATATATTATTTTAATATCATTATTTGAAAAATATTTTTTTAAAGAATAATGACTATAAAAAATCGTATTGATTAGTTAAAAAAATGAAACAGGAAAATATTTTTTTAAAGAACATAAACTTAGAAAATTCAAAAACT
This sequence comes from Epiperipatus broadwayi, assembly GCA_028023455.1. Taxonomy (NCBI): domain Eukaryota; kingdom Metazoa; phylum Onychophora; class Udeonychophora; order Euonychophora; family Peripatidae; genus Epiperipatus; species Epiperipatus broadwayi. Next base: position 5,211,169 of record JAQFVV010000089.1, on the reverse strand, counting down.
TTTTGTATTTTTTTTTTTAGAAAAAAAACATATAACAAAGATTTTTGATGAAAAAATATTGCATATTAAATTGTTCAACATTGAAAAGATTAAAAAATTGATAAAATTTTCTTTTAAAAAAATATTTCATTTTTATGCAGTAAATTTTTGAGAAATATATATATATATTTAGTCTTTGTTAATAATTTTACAAAAAGTAATTGAAATTATATCTTTCTTATTCCTACAAAAAAATTAAATATATACTTTGAAATCAATAGAATATCCTAATTATATATTTCTTCATATACAAAAGTATTTTTAAATTAATAAAAAAATTAATTTTAACTAAAAAATCACCACTCATATGAAAATTTCAAAAACGCACATAATCATATATATTTGCAATACTTTATTTACATAATTATTTCAAACATGAAGTACATATGTCAGATATGTCAAATATACCAGATTTCATGTATTTTCAATTAATTGAAATTATTGTAATCTACAAATAAGAGATGAAATAGCAGACTTAAGAATTAATAGTATGAATTCATTTTTAGTTGATAAAATTATCAAAAAAAATTCACTTCAGTTGGACAATTAAATAGAACTCTTCAGCTCAATTTGACATTTGGATACTTCAAACATTATAAGAACACTCAAGTAACTGATTATAAACTTATAGTATCTCCAAATTAAAATTTCAAAAAATCAATAGTAATAAATTCATTGTGGCTGAACTGTTAAATATATTTGATAGCAGCAAACCTGCATATGCTGGAAAAGAAGGGATTTAAACCTCCAAGAAAATCAGCACACAAAGGAGACAATAATCCGCATATGAATGTCATCCAATATGGAAAGTCAAAAATCAAGCCACCACCATGGTATAAGGACAGAGAAGAAGAAATCCTGCCATAAAGAAAAGAGCAGAGATAAACAGGTAGCATCAATAGTTCTACCAAAACCCAAATAATTAGAAGATCTAGAAGTAAATCAAACATTCAACCAGGAAATTCTCAAAACACAAATAATTAGACAAACCACAAGTAGATCACTTCTTAAAGACAGAGAGTTATTATTTAATCTGATCATAATCCCTAATCTCCCAAAGCAGAGTGCAGTTATGCTTCTGACACAGAAAACTAGAAAAAGCAAATGATGAAACAGAAATTGAGAGAAGATACTTTGCTGAGATTCGAGGTAAATGTTATGAAGTATAATAGCTTTTCTTTCAGTACTGATGGTGGATAGATGATGTTCTTATAAATGTAGAGATATGGTGCATTTACGATGTTCCAAAATTTTATCTCAGTACTGCACCTACCTAAGGACCTTTTCCAACTAAGCCACTCAGAGGAGCAGGGCTTTCTATCAGTACAATACTGTGCTGTCTAAAGACACAAAACTGTGTCATGGGTGTGGGGTCTATAAGACTCATAAAGTAAATAAGCAAGACATTCCATTTGGCCAATCATTCCTTTGGTCAATTTTGCAATGTGCACTCTGGGTAGTAGGTTGTGCTTGTGCTTAAACTGAGATACTTTTATAGTGCTCATGCTGCATTACAAATTTGTGTTCTACAATGAAGTTTTCTGTCCATTATGGTACTGGAAGCACCCCATCTTCAGAAATAAAAAATATATAAAAAAATAAAACAATTACTTTCAAGAAAATAGCCAATATGGCTTAATATATTATATCCCAGCTTGTAAATCTATGGAAATGTTAATGCACAACTAAGTATGACTCATATACATTTTTGTTGTAGTAAATAAAATCAGATGAATCAAACTAAAATATCAAGAAGGGAGTTTACCTCAAGTTCATTTTCCATATGAAACCAGGATAATATAACCAATTGGCTACATAGTTGCATTAAAAATAATCAGATAAGTTGGCAGTCTGTTCTTTAGGTTTGGTTTAGGATTATTTAATTAAGGTGGAAATAATATTTCATTTTTCCATGCATATTTTTATATAATAATAATGGGTTTCATTTAATTAAATGTTTTACTTTTATTCCCACATGATAGTATGAACATTCTAAACAATTTTCTTTAAATAATTCTCAAATTTGTTTTTTAATCATAATATGCATCTCAATGTGTATTATAAATTGTAAATGTTGGTAGAAGAGAAAAAAAACTACAAAATCACATAAATAATTAATTTTGTTCTCTCTCTTCAATAATTTCATTTAATTAACAGTTGCTTTTAATTTTTTAAAAAAAAAAATTACCAAGAGAAAAAAATAAACTTTTTTTAGGAAATTATTTAATAGATATTAATTTTAACCCTAAAAAAGTTAAAGTTTTATAATTAATATTAGTTTTAAAAAGAAAAAATAAGATTATAATACTTTTGGTAAATTTTATTTTTAATTAGTCACAGTTGGTATTTTTTTCTCTTTATCTCTCTTCAATGCAAAAATCAAATCAATGCAATTAACTGATTATCTTGTTTTCCTTTTGCAAAAAAATTTTTAATTATAAAGTAATGTCAAGAATTTTATAATGTTAATTTAAGTTCAAGATTTATTTTTCAATGTCAAAGTTTAAGGATGGAAATAACTGAACAATTGTATTTATAAAAGTTAATCTAATTGATTGTTATAAAAACTATCATGATGGAGATAGATTGTGATTGGCTTCTATGCAAGATTGTTCTAGAAAAATAATAGGAATATGAATGTCAGAAGACCCAAATGTCCAGTAAAAAGTAGATTCCCAACTTAACTGTTGAAGAGAGAGTAGTCAAGTCTTAATCCAGCTGATAAAGAAGAAAGAATCAGAAGTTTTTATCAAGCTATTGCATGGAATAGAAGTTTTAATATGAGTTTAGTCATAAAATGGTTTCTACAATATCCATATGCCAAATTCAGCTAAAAACTAGATATCATCTTTCTCCATGTATCTTGCTTTCTCAGCATAGAGAAGTTATCTCTGAAGTAATCTACAACCTTGTCTTCAACCAAGAGCATATATCTCTATGTATTAGTGTTATCTGAAAATTTTTGTGAAAATAAATAGATAAAACTTGCAAATTTTTAATCTGGAAAAGAATAAATTAATCATGTTCATATGTAGAAATCTTCAAAAAAAATTCAATTGAAAAACTGGAAATTATAATTGGGAAGGACTCCACAAAAAAATAATAAAACCATGGTTGAAAGTATTTTTATAAGCTTATATTGTAATTTTATTAATAGAAAAAAAATATTTTTTATATAAAAACAATATTTTTTTTGTAAGAATTGATCATTTTAAATATTTTCATTAAGTTAATGTTTTCAAATTGTGAAACATATTTTTTTAAAAAGTCAGTCAATTTTCTCTTCAAAATTATTAAATACTGTTAAGAAAATTTAATTTTTTGAAACATGTTTTTCTCTTTTCATTCATTTTTCCTCCTAAAAATTTAACAAAATGTTGATTAAGTTAAAACAAAGATTATTATCTTTGGATTTGAAAATGTTTTTCCAACTCTTAGTTATTTTGATTATAATTTTTATAAAAATATATTGAACCTGATTGAAATCTGGTTCAATGGTGTTGTTATTAAACAAAAAAAAAAGAAATTTATTAAGCTTTTAATTTTAATTAAACGTAGAGTTTAAATTTGCAATATTATTTAAAAAGAATGCATGTATCCAAGTATACACGTGTTTATATGTAAAACGGATTTCTTAAAAATATTTATCGATTTATTTTAAAATAGTTTTCATATACCACCTGTTTTTAAATCCATTTGATTTAAAAACAAGCTGGCTAGCTAATTGCATTCCTGTTGCTTTTATTTTAATTATTGTAAACAATTTTGATAGCGGAGATTTGATTTTTATGTTGTTGTTTTCATTTCAATAAACCCTGGGTAGAATTCTTAGATAGATTGAGCAGGAGATTAATATTTGCCCTGCCTAAGGCATAGAAATTGGACAACAAGTAAAGTGTTTCATGGGAAAATGGAGCAACGTATAAATAGCCCCGAAAATTTGGAGTGTCAGTTAATTCAGTTTTGAGAGATAGACAAGTGGTTTTCTCACATGAAAGTTATATCAGTGCGGCATTTAAATTTCTTAGTTAAAGGACATCAGCTGTTATTAAATACTTTCGCTTGCAAAAATGAAAAATTCTATCCTTGTTATCACCACTCGAATGGCTTGATAACTCCACAAAAGACGGATCCCTGACTTCCAAGTTTGCTCCAGTAATGCCTTGAACACCTAAAAGAAGCCGGAACCTCTCTACATCTACCTTGCTGCCTAAAGAACCTGAAAATGAACTTAAGTATAAGTGTGCACTCTACGTGAACATTGCTTTTACCGAAAGGTAACTATTTTCTTTTTATTCTTCCCATGGTAAATTAATTCTCATTAAATCTCCGCTCAATCTAATCATAAATATGTATTCCTAAACAATATAGCCTCATATTTAATATTTGCTGTGTTTTCTAAGATTTTGTAAAGTGTCTTGGAATCTTAGTTTTAAGATTACAAGTTGCTTTCAGTTTTTGTTTATTGGAGAGTGACGAGTGAGTTTCCTATTTTTATGTAAGACTTTTATAAATGCTTTAGTGGTCGTGCATTTTAAATGCTTACCTGTAATTATTTAGCATTCAATAATTAATTTTTATACTCTACGTTTGCGCTTTCGCAAACCTCCGAAAATCTTTTGGCTGGCGACTTTATCGTCTAATTTGCCGCAGGTGGAGATTTCGTTTTTTTAATATCTCTAAAAGCGGAAATTAGAATTGTGTTTTTCTTTGTAAGTTTAAAAGTTGTCAGCAGGAAGATAAAATTTATCCTTTTTTAAATTACAGGTGAGCGATACTTTCGTTCTGCTAAAGTGTTTACAACTTTTAAGATTTTCGTACTCATGTGCACTCTCCAATAGATTTATTTTTGTATTTATTACGTATGCTTTAAATTTATCAGAGTGTGTACTCAGAATTTGTTTGTAAATTCATTTTCTTTTCTTTAATTGCTGGGGCAGACGTAACTGTTTTTCTAATTATTTGCTTGTCTCCTATTGAGACCTTTTCGTATTAATTTTAGACTAATTTTCGCCAATCGTTTGGCTGGGATTCACCAATTTTAATTGTTTTACTCCGTTTCAAGCATATTTTTCAGTTGTTCTTGAGGTGGATCAATCACCGTTATTTTAAACGTAGTAATAGGTGCAGCTCATACCGATATAAGGACATTCAAGGTCTGACCAAGTTTTAGATCTCGAACAGCTCATCGGCACTGGATTCTTTGGTCTATTTCAGGGGCATATGGTTTAAATATCTGAAAGTGAAAACCAATGTTTAGGTGAATCCTCTGCTGAATGAAATTTGCTTCCTCCCTTTTACATTTGTTTATTAGAAGATCAGTCAGTCTGTCATAGCTTTGCCTTTAGTATGTCTGGTACACGCCTGAGTTAACCCCCATCTCTTGTGTCATAAATTATTATATTTAATAATTTATTTTCTCATAATAAAATTTATGAAATATGTTTAAACTTAATTTGGCTGACGTTTGTCTTTGTGCTTTTGTCTCAATTGTCTAAACAATTTAAGATCTCTTGTTTCTCCCTGGGTCTAGTCGGCGCAAACCATCATCATCATCTATTCTGATTACAGTAAACAAATTTTCCAGACCCGTAGTGGTCTGGTGGCGCCCTCTGTTTTAGAATAGATTGAGTATCTGGTATAATATTTTTTGATGAAATAAATATTTAAAATGTCATACTATAATGTCATTTTTTTGTTTATTGTTAGTCAATTAGTTATTAAATAAATATTTTAAAAAATATTTTAAGTCTTAATTTCTTTATTCTATCCAATTCCTGTTTCACAAGTTGTAATGTGTCACAACTTTATTTAATGACAGCTTAATATTCTAGGATTTTTTATGATCCCAATAAACTATTTACTTATAATATGATAAAACTAGCAATTATTTTAAGTGATTTATGATATGCTGCTTTATTTATTTATTTATTTATTTATCTCTTGTTAACAGCGATAGTTTATAGAATTCTTGTTCCTGAGTTGGATTTGTGTGTAACAGTCATTATGGACAACCATATGATGATAATAATTCTTGGCACAAAAGAAATATCCTTTAAAGTTTGTGCATTACATTTCATTTTGTTTATTATTTCTTTAGAAATTTAGTTTATAATTGGCCAGTACATTAATAGTGCTAAGTGGCCAGAGCATTGATTTTCAGGATATTTTGATATCTCAGCATTATTGGACTTATTGTTGTATTTTGATGGATTAGCACCTAATTATGTTCATCAAAATAATTATTGTTTGTATTCCTGCCCTAGGTTTGGCAATGGCTAAATAATTAGCTTGGTCTATAGTGGACCACTTTCAAATTCATTCATAAAATTGACTGTTAATTTATTTTTTATTGTTGATCATTCCTAATAATGAATGATTATTACTTTTTTGTAATGCTGGTGAACTTATGGTTAGTTTTGTGCTGATCAGTTATGGGACCATGAAAGCTCAGATTTTCTCTTATTAACCTGCTATTTTCTATACTGTTATAATAAGTATATAAAAAATATTATATGAGTACTCACATTGACTTCACTAATTATCTCTATGTAACAAATGGATCAAATAAATGTGTAATACCTAACACAACTAATATGTAACTATTACTTATAAAATATATATGAACAATATTACATAAATTTCTAGGGAAATCTATTATTATTCTATAATAAAACTACTGTAAAATTCATTCACCTTGGAAGACATATTCTCAATAACAAATTAAATTATCATAAGTTAGCAATAAAAATAATAATAGTGATCTAACTAAGAAAGCCTTAGCCAAATAAGAAAAATAATGCAAATCTAAAATTAACTCACATTAATAAATAATATAATATAATAGTCATATTGCAAAATTATATTTAAATTAGATATCTATTCTTCATTTTTCAAATTTGATGAAGAATGCTAATGAAAATAATTAAAACTTATAAAAGATAAAAAAAAATATTATTGATAATATATTTTTAACCTTTCTCTTTATATTTTTGATACTTTTTCTTTAACACTCCATTCTGCCATCTTTTTCTATTAAAGTTCTGTATCATTCAAAAAAAATTTTAAAAGTTCATAATGCTATTTTTGAATATTGATCCTATGATGACTTCAATAAAAAACAAATAGCTTGAAGATTACTGAGAAAATCATTGAAGTAGATGATAAACAGTTTAAAAGTTGAATAGTTTGTTATTCAAGAGCTTTATCCCCCCCCCCTTTTTTTTTTGACAATTATAGTAAATATCTGGCATCAATTAGCAATTCTTGGAAATACTTTAATTACTTGTGATGCTGCCATCTTAGTCCCAGGAATTTGGATGGATTGATGTTTTCTTACACCTTTTTTTCTCAAGCATACATTTTGTAATAATTTTTCTAATGGGATTGGAAAATAATGAACAAAAGGGACTGAGGAATTCCAGACAACTTAACTCTTTAATGACATATGTTTGCAATTTTTTCATACATTGTGAACTTTTTTTTCCTTTAAATTTGTAGTATGAAAGCAGTAGAAATGAATTTCTTACTGACCAAGGCAGAAATGTAAGAAAAACTAAAATAACAAAATAATAATAATCCCTTCATATATTTCTTTATTTTACTATCCCTTCTCTTAATGTGCTAGCATTTCCATGCCATCTTTTGAATATCCAGGTTTTCATGTGTATCACAATAGCTTGCTTATTCTTACCAATAAAAACTTGTATACACATCTGATATTAATCTTTTAGAATGTTCCAGCATCTAAAGTAAAGCATTAAATATTTCTATTTTACAATAAAATTAAAATAAACAATTTCAAATAAATAATCTTAAATAAAATAAACCATTTTTTGATCTTTTATAACCTATTTACATGCAGCATCCTATAATTATTATCAAAATTTAGTGATTCTTTAGTAATTTAGCCCATAATTTTATCCTTTTATTACTGTATTATATTTCATTGATATTGTAAAATGCAAACAAAATAATAACTTTAAACCCAAATAATAATAACATTATGTTTATTTACCAAGAAAATAAAAAATTTTAACAGTGTAATAACTGTAGATGGGCAAAGAATAATAAATTATTTATTTAATATTTAAGAAAAATAGTAATTTTTCACCCCTTTTTCTCTTATTTCTTAAGTATACAAATTTGTAAGGATTGGGCTGGAGTATATATATATATATATATATATATATATATATATATATATATATATATATATATATATATATATATATATATATATATATATATATATATATATATATATATATATATATATATATGCAAAAAGGAGTTTGCTATTAACTGAAAGGAGACCCTTTGATTCCTCTTGAAGGCCTTAAAGGAACTGAGCAGGGCAAATTCCTAATGTCCACTCCATATGTTCTTGTCATTGCAGCTGTTATTACTATGTGATTATTTATATAGTATATGAACATGGATGGGCTGCTCACCAATATGCATTAGCCAAGGTGGTGAGTTTATTGGCTTTTTACCTCCAAGTTTAAGAATATTTTTTCAATATATACAATCATGACAGACAAAAATAAATCATGGCCCTTATTCCCAGGAGGCTGTAAAGTCACCAACCAAGGCAGCAGTTGGTGGCCAAAGGCAGAGGGTGCTAAGAATCCCCTGATTATGGACACAGGCTGCCATTTTGACGACGACTTTTTATTTAGATACTTACAACTGCAGATCACTTTCAAGTGAAGGAAGATTGCAAGAGTTAGAAGAGGAACTGTCTTATATTAAATGGGACATTATTGGACTTTGTGAAGTTAGAAGAAAAGGTGAAGAAACAATTGATTTAAAAAGTGGACATATACTCTACTATAAAGGCACAAATATTGGAAATACAAGTGGAGTAGGATTCATTATAAATAAAAAATGGAAGAATAACATTGTGGAGATTGATGGTGTATCAGACAGAGTGGCAAGATTAGTTTTACAACTTAATAGCAGATACCAAATGCAGATAATTTGGGTTTATGCCCCAACAAGTTCTCATAGTGATGAAGTTATAGAAGATTTTTATATGGATGTACAAAAGGCTTTTGATCAGAGTAAACAACATTTTAAAATTGTTATGGGAGACTTTAATGCTAGAATTGGTAAACAAATGAAAGATGAAAATGTTATAGGTAATTTTGATTATGGTAATAGAAATGAGAGAGGTCATAGACTTGTGGAGTTTGCAGAAAAAGAAAAACTTTATATTATGAATTCTTTTTTTGAAAAAAATAATAAAAGGAAATGGACATGGAAGCATCCAAATGAAGGTACAGCAGAATTGGATTATATTTTGACTAATAGAAAATACATATTTCAAGATTGTAATGTTCTTAATAAATTTAACACAGAAAGTGATCATCAATTAGTAAGATGTAAGATACATGTTAATGCAAAACTAGAGAGACAAAAATTACTAAGAAAAACAATATTTACAGTTGATATTCCTAATCTTCAGAAACATTCTAATGAATTTAAATTAGAACTTACAAATCAGTTTCAAGTATTAGTAGATTTTGAACATGATTCAGATTTGACTGACATTAATAGGAAAATAAGTGATACACTTTTAAAAACTGCAACAAATATAGCTGGTAGAAAAAAGCAGCAATTGACCAATAAAATTTCTACTGAGACTAGAGAATTTATGAAGAAAAGAAGAAATATGACGATATACAACAATGATGCATTAAAAAAGATTGAATATCTCAAATTTTGTAAAATGGTGCGGAAAAGAGTTGAAAATGATATAAGAAAGTTTAATTGTGAACTAGCAAGGAAAGCTGTAGAAGAGAATAAAAGTCTAAAGAGTGTAAAACAACATTTTGGTATTGATAGGAAATTTATATCTGCAATAAAAAAAAAGATGGCATTATTACTAAAAAGAGAGATGACATCATAAAATGTGTAGAAGACTTCTATCAAGAATTATATAGTAATAAAGAACAAGTGCCTTCTATACATATTATATCTTCCGAATAGCCCAGAATTTTGAATGAGGAAGTGAGACTTGCAATTAAATTTATGAAGAAAGGGAAGGTTCCAGGTAATCATGGATTGTAATTGATATACTAAAAGAAACAGGTGAAGAAATAGAAAAAATTTTGGCAACATTATGTACCAAATGTCTAAATGATAAAGATGTACCAGATGATTGGAAGAATGCAGTATTAATATTAATATTTAAAAAAGGTGATAAAGAAGATATTACAAATTACAGACCTATCAGTCTTTTATCAGTTTTATACAAAATTTTTACTAAGATAATTACAACTCGTCTACAGAAAACACTGGATTTCCACCAACCAAGAGAACAAGCTGGATTTAAAAGTGGTTTTAGTACAGTAGATCATATCCAGGTATTGAGAGAAATTATAGAAAGGACAAATGAATATGAGTTGCCATTATGCTTAGGATTTGTAGACTATGAAAATGCATTTGATTCTATAAACATTTCTTCAGTGATTAAAGCATTGGATCATCAAGGTGTAGATCCAGGATATTGTCATATTTTGAAGAATATTTATAAAAATGCAACAGCAACAATTAGATTACATAATAATAGTAGGAAAATCAACATTGAAAAGGGTGTAACAGGGTGACTCCATATCCCCAAAACTTTTTACAGCAGTGTTGCAAGAAGTATTTTGTACATTAAAATGGGAAACTAAAGGAGTGAAAGTAAATGGAGATTATTTAAGTCATTTAGATTTTGCAGATGATGTAGTTGTTTTTGCAAATAATGCTTTAGAGCTACAGGAAATCTTGCAGGAGTTATCAGATGAAAGTAGAAAAGTAGGACTAAAGATAAATGTTAAAAAGGCTAAAGTAATGTTTAATAGATTTTCTCAAAATATGAAAATAAGGATTGATTATGATGAGTTAGAAGAAGTTAACAGTTACAAATACCTTGGTCAGATTATTAATACAGATAGAAATATAATGGATGAAATTAATCATAGAATTAAACTTGGTTGAAGTGTTTTTGGTAGAAATAAGTTGATACTAAAAGGAAATATGCCTTATGTGTTTGAAAAGGAAGGTTTTTAATAAATGTGTTTTTCCAGTTCTTACTTATGGATTTGAGACTTGGACACTTAATGGAGGAGCAATACAGAGACTTCAGACCACTCAAAGAAGTATGGAGAGATGCATGTTGGGGGTAACAAGAAGGGATTGAATACGCAATGTATGGGTAAGAGAACAAACTGGTGTTACTGACCGCATTGAAAAAATTAAAAGACTGAAGTGGAGTTGGGCTGGACATATTGTTAGAAGAGATGATAACAGATGGACAATTGAAATTTTGAACTGGATTCCAAGAGATTGTAAAAGACTGAGAAGGAGACCACATGTGAGATGGATGGATGAAATAAGAAAGTGTGCAGGGGTGATGTGGAGAAGAGAAGCTAATGATAGGAAAAGGTGGATTGAACTTGGAGAGACCTTCATCCTGCAGTGGATTGATAATGGTTGATGATATATATAGATATATATATATATATAAATATAAATAAATTATATATATATATATATATATATATATATATATATATTGTAACAGGCTAGGGTGGGTGATACGAAAATGGTGAAACCAGGGGATGATGGTAAATCATCATCATCCCCAATAAAATTAAATTATAAGAGTATGAGATTAAAAGATCTCTGATATCATTGAGAGACCAGCCAGCTACCAAAAGCATAATAAACCATCAACCAGCATTATAATTTAAAAAATAATTACAAGTAAATCAGAATAAAATCAACAGACCATCTTGTGACTGGATTGAACAATAAAAAATATAAATCAACAGTCAACCTTGTGACTGGATTGGCAATGGGTCTTCTTTAGACCAGGCTAACTATTGAGCCTTTGCCTGCTTGGGCAATTATTTAAACATAACTTGGATGCACCAGTTTAGTGCCCATCCATTAAAATACACAATAATCAGAAGTCAAAACAATAATGCTGGGACATTAAAACATGCTGATCATCATCAATGCTCAGGCTACTTGTACTGGCCAACTATAAACTGAACTTCTAATAAGACTAAATAAAAAATAAAATATAGTGCATGGGCTTTAAAGAATATTCTCTTTTGTACCAACCAGGATGATGATTGATCATCTCTGGATACCCCAAAGCACTCAATACACATCCCCATTTATCCGTGCACAAATCTAGCTCAGAAAATGTAAGCTCTATTACTGTATATGACAAAGAGATGATGGAAACAATTTTAACAATTAAATAAGTTTATTAATAACAATTAAAAAATAGTATTTAAGGTCTTATAGGATAAGAGTCTGATTTTGAAAAGTATACAAAGTTATATACACAACTGAAGTTATTACATGGTTTTACTATATTTCTCAATTAGTTTCTATAAACACATATATATCCATACACAGATGTGCATTTTATAATATACAAGGAATACATTTCAATTAACATAAAATAATTATTAAAAAAATGATTAAATTTTATGTGTTATATTTGACAAGAATTCATCTATATATGCACACATACATGCGTGTGCGGATAATTTCTAAACATATTTGACTTAACCTACAATAATACATGATTAAACTTTTAAATTCTATTTTAAAACAAATCCTTAAGCTAGGTTGCTAAAACGCATACCTATAATTGCACAGATTATTAACAAATTTAATTTTGTCAAACAATAAATAATAATTTTTATAATTAATAATTTCCTTTTGAATATACATAAAATGTACATTTTTAATCAATATTAAAAAAATCACTTTATCAAATTCTATTATAGCTTTCTTTATTCTTTTTTTTAAAAAAAAGTATAGTCAATTTTTGAGAGATTAGAAAGCTTTTTATCTGGTTATCTCTTAACTAATTATAAACATCTTTAATTTTAAAAATATAGATTTAAAATGTATTTCCAAATGAATTATTTAAAAACAACTCACTTCTGTATACACATTTATCTGTGCTTCTCTTCACATATGTAGACACAGCAGCATATGTATAACTACTTCTTTATTCAGCTGGTGTTTTTCTTGGGCAAGTTGTTTTTTGGTCAATCCAGACAATTGTCATCATCAGGTAAAAGTATATAATTCAGGTAAGGTTGGCTTTTTCCCTTCTGTAGTCAGTTCCACTTATACTTGGATTGTGCAAGCTTCAGGTCTGCAAGCTGTTTTTCCCGAACACTTTTAAGGCTATGAATTACAAAGAATCTTGACCCATTTCCTCCATGTGAATTCAAACTCTATTATTGAACTGCTGTGGCCATTTTCTGCTACAGTTACCAACTCTTCACAAAATATTTTAGCCAACTTTACAGCTAGCTCTTCTGCTAACTCTTACAAAACTGCCAGCAAAAACTAACTGATATTTTTATTAGTCTTTTATAACCTTGGTTAGGTCAGGTGACAAAAACACAGTGGCTGTTTTCAATCTGTCTAATCATTTGAAAACAAACTGGAAATTTTTATCAAATTGTGATTTTCATGTTTTTACTTTAATCTTTGGAATTTGACCAAAGGTGTGATAATCCTTTAGAATTTTTGATCTACAAAGATTTTTTTAACTACATAGTAGAAATGCAAATAAGCATTAATTAAAAAATATATTTTCTACAAGTATTAATTAAAAGATTTTAAAAAATAAATTATGCTTTGTTTTTTTTTGCTAATTTCAAAATCAGAATTATAAATATTATTTATCAGACCTTTTTAAAATACTTATTTCACAATGAAATTTTACTTTAAGCCCAGAGTTATTTAACCCTTTACTTATGATTATTTTATTTTAGGAAATATAGAAAAATATCTACAAAAATTTATCCTGTGTTTATTTCTACTTTTCCTTTACTTTATATAATATTTATGCACACACACACTATATTATGATGGGTGTACCACGTAACCCAACCGGTTACTATATATATATATATATTGTGACAGTAGGTAGAAAAAGGGTGGGAGAGTAAGTAGAATATCGATGTGACATGGAGACAAAAAAAATGCATAATATTACATTCAGCCTGCATTTAATCAATTTAAATATATTATATCACATCACAGCATCTGTATATGAATTTAGCTGAATTAATAATAATATTATAAGTTTTATATCAAACATATATTTTATGAGGTATTGTGTAAATACCCATTAAGTGTACAAAATCTTCTATATAAATATTTTTTTTTTTTTTTTTAGATGCGTATGTGTTTAGTGTAGGTGATTACGAAATCCACTTGGACACCTAGATAAATTAAATACTCCATCATGGCTAAGTATTACCACACTCCACTTGATATCTGTAATAAAACAATATCTCAAGATTTTAATACATGTGTACATAGATAAAATAAATTTACTTTATTCTATAAATAAGTTTTATTATCTTAACTAAAAAATATATAGTCAAATTTAATAAATAAAATAAAATAATTTTATTGATATAAATTACAACAAAGATTGATTTTAAGAATTTATATATGTACTAAATTTAACTCTCTTAAAATATATATATATATAATAAAAGATCCAATACAAAAATTATTAAATTATAATATTTTTATCTGCAAGTATCTAAAAATATATATGAAGTGTCATAAATACGGATAGATCTGTGTGTAGCATAATGTGTGAATATAAACAAGGATGTAGGGTAAATAAATTTAGTAAAAAAATAAAATTGTCCTTTATGAGCATTTCAGCTGTTTAAATTTAGGACAAATATATGACTTATCTTTACAATAAATTACTAAGTACGATTGAGTTCTTTTAAGAATAATTTAGCATCAGGTTTTAATGTATCTCTATATACAGCAGTGAATTTATAATATAAAAAAAAGCGCGTAAATAAAATAAACGAATAGCTAAGTAATCTCAAAACATGTTGGAATAATGGCAGCAACTTTGCTTATAACCTATGTTGTTTTGTGTGGCTTAAAATTCTAAAATACATTTTATAGCATTTATATACTTCAATGAAACACAATAAGAAATCATTAGTTTTATCAATGTGAGATTTCTTTTCATTAGAATCTGCTTACAGGAAAAGCCATATATTCTACATCTGATTAAACATTTCAAACACATAAATAAATATTATTTTTAAAAAATTATAAATTGACACTAATAGTTTTCCTAACCAATAAAAAAAAATAATAATTAATTTTAAATTAACAAATAATCGAATTTTTAAAGTAATTTTTCACATATATATTTGTAAAATACACACACACAATGTAAATCAGATATTGACGATAACCATTAATATCTAAAAAAAATTTTTTTAATTTTTAATATATGTGGCAAAAATTATTGTGAATTAAATAATTCTCTGTGCTAATATTATACCTTAGATTTACTCAGGGTCTTAATTTGAGCTTGAGAGCTAAAAGAAAATCTTATATATTTTTATATCAAAATATTAAACATATAACTGATTGGTCTTTTTTTTTTTTTACAAAATAAATAATAAGCAAATTTTATTTTACTTTTTTTACAAGTAATAAATACTTCTTTTCTTCATAGCAGTGCATTTCTTTCAATATTGATGATGATTGCAGATAATATATTGGTATGAAGATAATGCAGATTCAACAAAGCTCGAAGATCCATTAAATATTGTTAAAGTTGGTTTTAATTGACTTCACAATAGATCGCTAAAGAAAACTTATTTAAAGCATATCAAATAATTATTATTTTCAACAGTAGTTCTACGTGTCCTACGAGTTTTTTTTAATTAAAAATATTGACAATAAATAAAATATTAAAAGCTTCCTTTTATATTTTGACAGTCATTTACAAATCTCAAATTGTTTGAAATTCTGCTTAAGTTGTTGGAAATTAAGGTATTATTGACTCCCATGAAGCATGATAGCCTTTTAAAATAATAATTTTCTCAGATGTGACTAGTGAATGGTTTGGGAGATCTATTCATGTTTCCAGGTGAATAGTTCTCACTCTGTCATTATTTTGTTTCTTACTAGATATCAATTAAACAAAGTGAAATAGATATGAAAGAGAGAGTCAATTTCTGGAAATTAAAGATAAATTTATAATCTTCGATTTTCTTTAATATTTCCAAGTAACTAAAATAACAAGAATTATGGTTGCCATTTTGAACAAAATTTTTAAACCACCTTAGGCAAGTTTTTTGTGGTGTAGAATGTCTTTGCAGTCCCAATGTGATTAAATCATATTTTTAAAAATAAATGCTAAATAATAATTATTTAAAAATTTAAAAATAATATAAGGTGGAGTGGAGTAAGTTTATAAATGAGGCAAGTGCATATACTAGTTATTTTTAATATAAGTGAAATTTCTCTAGCTAATATGTAGTAATCTAGTAGATAACAACTCCTCCTCTTACATCCACCAGTAATAAATGATTATGTGCAAATTGCACACACAACTTTGAGGTTGCAACTATCAAACATCACATCATTACCATTCTTTATGCTTACAGAAGCTGTTTTTCACAGAGGAAAAACTCTCCATATAGTAGCACCATTCAGTGCAAGCCAGAGTAATCAATGAATGCAGACGGTTTATGCATAAAATCCCTATATAATGCCTACTCATTTAATATCCCCAGACTAGTTTCTAGCTTGTGCCTCAGATCCAAGGCTTATCACTGATGAAAGCTACAAGCTAGAAACTAGTCTATGGATATTGGATAAGTAGCAGTAGATAGGGATTTTATGCACAAACTTTCTTGCATTCATTGATTACTCTGGCTTGTACTGAATGATGCTACTATAGGGAGAGTTTTGCTTCTGTGAAACTTTGAGGTTGTCCTAAGCACCAATAGTTCTTCAGTTAAGTTTATATTCTGTGTGGTTGCTTTTTGGTAAGTATAAAGAATATTGATGTAAGTTTACATTAAATAAACAATTTCTTTTGTTGTTGTTTTTTAATTTATTGTTAAAAATACTAATATAGTCTTGCCGTAAATATTATTACATAAAGCATATGCAGAACATCATGTGAGGTAAGTTGTATAGTAATTATTAACCGAGAAGGGATTACTTTGTTATTTTGTGCTTTTTATTCAGCTATTTACATCTTTTTTCTTAGTATTATTTTTTTTCTTACTTTTTAGTTATATTTACATATTATTTTAAATAAAGATTAAAACTACAAAAAAGTCTGACAAAAATTATAATTTGATAATAAGACATGAAAATAAAAAATACACCCTCTAGCAAATGAATTTTAAATTTAAATATTATGTGATCGTCTACTTTATAAGAATATTTATGTATTGGCTTTTTAATTAATTCAATTAAATAAGTAAATCAATACCCGCAAAATATGTCTTATATATATATATATATAACTATGAGTTAAATCAATATTATATTAACAAAACTTTATTCCACGAATATATTTTTGGTGGCTCAGTTGCTAATGTTTCTTGGAAAGTTTATGGATGTGAGTTCACATTCTAAATGGGATGGGGTTTTTTTTTTCATTTATTAATCCAAAATATAGACATGCCAACACAAACATAAACAGGATGAGTTACTATAAAAGCATTTAATAAAGTCTTATTTGGGTTATACCATGCATTACATTTTATTTCGATGAAATAATATTTACTCTTGTCAAGGCTAAGGTTTTAATGAAGAATTTTTAAGTAATAATGAGTTTGGGCATGAATTGCAAAAATGAGATTAAGCATGACTTAAAGAATGATTATTCAAATATATATATTTGATGGTTAACAATTTAGAAGAGTTTGTTTAACAAAAAAAAAAACCGTTTTAAGTACTTCTGTATTGAATCAGTGATGAGATTTCACATTTTTTATTACTCCAGCAATAAGTTTCTGATCTTGCAATCTTGGAAAGTAATATCTACATAGAGCTTCTGACACCCTTAATTGATCGATTAAATATTTGGAAAAATGATGACCTGGAAATAATACAAAAGTTTACAAACACACATTTATGTTTTTATGAGATGTAAACTTATAAAAATAATTTATTTTGAAAAATGGCCAATTATAATTTTATTTAGAGAAAATAAAACAAACGTATTACATTTTTGGTGTGAAATGATCTTCCAAAAGTAAACTTCATTAACAATCTACACTTATTCCAAGTGGAAACGAACCAAAAAAAACAATATACATATACTTAACCATGCAATTCTGTTCATTTTCAAAATGTTATTTCTTAGCATCACTGTGGAAGCTGGCTGAAGTTTCTTACCCCAAACCATGTTCCAGTATGAATGGCTACTGATTTGTTGATAATCATGAATGAAATAATGTCATTGTTTGTCCAAAAAGTGAACATAAAGTGACAAATTTTAATCATTTAATTTTAGACAAAAATTACTATGCATATTCACTTTGGCAAATATTCAAGATGAATAGTAAATCAAGTGTACATGTTACTTTTGCCAGATCATAAATTATTCATACCAGCATTCTTTTATGACATCACAACATAGTTTAAATAACAAAATTAACAGTAAAACCAACATTTGATTAATAACTTACTCTTTAATGGAATATTATCTAATATCCACTTACAAAATTAATTCATTTCCTTTTTAGAAGATTGTAACTGTGTTAAGTTTGCTCTTTATATACATCCATTGACTTTCATCACTACCAGGCTAATATGTAAATACCATTTTTTTATTTCCTTCTGTTTTACTAGATTCCAAATTTAAAAAAAAAAAGAGATCAAAAAATTAGTTTTCATAAGACTGGAATATGTTGTATTTTAACACATTTGTTTAAACTGTTTAGTCTTTATAATATTTCATAGAGGTATGTGATCAATTTCTTAAAAAATGCAATGTGAAAGCTGATATAATCAACTTTAACTTGAGGGCATTTTTATGCTTCCTAACTCTGATACTATTGTATATTATTTGATTGAACCACGTAGCTTTTTGAGCACTGTGAATGTGAATTTCATAGACATGTTGGCATTTGAAAGTACTCGATCTTTAGGTTTATGAAAAAAATCTCCATCTATTTTTTTGTTATTAGAAAGGTAATCTTAATATTGAAATTATATAATTTTCTACTAATCTTATAAGTGACTCCTTTAATATAAAAAAAAAACAACTCTTTAATTAGTTGACTGGTCAATTTTGTCAGCTTTTTACTTTTTAGTGTAAATACTATGAAAAGTCTTATATATAATGTTTTTACTGTAATGATTAAAGCACTATTTCTTGAGCAAGATCATTTCTATCAAACAAAGTATGATCTCATAAAAAAAAATTTGCCACAGAATATATATGAGCAGGATATATATAGAAATGATTGTTTTAATCCAAATGATGTTTTATAAATCATGCTTTTGGGAAAAACCATGTTCAATAAAATTAAATTAAAATAACGTTACAGTAAGACAACACTTGCTCATATATATATAAAAAACAAAAACAAGTTTTAATCACGTTAAAATCTGCTGACGCTTGTATTTATGATCAACAGATGGCGTTTTTACCAAAAACACGATCAAGCGTTTGTTTACATAAACGATCAAAGAGTCAGAATTAACCATCTCTTTCGTTTTAGCCCACTTTCAGATCAGCTGATTTCAAGCTATTTTGCTATCATCAGTGAAAGACAGAGCCAAGAAACTAGATCTAAAAACTGACTCCAAGTGTTTATGCACAGAGTTTCTATCAGTTTGCAAGCATGAAATTTTTCAGACAGATAAAGTCTTCAAATTCATCCAAACAGCTTGAAATCATGACCTGAAGGTGGATCTAATGATAGAGATAGTGAATGCTTACTCTGACATTTATGTAAACAAACATACGCTTTGACGGTGTTTTTGGTAAAACACCACCAAATACAAGCATTAGCAAGCTTAACTTGTTTTTTTTGTTTTTCATATATATATATATTGTAACCTAATCACACATCACCACTCATGTACTTTATATGAGCAAATGTCCAGGCGCCAGTTCTATTAATAAATAGAATGATTTATCATTTTATCTGATTCATAACTAATGCTGAGACTCTTTTACTTATGTTTATCCTACAGCTTCACTCAGTGGGAGGTTACAGAAAGTTCATAACATATAGAGAATATAAATAAATGAAGGAAGAAATACTATAAGCTATCAAATAAAATATAAACCTTATTTATTAATTAGCCAAATGATACAGGCTAGCAGAGTTTTATTTATTCCATCTAACAAAATATAATTTCAATTTGATCTCTTCCATCATCCAGTTACACTCTATAATAGCTCAATATAACTCTGACAGAATAGAAAAGCACAACACTAAATAACTCTATTGTTCAGCACATCTTAATCTAAATAGCTGAATCAATGTTGATCTAGGAACACAAAATCAGATCTCAGGGAATCTATAACACAGTTAGACTAAGAACTATATTAACCAGTAATTTATAACTCTAAATTATAATAAGATATAATGAAATAAATTGAATAATCTTTACTGGGCTAGCAATTAGATAGTGAAGGAGTTGGGTATCTTTTAATCTCACATCATCATCCAATAATACTTTAACTAGGCAACACCTTTATAAGTTTATCTCGAGGTAAAATATTTCATGTAATGTTTGGATCTAGGAAACAATATCATCAGATCTTAGCACATTTAATATCAAAGCCATAAAATAATATATTTAATTTTGTAATAGATGTATGAAATATGGAGATGTGGAAACCAAAATTCGAATGCATATAAGAACAACTAGAGACACAGTTTTAAATAATAAACAAAGCTTTTATTTACACTTAAGGTTTAGTTAAAAGTAATTAATATCAGAATAAGACTTTTGTCTTAATTTTAAGATTTACAAGCAAATTTATTAATTGAAATTCAGGATTATCCCCATTACATATTACACAATTTACTATTGACATATTTATAAACGTAACTTAACTAACAAATTATACCCTAATATTCTGACTTTGAATATCCAGGCTATCTAAATATTTTTTATTAATATACAACACTGAATAAATAATACATTATATTATTGGGCACAATATACACTTTGCTATCAAGAGAGCAGCTTTAAATAATCTTAATTAAACAATCGCTTTAAATAAGTACACTTTTCAGACATAGCAATAAAATCATATTCATTCTGATGATTTTGATGATCTCTAATGTGTGGCAAATTAATATGAGATGTTTCAAAACATTTATTTCCTATTTTAAATTTAACAATATTATATTTTTATATATGCGATATTATCTAAATTATGCATGTGTGTTACATCCCATGCAATAATAACAGAAAACAATATTTTTACACATGATCAATTTATTCAGGAATTATTAAATAATTATTTAATTTTGGACAATGTCATACACCTACCAGCAAATAGAACACTATATCTATTCTAATATTCAATAAAGAATTTAAATTAACTATTTATCCGACCACTGACTGAATCACATAGAGCTATATTTTATGATAATAAAAACTATACGTTCAAGAGGAGTCCAGCACATGAGAAGCAAACAAACTCTTTAACTAATATATCAACAATAATTTATTTAAATTTGAAATACACTATTGGTAGAATTTTTCTCATCACCAAACAAACAATGGGAAAATGTCACTTGACTTCATAAACATCATTTTATAATACATATGCATACAATCTAAATAAACTCTACTCATGGCAAAATACTTAATAATATACTAAGGGGAAAAATCTTTCATCCCTACAAACATAGAACATATCAGGAATAACTTCCCTTTTCACAGCTCTTCTACATATCTAGCATTATTTGCTGACAGATAAATACGCACAGATAAATCACTTATTCCTTCAATTCTTTAGAATATGACAACATCCGAAATTTATATTGAGAAATAGTTATAAAACTAAATGTTTATTAAGTAAATATAGTAATTGCATGAAATAGACACACAAACGCACAAATAAGAGTATGAAAAACAATTCTAAGTTATATAATATGCGAAAGTTACGACAGATAAATAACATATTAAAATATAAACTTTTAGCTTAAATGAGACATTCGGTTGTTTCAAATTTAAAGAATATTACTTATTATGAACGAGTTTTTTTTATATACTTTAAATAGCAATACTCTAATAAATTAATTTTATTACCTCTAACACAATATTCTTTCTTTTTTTTATTCTTTCTCTAGCTACTCTTGAAATTAATTCTCACTTCGAGATAAAGAAAGATATATAAGATTGAACCATCTTTAATAATATACCCAAAATATATATATATATATATATATGTTTCACTTTCAAATAAAAGAAAACAAATTACACTTAAGCAATAAGATTTTACCAGCATATCCATCGTTTTTGTGGGTATGCTATCCTGAGACGTTCTCAAAGCTCGCAAATTAAATAAACATATAATATTAAATACATACAACACTAAATCTGTCTAACTATCTATGATGTATATACTATTAACAATAAATAATAAAAAAAATAGAGTCATTCTTCTTTTAAACTTAAAAAAAATATATATATTCACTTGCAAAGTTCCTTTTCAAGCTTACTAAATGATCCGGAGATGAATCCCAAAATGAGTGCATGTTTAAATACGAATATGAAACAGAAAATAAGTTCTTTTAGGACAAAACAATTATAATTCACAATTAATTTAGTAAACATCCAATGTCCTTTAGCCATAAGCTAATAGAGTTTACTTATATATCACACATAATGATAAATATTTATAATAATAAATATGTGGAAAGACAGTTTCAGATATTAATTGGTATATTCTGTTATTTATTTTTAAGCACATCTAAGGTATTTAATTCAATGATAACTTAACATATTTTTCTGCAGAAAATATTTATTTTCATAATTTATAGATTGGTATTTGCATGGTTTAGCATGAAATTCGTATATTGGTGATTATTTATCTTTTCAGCATATATGTGTTTAGGTGTATCAGTGTTATTAGATAGAGTGGAGAGAGGTGGGTGGTGTGAACGTCTATGCTCATATACCCTATATTACATATATATAGCCACAGGTATATAACAAGCGTGTGTTTCAGTTATTATTAACTTTAATAAATTGTTGATAATTGTCCACAGGCAATTTGTATTTCCTTAAACATTAACACATATATCCGTATATTGAAGAGAACAAAAATATGTAATATTAAAGTCCTTCTATTCGATTTAGATATCTATATTTGGTAAGTAGTAGTAATTAATTATCCTGGGTAAGTCAAACTTCTATTTCTTTAATAAAATATATATTATTTTATAAATATAAAATAAGATATAAAGTTAGCATTCACAATAATTATTAAATATCAAACACATAATCAAATACACGTATCCTTTTAAACTTTAACTTCACTTTTGTATAAGTAAAATATAAGTCAAACAGAGCTTATCACAGTAAATTTTGTTAAAAAAGTCTGCATATATTCCCATGATGAAGAAATGTTATAGACATCACACATAGTATTTAAAAAATTATAAAGTTCTTGCATTTTGATATTCTTTTTAACGGAGATAAATAAGAGTAAATGAACTAACAGAATAAATGAACTAACGTAAGTTTAATACCAGGGAAGCACATCTTTAGACAGAAATGAAAGTGTTAATTTAAATGTTTTATTTAGACAAAAGAAGCAAGATTGATACCTTTATACTTCTATTCAAACATTCATCTATAAAGCTTAAACGTCTGGAGTTTCAACAATCAGCTTCATGAAAAGGCTGCTTTAAAGTTTCACTTTATACTGTTTTGGAAGAGAGATATACTTAATAGCAGCAGAAAAACAAAAAGTACACTTCTTGAAATTACAAAAGATAATGTTTTTTTCACCATTATTATTAGCTATCAGTTTTTTAAAAAAAATCTCTCCACCAATCAAAAAAGTCACCTGATCAGCCAAACTTAACTCCCACGTTCTTTTTTTTACATTTAATCAATTAATAAATATTCAAAAAATCTTTTCTAAAAAAAAAATATTTTGACATTCACAATAAAGTCAAATCAAATATAAAAAAAAGAACTTTTTTCTCTTTTTCTAACTTTGAAACAAATGAATATCAATCTACTATTAAATAAATGGTTTATAATATTATTTAGATTAGTCAAATAGCTTACTAATTCCAACATCCATCAATCACTAAAAATATATATATATATTTGCAAAATTATTAAAAATAATTACTGTAATTTAAATCTTTTATTGTAAGTTTGATATTGTTTGTTGTAATTCGGATATGAAATGGAAATGAGATAATGATACATTCATACATATACGCTGCTATGTTAATATTAAATTATACTAACTAAAACATACCTAATATGTCTATGGGTTACAACTGACTATAATATTAGTAAATAAATGGGTTTCAATGAATAATAAATCAGAAAAACATTCAACACACCAATACTATCTTATAAATAAATAAAACAAACCTTGCATCAATCCAACTACTATCATAACACTTTCTGTAATAATATACCCCCTTCCCTGTATTAAACACTATCAAAATATAATAACCACAATAAATGCTTAAAAAATTGCTAACCAAAATCCACAGTTGGCCCACATATGAGTTTTTGAGCCATTAATAAAAAAAATTTTAAGGCGATTTCATTTTTTTTAGTACAATGCAGTTATTCATTACTGATATAACACAGCTTAATTACTTGTGCCCATTCAGAAGGTCACAATATATATATATATATAATGTTTTCATGGTTGTATGATGTAGATAAATTGTTTTTGGGAATAAACCGTGTATTATTTTGCATTACAATCCGATATTTTTATGGACTAGCAAACGCCATTATCAAGGTTAACTTTTGAAAGAAAAATTGTTAGATCTCAAACAATAATGTGACTCAGTGCATGAAGAGAAATGAGATTTAACTTGAAGTAGTTCAGCATTCACAATATGAGGCTTAACAAAATGTTTATTTCACTCCGTTTTTTCACCTAGTAAATTTAAATTAATATTAGATAAAATTAGAGGTTTCAACATAGTTGGAATATGTTGCACTTCATCAGCCCTATTTCAATTGATTCTCTCATGGTTCTTAAATCATATCTTTTCAAATTAGCAATTATTTTTGTATTGTCAAAATCAGGTTTGTGACCAATTTCTAAAAAATGGGAAGTAAAAACTGATGTGCTAATTTTTTGATTAAAAGCATTTCTCTGTTCCTTAATTCTGACATTTATTCATCTATTATACTGATCCACATAATTTCTTGAGCACTGCAAACATGGAATTTTATAAACTCCTTGGTGTTCCAAAAATATTCTGTTTTTAGGTTTATGCTTAAATTCTTTTCTTGTTTTTATAAATAATTGGCATACAAATATTAAATTTACTATGGAAATAGAAAATAACAGATCACTTTTTTTTCTAGATGTTTTAATTGCAAGAAAATGTGATGAAACATTATCAATATCAGTTTACAGAAAATTCACCCATACAAACAAATATCTTAAGCTTAATTCTCATCATTATCCTGCACAATTTTTTTTCTGTAGCAAAAAATCTTTTGACTAGAGTTTATAATTTATCTGATAAAGAACATCTTACTCAAAAAATAGAACTTACAAAAAAATTCTACTTTTTAATAATTATAATAAAAACATCATATGTAAGGTTTTACATAACATTAATACTAAAAAGAAAAAAGAGGACAGAATTGACAATTCCACTTTTAATAAAGCAATTTTACCTTATACTAAAGGGGTTATTGATAAAATCAGTAGAAGACTATCTTGTTTTAATATAAAGACTACTTTTCTTACTAGAAAAAAAAAGGTGATTTTTTTTATATAAACCTAAAGACAGAATATTTTTGGAACACCAAGGAGTTTATGAAATTCCATGTTTGTAGTGCTCAAGAAACTATGTGTGTCAGTTTAATAGATGAATAAATGTCAGAATTAAGGAACATAGAAATGCTTTTAGTCAAAATATTAGCACATCAGTTTTTACTTCCCATTTTTTAGGAATTGGTCACAAACCTGATTTTGACAATACAAATATAATTGCTAATTTAGAAAGATATGATTTAAGAATCATGAGAGAGTCAATTGAAATATTAAAGAGACTTATTGGTTATAGGGCTAACAAATCACAGTGTATTTCAGCTATGTGGAAACCTCTCATTTTATCTAATATTAACTTAAAATTAATAGGTGAAAAAACTGAGGGAAATAAACATTTTGATAAGCCTCATATTGTGAATGCTAAACTACTTCAAGTTAAATCTCATTTCTCATCTCGCACTGAGTCATGTTATTGTTTGAGATCTAAAATTTTTTCTTTCAAAAGTTAACCTTGATAATGGCAGTTGCTAGTCCATCGAAATATCAGATTGTAATGCAAAATAATACACGGTTTATTACCAAAAACAATAAATTATTAATCAATGTTTGTATTCCAATTATAATAAAATATATATAATTATTCAAAATAATACAATAATTAATACAGTAAAAATTATTTTAAAAACAAATATATACCACAATTTCATAGAAGTACTTTCGACTATCTATATAGTTGTTATCAACTAGATTCAAATTGTATTAAAAAAAAACCATTACAAATGTATACAAAAATAATTATGTCATACATCAATTTTCCCACAATTCATTAATTTTTATATTAGCAGCCTGTCTATTTATCAAATGTTGCTTTCCATTTTTTATTAACATATCTTCTTTAATTTTATGTTTATTATTATTTCTTCCAATACACAAAATCTTAACTTTATTAAAATCAAAAACATAATTACATGTTACATTATGATCAAAAAATACTGAAGGAAATTATGGTATATATTTATTTTTAAAATATTTTTTACTATATTAATTATTGTATTATTTTGAATAATTATATATATATATATATGTTGATATGAAGATTTTCACAGGTTGCATATATAAAAGATATATTTTGCGGGTTCATCAGTGTTAAAAAATTTAAATATTGATATACCGACTTTTCGACTTGATCTCACAAGTCATCCACTGGGTGATAAAAGGTTTAAAGACAGTTGTAGATGTGCTACAATCACTGATTTGAAAAAAACATTAAAGTTCCACCAATAGCAAAAATGTTAAATTAAGAATGTTTTTAAAAAAATCTTTCCAAATAGAAGGAAGTTTGCATGTATCATCTCGCTTATTGATACAATCTGGCCTTTTAAATATCTCAATGGCTTCTCTAATTTTGCACTGGTAGAGATTATCACATATGGATATGATCCTGGTACTAGAAAAATCAATTTTATGACCTGAATCTATAGTATGGAGTGAGAATGCTGATGATGATGAGTGCTGTTTGACTGCATTAGCATGCTCATCTCTCCTAACACTGATGCGATGATTACTCATACCTATGTAAGAAGCTTTACAATTTTCACATGAGATTTGATAAACACCATGAGATTCAAGAGGGATTGAATCCTTAGGCTTGTTTATTATATTGCAGATCTTTTGATGAGTAGAAAATGATGTATCTATATTATAGCATTTTAATATACTTCTAATACTGTCTGTAATTCCTTTTACACATGGAACACAAATCTTAATAGCTAATTTATCATCTTTTTGTTTCCTATTTTGTCCATTTTGGGCTTGAAATAAGGCTTTTTTTTTTATAAATTTATAATCATAACTATTTGCTAATAAAACACTATTAATATGATTTATTTCTTCTTTCAGATGTGACTTATCTGAAAGACTAACTGCTCTATTTAAAAGATTTTTGGCTACAGAAACTATCTGATAGATTAAATACACAGGCTTATATATACCTGTGTCTATATATGTAATAGACAGGTATGAGCATAGACTTTCACTGTCTGAGTTGGGTGATGATGAGAATGTAAATGTAAATATCTGTCCGTGTGTGTATTCTTTCTGTAAATCGAAAAAGATAAAGTATTTGGTGTTCTGGTGACTAGAACATCAAGAAAAGGGAGATTTCCATCAGACTCTGTCTCCATTGTATATTTAATATGAGGATGCATATTATTTAAATGCCATCCAGTGGATGACTTGTGTGATCAAGTCGAAATGTCAGTATATCAATATTTAAATTTTTTAACATGGATGAACCCGCAAAATATGTTGTATATATATAATGAATAAAGAACAAATTTTAGTGCTCTTTAATGCAGGTTTTAGATTAAGATTTATCCTCTTATAAACAATGGCTATCTACTCTTTTACTAACCAATAATTGGATGGATAGTTGTAAAAACAATAGGTAATAGAGGGGAGCAAAGCTATAAAAAAACCCAACAAAATTGTTTTAAGATGACTACATGATTTTTGAATATTACAATACTATACATATGTTTATATAAGCCTTTCCAATTACCAAATCTGACTCATAGAAATTTTTTTAAATTTAATGCATCTCTATCAGGTGAAATGGCTAATATAAAAATGTGGTGAGTCTTGCCACCATTTAATGATCCATGAAGATTATGATAGGATCGTTACCATTATATTAATGTCAATTAATATTTAACAAAAGTAATTTAGAAATTAACCTCTCAATAATAATAAATCACTTATATCACTTGTATAGCACACACACACACACACACACACACATGGAATAAACAATTTAAGCTCAAATCATTTGAAGTTAATGATATTGGTTTAATAATCTATTCTCTTGACATACAATGCAATTAAAATATTTAACTCACCAACTTTAATTATATATAAAGAGTAATTATGGTTGAGCAGGTGTATTAATACTATAGTTAATTTTTAATAATTTGCTAATAAAAATAAACAAATAAAATAGATTCTCATTATATATATATATGATCAACAGATGGCGTTTTTACCAAAAACACGATCAAGCGTTTGTTTACATAAACGATCAAAGAGTCAGAATTAACTATCTCTTTCGTTTTAGCCCACTTTCAGATCAGCTGATTTCAAGCTATTTTGCTATCATCAGTGAAAGACAGAGCCAAGAAACTAGATCTAAAAACTGACTCCAAATGTTTATGCACAGAGTTTCTATCAGTTTGCAAGCATTAAATTTTTCAGACAGATAAAGTCTTCAAATTCAGCCAAACAAGCTAGATAGCTATATGGGTCCGATCTCAGTTCAGCTTCTCCACATAGTCAAAGCCTCTGCAATCTATATCATTGCGGAAACCTTTAAAGGTAGATTTATGAAAAACAAAAACAAGTTTTAATCACGTTAAAACCTGCTGACGCTTGTATTTATGATCAACAGATGGCGTTTTTACCAAAAACACAATCAAGCGTTTGTTTACATAAACGATCAAAGAGTCAGAATTAACTATCTCTTTCGTTTTAGCCCACTTTCAGATCAGCTGATTTCAAGCTATTTTGCTATCATCAGTGAAAGACAGAGCCAAGAAACTAGATCTAAAAACTGACTCCAAGTGTTTATGCACAGAGTTTCTATCAGTTTGCAAGCATGAAATTTTTCAGACAGATAAAGTCTTCAAATTCAGCCAAACAAGCTAGATAGCTATATGGGTCTGATCTCAGTTCAGCTTCTCCACATAGTCAAAGCCTCTGCAATCTATATCATTGCGGAAACCTTTAAAGGTAGATTTATGAAAAACAAAAACAAGTTTTAATCACATTAAAACCTGCTGACGCTTGTATTATGATCAACAGATTTTTACCAAAAACACGATCAAGCGTTTGTTTACATAAATGATCAAAGAGTCAGAATTAACTATCTCTTTCGTTTTAGCCCACTTTCAGATCAGCTGATTTCAAGCTATTTTGCTATCATCAGTGAAAGACAGAGCCAAGAAACTAGATCTAAAAACTGACTCCAAGTGTTTATGCACAGAGTTTCTATCAGTTTGCACCATCAAAACACCATCAAAGCCATCTATTGATCATAAATACAAGCGTTAGCAAGTTTAACTTGTTTTTTTTTGTTTTTCATAAATGTACCTTTGAGGTTTTCTTGCAATGCTATATATTGCAGAGGTTTCTACTATGTGGTGATACTGAACTGATATCAGACCCATATAGCTATCTGGCTTGCTATGCTGAGTTTGAAGACATTACATGTCTAAAAAATTTACACTTGCAAGCTGAATAGAAATTGTTTCATAAATGCTCAGAGTTAGGGTTTAGATCTAGTTTCTTATTCCTGTCCTTCACTGATGATAGCAAATCAGCTTGAAATCACGATCTGAAGGTGGATCTAACAATAGAGATAGTGAATGCTTACTCTGATGTTTATGTAAACAAACATACGCTTTGACGGTGTTTTTGGTAAAACGCCATCTATTGATCATAAATACAAGTGTTAGCAAGTTTAACTTGCTTTTTTTTTCATAAATGTACCTTTGAGGTATTCTTGCAATGCTACATATTGCAGAGGCTTCTACTATGTGATGATACTGAACTGATATCAGACCCATATAGCGATCTGGCTTGCTATGCTGAGTTGAAGACATTACGTGTCTAAAAAATTCAAGCTTGCAAGCTGAATAGAAATTGTTTCATAAACGTTCAGAGTTAGTGTTTAGATCTAGGTTCTTATTCCTGTCCTTCACTGATGATAGCAAATCAGCTTGAAATCATGATCTGAAGGTGGATCTAACAATAGAGATAGTGAATGCTTACTCTGACGTTTATGTAAACAAACATACGCTTTGACGGTGTTTTTGGTAAAATGCCATCTATTGATCATAATATATATATTCTAACATTCTCACAGATAAATGAATTTATATTATTATTTCTGGTAGCCTCCCTATAGTAAAAGTATAATAGCTAAATAAATAGCTGGCATTCTAGTACAATAACAATTACTTTTCTTAGATCCAAAACGCCAACTATTTAGATATTATATTTTTACTACATGGAACTCCCGAATATATATATATATATATATTCAGTTATTAAGATTATTAGTAAGGTTGCACTTTTCTCACACCTCTATGTCTTTAATAATTAATAGATGACAGATAAAAGGGTTTAATAAATTCCTGTCTAATACTAAAGCAACAATGAGTAAGATGAAATCATATGATAGACATCATATTTTATTAGTAAGATTGCTTCGATGAATTTTAAAAATTCTGTCTTTTGTTTTTTTTTTAATTTTATATTTAAAATGTATTAATACAATGTATTTTGGGTTTATATTTTAATTTATCATTCATTCTTGTAAAATGCATCTTGCTACTTCTATTCAACATCTGCTTTTTTTATGAATCTTTATTCTTTTAGGATCTGCTGAAGAATTGTGACAAAATAAATATGACAAGAGAGAAGTTTATATTTTTCTGAATTAAACAACTTATTAATGACGTGAGTGCTCATTTTAATTTAAATATGCAGATTTTGTATTGATTCTACTAGATATATATTCTGGTATATGTTTACATAAATACTGATAATTTAAAGATATTTTTCTATGTAATTTTCAAATAAATTTCAATCATGAAGTAACTAGGTAAAACAACCAAACCTTTTATTTTATTACCAACTATTTGTATAATCTATCTTTAAACTAAAAGGAGAACAATTTCTAGTTCATTGATCTAGATTTCATTGAAGTGATAGACCAGACTAATATCTTATATCTATATAACATCTGCAAGGTAGCAATTTTCTAAATATCTGCACGCGTAAATAAGTATCTTGTAAACAGTCATATGGACTTTGGTTGACAATTTAACAGAATTTTTTTCAACACTTTATAGGAGAGATTTGTTTACTTATAAAAATATTTACGAAGCTATGATATTTCCAATTTTCACATATAAATATTTCAAGTGTCAGATTTAGCACATTTATAAGATCTAGGGTAATAAATTAAAAGCAGTTTTATTTTTGGTTTAAAACTGAGTCAAATAAATGCTCTTACTTGGATAGCTCAATTTCTGTTTGCAGTGCCAATTTTTAAATTACTTGTCTTGGTTATAACGTAACTAAAATTTATTTTTAAAAAAATATACAGAAAATTTTATTAAATAGTCAAAGTTTACATCTAAAAGTCTTCTAATCATTATAAAGAATATTTTATATGAGAGGTTTGTTCACTTGTAAAAGTAGTTAGAAAGTCATGAGATATCTAATTTTCATATATATATAATATTAGTCTGATCTATCAGATAATCAAGAAGTACTGGAGACATGAGTTTTGTTGCCAGGCAAAATATGAGAAAAATGTCAGGAACAAAGGAGTGATGTATATATTGCTTTTATTGACTTGATCAAGACATTTGACTCAATTGCACTGTTTGAAAATAGATGGTTGTCCACTCAAGTTAATTCACATTATATAACTTCTACATGATTAAATGAGAGGTTTTATCATTATAAATAAAAAAAAATTCTGAAACATTTGAAATGAAAACTGAAGAGTACCAACTGACATGAACTAACTCCAACATTATTTTGATTTCTATGTCTATGCTTTTTGAAAACATTTATAGGCAGCTGAAACAGAGATCAAGATGGTGAAAATTTTAATGCATTTCAATTAAAATATAATAACATTATCTTCTTTGGTTTTGGGATTTGTACATATCAAAAGGTGATGAACAAAATATATTTACTGTTTGAATGCAATAAATTAAGCTTTACATAGAGATATTAATTTATCCAATTTGTTATAAAAAGTGAGACTTTGATTCATTACATAACATAAAAGTATTAGAAAATCTTTATTCAATGATGTTCGTAAAATTCTAGTAATAGAATGGCAACATCATAAAATCAATTACTATGCTTTTCAAATTTGTAGATGTAATATTATAAAGTCTACTAATGTAAAATCATATCTTTGTTGGAATGAATAAAAAAATATGATGTAGTAAGCTTGAGTATGGTTTTGTGGGAGAGACAGAGTCTGTTAATATTATAAAAATTATCTCATAGCTATTCTAAAAAGTGTATTTATGGTTTTTTATTGGGATGATATGGCTGAGAATTAAACAAAGTTTTGATGTGTTTTATAAAGAGAAGATTTCTGCAGAAAAGGTTAAAACAAAACATTGTCAAATATCAAATAAATTAAGTAATAAAACAGAAAGTTCTATATTTGGATATATTTTCAATTCACAAATTGATTTATATAATTAACACAAAACTCATTTCTAGTGAATTGTTATTATCATTCTTTTTCTATCTTTCCCCCTAAGAGTTTGGTTGACTACTTATTTATGAATGGCTGCTACCGATTATCTTAAAACTAATAAAATTTATATGTAAATAGCATGAAAATCTTCTATTTAATATATGTTATTTTACAAGGCAAAACTCTCTCAATACAGTAGTGCCACCCTGTACCAACCAGAGTAATTAATGGATGACATAAGGCTTGTGCATAAAATTCCTATCCAGTGCCTACTCATCCAATATCCCCAGACTATTTTCTGGCTTGTGGCCTTCATCAGTGAAGAGCCTTGGATCTGAGAGCACTGCACCTAGATCTTAGGATCTAATGCAACCCTCCAGCAGCCACCTTTTATCTCTACTTAACTATAAAACCATGAGAATGAAATTGAAAACACAATAAGATTTTCAATCTAAGCTCAATAGCTTATATAGTCATATGGGTCTGAACTCAGTTCAGCACCAATACATTTTGGTGTCTTTGGCTCTTTAATAACCATAGTCACCACTATCCTATTAGGCAGGATTGGTGTTAAACCACCAAACACCACATGATCACCATCTCTTATACTAGCACATAATTGTTATTAAACAAGGCAAAACTCTCTCCATACAGTAGTGCCACCCTGTGCCAACCATAGTAATCAATGGATGCCAGAAGGCTTGTGCATAAAATCCCTATCTAGTGCCTACTGATCCAATATCCCCAGATTAGTTTCTGGCTTGTGGCCATCATCAGTGAGGAGGCTTGGATCTGAGAGCACTAATGAAGGCCATAAGCCAGAAATTAGTCTGGGTATATTGGATGAGTAGGCACTAGATAGAGATTTTATGCACAAGCCTTCTGGCATCCATTGATTACTCTGGTTGGCACAGAGTGACACTACTGTATAGAGAGAAGTTGGAAGAGTATAAAATAAAAGTTGCAGAAACCATGGAGCAGTTGGTTGGGGGTGATATAAGGACTGGTGTGGTGAAATAGAAAAAGTGGTAATAGGATTTTAGTCGAGAATATGCAGAAAAAATAAAAGTAATAAAAAATGAGAGTTAGTAAAAGTGTAAAAGAGAGGAAAGAAGCATGCAGAGAATATAAATGTGGTATTAAGAATAATGAAAGTGAAAGTGATATTAATGCTAAATGGGGAAAGTACTTAGAAAAGAAGAAGCTAGCTAAAATGGATAATTATAGTGAGAGGATGAAGTTAAATAGTAAATTGTTGGAGGATATTAATAAAAGTGGAAAAGATGGGTGTAAAAAATTTTGGAATTACATTAAAAGGAGAAATGTAGGGGAAAGAGAGATAGTATTAATAGATGATGAGTGAATAGAATGTAGCTCTAGAGGTGATATAGAGAAAATCTTAAATAGATATGTAATGGATATAGAAAAGATGTTAGATGTGAAAGAATTAGTGATAGAAAACATGAAAGCAGTTAGTAATGGGAATATTAGGTTCACAAAAAATGAACTGAATGAGGCAGGGAAGAGATTGAAAAGTGGAAAGGTGAGAGGTTTAGATTGCTGGGCAGCAGAGATGGTAATCAATTTAGGGCATAGAGCAAAGCAAAGTTATTATCATGTTTTAATAAGATGGCACAGAAGACAGTTTTTCCGGGTAGTTGGAGTAATACAAGAATAAGATTATTATTTAAAAGAAAGGGTAAAGATCATAGAAAGTTAAATAATTATAGACCAATACTGGTAACATCAGTTTTATATAAAGTTTTCGCATATATGGTAGCTGGAAGAGTTGTAAAATGGATGGAAGAGAATAATGTAGTAGGTGACGTGCAAGGAGGTTTTAGGTCAGATAGGCATATAGGAGATAGTTTGTTTGTAGTTACACAACTTATGGAGATGAGTAGGAATTCAGGTAGATCATTATATATGAGTTTTATAGGTATAGAGAAAGCATATGATAGAGTAAAAACAAATACATTATGGGTAAGATTAGCCAATTTGGGAATGGATGAAGCTTTAGTAAATATTATTAAGAAATTATATGAAAATAATTATTATACTTACTAATTAGGGGATATAGAATCAGTTAAAGTTAAAAATGGGATGGGATTAAGGCAAGGATGCCCTATGCCACTGATTTTGTTTTTTTGTTGTGTTTGAGTAAAATGGAGAAAGCAATAGAAAGACTAGAAAGAGGGGTAGAGATACCATTAATAGGTGGCAAAGGAGTATATACTTTGTTGGGTCTTTTTTTTGCAGATGATATCCTTTTATGTGCAGAAAGAAGAGAAGATATGGATATTATGTTGAGGACATGTGCAAGGGTGGGTAAAGAGATGGGGATTAAATTTAGTGAAGAAAAATCAAATATAATGATGGTTAATACTGGGGAAAGAGAGGATGTAGATTTTTTATTGGGGGATATAAAGTTAAGTGTGGTAGATAGATATAGGTATTTAGGAATCATCTTATGTAATCAGGAAAATTGCTTGGATGAATGGGAGAAAAAATTGGTAAATGAAGCAAAAAAAGAAAGGGTTTGGTAAAGAAACTAACAGTATTTTCATATAATAAATATGATGTAGCTAGAATTGTATGGAAGGGAGCAGGGTTAACATATGGTAATGATGCATTATGTGTTAGTAAAAAGGTTTTAGATTATTTAGAGAATGTACAAAAGGAGGTAGGAAGACATGCATTAGATGCAGAGGTGTGGACAGCAAAGGAGGCAATTCAAGGAGAAATGGGATGGTCAAGTTTCTATATGAGAGATGCAAAAAGTAAAATGAAAATGTTTGGTAGGTTACAGTTTATGGATAGTAAAAGAATAGCCAAAACATTGTTTAATTGGATTATGAGTAAAAGGCAGGTAACAAGATGGCTGAGAAAGATAATGCGGTATGCAAAAGATTTGGATAAAGAATTTATATCGGTATACTTGTATAAAAGATGGAATGATTGTGTTAGGAGGATTGTTGAGTGTTATAGTGGTAAGGAATGGGGTAAAAGAATAGAAGCATTAATAAAAAATAGGTAGTTGGAGAGATAGAGAAGTAGTATGGGGGGTAAGATGAGTTTAAATATATATAGAAGTAAACGGAATGTTGGAAGTGAGTTAATTTATGATAATAGTAAGGAAAGTAGTTTATTGTTTAAGGCTCGAATGGGATCTTTAGCAACAAGAGAATATACATGTAAATGGAAAACTATGGGAGATTTAGTGTGCAAATTATGTAAGGAAGGTATAGAAAATATTAGGCATCTATTGATTGAATGTAAATGCTTGAAAGCAGAAAGGGTACAGATAATGAAGTTGTGGGAGAATAGGTATAAACAAAGTGTCTATACAGAAAGTGAGTTATTAGCTTTTATGCTGGGTTTGCGAAAAGATAAGGGGGATTTAGATTTAAAGACCATAGAATTGACAAAGATTATGTTGTGGAAATGGGATGGGGCAGAATATGGGAAGACTTTGAGTGGGGAATGGAAAATAAAGTGGCTAACAGATTTATCTGGGCATAGTTGCTGAGATATTCTTGACTTTGTTTAAGGAGAAGCCAAATACATCACATCACATCATATGCCTTGTTTAATAACAATTATGTGCTAGTATAAGAGATGGTGATCATGTGATGTTTGGTGTTTTATAAGTTGTTTTACATGTATTTTATACATAAATTTTCAGTTATCTTTAAAATACACAAAAAAATCTAATTTGCATATAAATTTCTGATTTTGTTTGTTCATAAACATGATTTATAATATTATTTGAATTTTTGGTATATTATCAATCTCATATATATATATATATATATATGTTCACAGAAGGCAATACTGGATTTCTTAACCACTTGGGGTGATTTAATGTTTAATATTTGTATATTTATTTCAGTATAGCATTATGCACTGGAATTATTTTCTATATATATATTCAAAAATGAATTGAAATCATGAAAAACTTTTCACAAAAACACTGTGCTCTTATATATATATATATATGTGTGTGTGTGTATATATATATATATATATATATATATGTGTGTGTATATATATATATAAAACACATATTCTGACAAAAATTGAACAATATGGCCAGAGACTGCTAAGGAAAGCTACAGAGATTTTTAAAAGGCTTAAGAGCATAAATGAAAAGTGTGAATTGATGAAGATAAACAATATTTGGAAAAACCTATTGTAGGATAAAAAATTTTTTTTAAACTTCTCACTCAATCGAATTTGAGAATGAGGATAAAATAACAAATGAAAACATAATTTTAAATTTAACCACACACATTCTTACGATTTGAGAAAAAAGCTCTGAGGAAAATACTTGTTATTGTGCCAAAACGTCAGCTATTTAGCTATTATATTTTTATTATATGGAAGCTCCCGGAAATAATATGAATTCATCATTTATCCATGATAATATTAGTATTAGTATATATATAAAATCATGCAATAATTAACAAATCTATTTAATTAATAATTGGACTGCTTTTTAGTTACCACATTTAATAAGATTTTAGAGTAGGAAATTGACTATTGCATTTTAATTTTTTTATATAGAATTATATATAACAACAATAGACAGTGCAATTCTAAATTAGCCTATATATTTTAATGTAAATTGATTTTGAAAACCCCGAAAATCATTTGTAAAATTATAATAAATTGTCATGTGGTGTACATGAAATGATAAATAATACTTTTATATCGAATAAACATGGCATGTGATAATCACAAGACTTTGTAATTATCACATGCAACGTTTATCTCTACTGTATAAAATTAATACCAGTCTTTGGAAAATCAATTTGCATGAAAACATACAGGCTAATTTAAAATTGCTTTGCTTTCTGGTTGTTGTTGTTGTTGTTATTCTGATAATTTTACATAAAAAGACCTAAAATATTGCAGGAAATGGTTTTTTTCCTACTATAAAAGGTTATTGAGTATGATAGCTATAGGAAAGTTCAATTACTAATAAAATAGACTTAATAATTATCACATGACTTTATATTTGTTTAATATAAAAATATTATTTCTCATTACATACATGACAATTTATGTTAAAATATATGGGCTGAGTAAAGATTGCTTTCTAGCTGGCAACTAGAGAACAGTTCACTTATTAATTAGACCATAATTATTACTTGGCATTATATTTATTTAATATAAAAGTATTATTTATCATTACATATATATGGAAATCATAAATTAAATTTGCTTTAATGTTAAATTGGTAATATGTTAACTTATTTCTTAAATTATTATATTTGATTTACAAGTGTTAAGTTCATTCCACCCATAACTTTGACACCATCCACTTCAGATGAATACAGTAATGATTATCACTAATCATTTACTAAAGTAGAGATTGTCTCTAGTACAGATATAAACTTAAACCTCAGTTAAAGATTAATATATCTGCTGTTTTTAATTAAGCATGCACTTACATGGAGTTATTTACATTTCCCTTTCCCATGTATAATATCATTATAAATATATTAAATA
Source organism: Epiperipatus broadwayi (assembly GCA_028023455.1). Classification (NCBI taxonomy): domain Eukaryota; kingdom Metazoa; phylum Onychophora; class Udeonychophora; order Euonychophora; family Peripatidae; genus Epiperipatus; species Epiperipatus broadwayi. The sequence goes on along the minus strand of JAQFVV010000089.1, from coordinate 5,172,530 downwards.
ATTTCAACACCTCCAAACATTCTTTTAAAATCATATAAATAAAAATCATATAAACATTGTCTTTTTTTACTTATATGATTTTAAAAAAATATGTGAAAATGTTGAGATTATATAATATATTTATAAACTTATTTTCTAACAAAGTTTAAACAAACTACCCATTCAATTTACCGGTAATATATTCTTACCAAGTTATGCAACATTTTAAAATAATTATTCAATTAGCATTTCATTAGAATAAAGAGTCAAATTTTCAACCAAACATGTAATCACAGCTTAAGTCTTGTAATTTAATATACAAAGCCCTTTTCATATAAATACCAAATTTGAGACTGATTAAATATTAAAGTGCATAGTAATCATAATGCAATCCTTTTAAATATATAAAGCATTTAACATTACAAATATTAAGCATTTAAACTTTTTCTGTTAATTGATTGGTTGGTTTGTGACATTTTACAAAAATCATTGTTAATATAAAGCTTGCCCTTTTTGTGTCAATGATAGATTTATTATCCATATAATAGTGTAGTATTTATATAAAAATTATTTATTTTTTATCTGATAGGTAGATTAACATTGACACAAAAGAAGGGATTATTTGCAAGTTCATTAAGATGACCCTAATGAATCTGACCTGTGAATTAGTGTTAAAAAATTAAGAATCATATCTAATGTTAATAGTTTAATGATAGAATAATGAACAATCATATACACTTAAAAACATGGAAAATTTATTAATATTTTACAACTTTGGATATTTTTGTTTTAACACATTTATATTAACATTCATATATTTCTTTTTAATATATTACTATGATTTCTTATTTAAACTGTTATGCATGTAAATTAGAAATACAACCTAAATCAATTCTGTTAACAATGATATAGTTAATATTTTCTAAATAATTTTTTATTAAGAATGAGTTTTGTTAAAAGATTTCAGTACAATCTCTAAATTGTTAAGAGTAGCAGAAACTTTTTTATTAATTCTTTTAATTTTATATTTGGCTCTACCAATATTAAAAATAATTCATCCATTCAGCAAACAACTTTTCACATTTAAAAGATGTATTACAAACTTCATTAGCATCTTAAATGCTTTGTTTTTAATTTGAATCAAACTTTCACTCACATCTTGAGCCTTAACTCTAATATCTTTCCATTTTATTTTAATGAAAAAGTTTTCTCTCTAGCATAAAAAATTTCAGAGGTACAGATTGGCATTGGAATTAATTCAGGAGATCTTCATCCATTATCCAATGTTCTTAATGCTTTTTTGTACTGATATTCTTTAAATGTTTGCTAAAAAAACAAAAAAAAAATTTCATTATCTAAAACTACATTTATAACTTACTCTAGCCTATTTTCTACAAAAGATACCCCTTAATCGTAAAACGTTTAAACAATATGAAATAATTTCAAATCTTATTGCAAAATTATTCTATAATGACTTGCATTGAAAAAAGTGGCCACATCCTGAGATTACTGATTATAATCCTAGTAAAACTAAGATTCATCAATAAATATAAAAAAAGCAAATTTTTTTTTTTAAAAAAAAAAAAACTTTCTTTAAAGGATTAGTGGAAATAAATCTGCTTCTTCTATTTTGTTTTAATATTTAATGTCAGTTTTTCTCAAAGAAAAAAATAATTTAATTTAAAATTAAGATATATATATATATGTGAAAGTTATATTATTAAAAGCATATCAAATGTGCTTATTTTGAGAAAAAAAGCACACAAACTTCCCCAGCAGATTGATCCTTCTAATTCTTATATTGCATTGTATCACATATTTACAATGAAAACATTGCGATCATAAATGCAATTACCTATATAATTTATTGATGTTAATACTTTGAACATGGCTATAAAATTCCTAAGCGAAGAACACTGATCATTTAGTATAGTGGATTAAATGGATTAAATCAATTAATTCATTTATATATAATATGCAATTCTATTTTTTGGAAAAAGTTAATTCTTTAATACATTCATTTATATAATTATTATCACGCATTAATGGCATGCATATGGTGGCAGGAAAGCAAGCAAGCAATATTTTGGGTAAGTCAATCACTATTATAGGAATAATTCAAAATTGTTACAAACAATATTCTGTATATTGTTATTATTCAGATATCATTAAAATGTAACTATTGATTTTTATCAATTTTTTTTTCATTTCATTTAGTTTGCCCAAATTTGCCAAAGCAAAATTAAATTTTTAAGTGAGCAGAATTGAGATAATAAAAATTTAACACTTTGAACAAAAGCAATTACGAACGGTGGAAGTTGCATATAAAAGCTGTAATTGTTGAAAAATGCTTGGAATTAAATTAATGCACATCACTAATGCGAAAGTGATTGAAGAAATAATCGAAAATTAAAATCTCTAACTGACAAACGGAATCATAGCTGTGTAAAAGCCAAAACTAATATTATTTAGTATATTCTTGAGCTTAGTTAAGGCAGATAAAACATTTTGAAACATTCTGGAAGATATGATTAAAATAAATAATAATGACAATCACAGTTATTGATAAACCTCATATGAGACAGATGATAGTATTAAAAATCAAGGACACATATTATGGAAAAACTTTTTGAAAGAGCAAATTAATACCATTGAAGACATTATATTTATTATGATTATGCTATTAAAGAAATAGCCATCAGCACTGAGAAGATTTGCATAGTTAAAATTGATTGATTCTTATTAAAATTGTTATAAAAAAACTCAATGTATAAATTTGAAGATTTTGTGTCTAAAAGTATTATAGAAATATCCAACTTTCGAAGAAAAAGTTATCAGATTGAATTAAGGAACTTGGACAGTTTAAATGCAGCTGATTGTTAAATTTTATATTTAAAATCGGAGAGCTCAAGTCATTTATGCAATAAAAAATATTGAAAATATTTAATATGAACTTATCAAAATCTGTCATACTGTAAAATAAGAGGGATCGGAAATTAGGCAGTTAATGTTAAATAAACTAAATGCTTAGATTACAAATGTTAACAAGCGATGAATAAAGAATATGCGTTTTAAAACTAAATAATGTCTTAGTTTAACTTCAGTAAATATTTCTAATATCACTACTATTAAACTAAATTTTATAAGTTCTTAACAATCTTTTATGTTAATAAAATTTTCACACAGACATATATAAATACAACAATCGCAAATACAACCCCCAAACTAGTAATTTAGCAAATTATATACATAAGCATGTGTCTGCACAAACATACATGATTCATCAAAGTTATATTAAATTGTAAAAAATAAAAATTTTCTAAATGCCTTAAATTCATCGATTTCACTTATCATTCTAGGATTAAATGATTTTCATTTTTAATAAGAGATATTTTTTTAATAAAATACTAAAATTATTTAAGTAGCATTATGACTCAAAACTGTTAAGTATTTCATTTTTTATTTCTTTTTTTTTTTTACATTTTTTTTTGTATAATCTTTATCGTACTATTACTTTGTACAGAAATATTGCTGATTTAAAAGATTAAAAAAATAATGTAATTAAAAAAGATCTGAAACCACCATTAAAAAAATACATATTATATGCATATATACATATATAAACAGAATTTTAATTATTATGACACAAAACAAATTTTTAATTACTATTTTTATATTCCAGATTTATAACTTTCAGATGGAAGAATCGTATTAAAGATGAATTCAAGTCATCTAAAGATACAATTAAAAACTGATAATGATACTTATTTCAATTTTATGTTGGCAATACAGGTCTACTTAAAATTTTACTTATATTCCTTGATGGTAAACATCCAAATAACTCTAATATGTATTAGGAATCTTTTTTATCTGATCTATTTAAAACCTATTTCAACCTTTCTTAAAAGTCCAATCTGTTTGCTAATTCGCAGTGAGATAAAGTATTAAATACATAATAAACTTATTAATCTAACTTGAGTATATAGTATATGTCATAATTTTATTAGAATTCATCTTTGATGTGACACTTTTTAAAATTCTACATTAGTAATATTGAACTTGCAGACAAAAATTTTAATGCAATATTGTTTTTGTTACTTTAAATATTTTATAGATTGTTTCATTATTCCTCCCAAAGTACATTAAAAAATGTTTTCACGCAATAATAAATATTTGTATTACATAGATAAAAAGAGTAAAAAAAAAATCTTAAATTTTTTGCACGTTTATATAAATGTTGCATATATAATAATTTGGACAGATGCAAATCTGAGCTCCAACTATATTAAATGCAACCCATCCTAGCATCAAAATCAATCTACAAAGCAGATAAAAATGAATCCATTTTCATTCATGAACAATGTGCTTATACAGATGGTAGATTTAATCAGTGGTAACTAGAGCAAATATTCAATTCATGGAGGTACTTATCCAAGCTCAGTCAAATTGGCCCTTAGTAATAATCACAAGGCATAGAAAATTGGTTGTCTGTACTTACATTCAAAAATTGTTTAGCTTAAAAATTAAGAATTATTATTATATAAATCCTCATTTTAAAAACAGAATATTTTGAATGATTTATAAGCTATACTTTGTATCCATTGGAAATAACTGTTTTTGTCATATTAATAACTTTTATGTAATTTTTAAAGATTACCAAAATTTTTACCATACTAAAAAATAATATTTAAAAATATTAACATTATATTAATGTTTTTGCTTTGGTCTTTATTATAAATATAATTTCATATATTTACATGTATAAATGAGAGAGTATGTATGTGGACAAAGTTTAAGAAAATAATAATAATAAGCTTATTTTATTTTCTTACAAAGTTTAAGAAAATAGTAATAATAAGCTTATTTTATTTTCTTAAAAAGTTTAACTTCCTAACTAAATTGTGTTTTAAAACAATAGTATTTTAGAAATAAAAAGTGGAGATGGGGCTGGGGTGTCTGCTTTATTTCAGATGCATTAAATTTTCATCTATATGTGAGATAATGTAATTTATATTTTTTTAAAGTTTAAATAGTTATTATTTAGAATTTATTTATTTTAAATACAAATGTCTAAATGCATCTGAAAATGACATTTTGAATGCAAAAACATTTGAAAAATTAAAGCTCCATGATTTCTTTACTTGGTAATTTGGCACCATTGATATAAATATTATAAATTTGTTCTAATTACTTTAAAAATAACCAATCACTATTCATTTATTTATTAAATGTTTTTATATTCATTTGCCCTATCTGTGTTTCTGTCAGGATGTCCACATTTTTTAATTTTGAATAATAATAAAAAAATTGTTCCCCTTTAGAACTCAAACTCACATAGTTAGATTTCCCAAAAAAGTCTTAACAACTTAGCCAAAGAAATATACAGTCACAGAGTAAAATTTTGCTAATATTTTTATTTAACTTGTACTTAATTAATTAAAAGTAATTTTTTTCTACTAAAATCTTTATTATTTTTTTGAAATAATTAATATTTCATAACAATTTTGTGAAAAAAATAATAAATGTGTAAAAAAAGATACAAGAATTAATTAAAAAGCCAATACATAAATATTTTATATAGTAGATGACCATTTGTTGAATGGCATATTTTTTATTTGAACATATTATTAAATTATAATTTCTGTCAGATTATTTTGCAGTTTCAACTATTTTTTAAAATAATACTAAAAAGAAAAAAAATAATATGTAAAAAAAAAATTATTTAAATAATACTTTTATATAAATATCTGACTAAAAAGTACAAAATAACAAAGTAATCAACAAAACCCATTTCTTGGTTAATTTGCAGTTTTTGAAAAAAAGGAAAATATCTTAAGAATTTACATTTGTTATAAAACTATTGGAAACTGCATCAATATTGTCATTTCATAAAAGTATTTGAGATCTTTTTGATTTTTATGATTTATTTGAGCCTCAAATATTTTTTATGAAATGATAATATTCCTACAATTTCCAATTGTTTTATAATAAGCCTACATTCTGTAGATCTTATCTATTGTCCAAGAACTGTAAATTAATCAAGAGAAGGATTATTTTATTAATTACTTTGTTATTTTGTACTTTTTAATCAATTATTTACATAAACACATTATTTAAATAGTTTTTTTTTACATATTATTTATTTAACAGTTATTAGCTGGTAAACAAAAAGATTGTTGGAGTGGAGGCAACTTTTGTATATGTAACAACTGCCTTCAAAGTTATTTGCTTCATCATTAACACTTTTCTAAAAATCATCATGCTTCATAGATATCAATAACAATTGAATCATATGTCAGCTAAATGAGATTTTAATCATTTAATAAAAACACATAAGTGAAATTAAAACTAGAAAGAAAATTTTAACATTCAATTTTGTTTTGAACTTTTAATTTAAAAATAAAGTTTTAATTAATAATGATATTAACTGGTAAAAAATAATTAAATATTTGCCATACCTAAATTAATTGTTTTATAGCGATATTTCTTTAAAATACTTAAAATAAACTAGCAATTCTAATGAAACTTCAAGCTAGATGAAATATCTATATTATCATTATACTAATGTGTCCATTTAAAAGAAATTGCAAGAAAATCATCACCATTACTACCAAGAATCAACTACAAGAAAAAAAACGGTTTACTATTGTTATAAAAATATTTTATCTATATGCTTAATATTAATGTTATTTTTTAAAAAAAAGATAAAAGTTTTTTTTTAATAGACTGAAATTATGTCAACAATTAGGTCAACCAAAGTTATATTATTTTAATTACAAAATTAACATGTATCATACATTACATTTCTAGATTTAATATATATTTGTGTGTGTGTATATGAAAAATGTTCTATGTGAAAGTAGCATTTAAAAGAATATAGAAAATCTGATTATCTTTTAATATAAACCTATTATTATAAAGTGCTGAAAACATTGAAATTATTCAAACGGAAGTCAATCTCAGAAAATGCACTATTTCTTAAATGTTATAAATTTATGCGCACTCTTCCACCAATAAAAAATTAAAAAACTTAAGTAAATCATTTAAGTTTACTATGTACATTATATATACCCCAATTCTTACATACCATGCTTAAATCAGGGCTTGAGTCTATTGTGTGCCTGATATTATAATCAAATATTCAGTTGTACAAATCTATTTAACCTATCACAAGACAAAGACAGTCTCATTTTTAACCACCTACAATAGACAAACATGACTTATAAATGTAAAACTATTATTATAAAGTGCTGAAAACTTTGAAATTATTCAAATGGAAGTCAATTTCTGATAATGTGCTATTTCTTAAATATTATAAACTTAAGTGATTCACTTCAGTTTTTTAAATACTTACCAGCAAGATAGTGTGTGTAGATTTATAGTATTTAAGGAGTAGTGCATTATCAGAGATTGACTTCCATTTGAATAATTTTAAAGTTTTCAGCACTTTATAATAATAGTTTTACATTTATAAGTCATGTTTGTCTATCGTAAATGGTTAAAAATAAGACACTGTCTTTCTCCTGTGATGGATTAAATAAATTTGTACAATTAAATATTTGATTATAACATCAGGCACACAATAGACTCAAGCCCTGATTTAAGCATGTCTGTAAGAGTTGGTGTATATAGTATGTACGCTCTAAACTTAAGTGATTCACTTAAGTTTTTTAAATTCTTACTAGTGGGAGAGAGTACATGGATTTATAATATTTAAGAAATAATGCATTATTAGAGATTGACTTCCACTTGAATAATTTTAAGACATGATATAGTATAAGCTGAGCTGGCATTCCATTCATCACCATATTTATTATTACATTGACTGATGGAGTTTTTGTATGTGTTCCTCATAAGGTTATTCAGGTAATTGTATAATAATTTAAATGAAATTACATCAGAGCAGGAAAATGAAGATATTAATAAATATATTAAAATTTTAGATTTAAAATTAGAAAAATGATGCAATACTATTAATAACTAGATATAATCTAAAACTGAAATGACTTAAGGTCCTACATCCATTATTAAAAATTCCATTTCTCTATAAAATGGTAATTTTGAAAGCCTTTGTATTTAGAAATTAAAATTTCTGATTTGAATATGCAAGAAAAAATATAAAGGTATTTGATCAGAGTTGGATATTTTAAAATCATGTTTGATAAAGAAATAAACAAATTTAAATGTAAACATAAAAACAATTATGAAACTATGGATTCATATGCTCTCTATTCCCAAATTTGTATAGACAAATAATCTTAATTATTAATAAAGGTAATTTTGGTTTTCAATTTTCTTTCACATCAAACAGAAAAATTAATAATTCTAAAAATAAACTTGAAAATGACAATAAAGCACAGTTGGCTTATGTTTTGCACTGTAAGATTTATAATGCTAGATGTTATGGAAAGACATAGAGCAAATTTAAAATCTAGAGTAGCTCAGCATGTTCACCTATAGAATATTGCTAAAAACAATAACGCCTATAATTTTGTATTTTTTAAACATGAAAAGAAACCTATTCATTTCTTTAAACCTGCTTATAGCAATTTTATTTATCTGGAAAAATATAATTAAAATCTTAAATTAAAAAAACTTAGCATACAAATAATTCAAAAAAATTTCCATAATGTTAGGGCCAATAATATTTCTTTTAATAAGAATTGGTCTTTCCATAAAAATTAATTTTAAAAAATATGTTATTGCAAGAGCCAATAGTATTCCTTTTTTCAACAACTGATGTTTCAATTTATATTGGTATATATCTAAGTATATTAAAATTAATTGTAATCTTGTTTTCAGAAAGTTGTTCTGTATCAAAAATCTGGATTAGTAATTTTAGAATGTTTATTAACATTATTTAGTAATAGTCCATATCCTTTTGTGAAATATAGTTTATTATATTTTATTATGGTTAAAGCATATTTAATATATAAAAATTGTAACAATATGGAAAATAGGGATTGATAAGAAAGAATTTGAGGTTACAATGCCCCACAATTGGGTGCCATTTGTAGCAGTATACCACATTATGGCCAAATTATGAGAAGATGGGAAACCATCATCATCCCCAAATAAACAAAATATAAAATTAAATATAAAAGGAATGAGCATGAGAAATCAGCAAAGAACTAACTATAAATCCACCAGCATTACACAAAAGTAATAATCATTCATCATCATGAATGATCAACAATAAAATAAATCAATAATCAATTTTGCAACTGCATTAGAAAGTTCTTCATTATTTAGTTCACTGCCAAACCCAAGGCAGAAATACAAATAATAATTATCTGGATGCACATACTTAGGTCCTATTCCATCAAAATACAACAATAAGTTAAATAATTCTGAGATACTAAAACATCTTGACCATTATCAATACTCTGGTCACTTAGTACCATTAATGTACTGGCCAACTATAAACTAAATTTCTAAAGAAGAAGTAAGTAAAATGAAATGTTGTGCATGGATTTTAAAGGATATCCTTTTTGTGTCAACCAGAATCATCATCATCTAGATGTCCATAACACTAAACATAAATCCCTACTCCATAACTAACTGTTATGTGTAAATCTAGCTCAGGAAGCAAGAACTTTATAAACTATTACTGTGAATAAGAAATAATTAAATAAATAAAGCAGCTTATTATAAATCACTTTAGTTAATTTTTAGATTTATCCTATTATAAGTAAATAGTTTTATTGAGATCATTTAAAAAATCCTAGAACATTAAGCTGTCATGAAATAAAGTCACACACACTGCCATTTATGAAATAGGAATTGGATAGAATAAAGAAATTAAGACTAAAAATATTTTTAAAATAATTACTTAATAACTAATTGATTAACAATAAACAATGACATAATAGTATGAAATTTTAAACATTCATTTCATCAAAAAATATATTTTCATAAAAATTATAATCAATCAGTTGATTTCTATTCATAAATTAACTTTTAATTAAGTAAGTTATTTCTTTAAATAACTAAGAATTGGAAAAACAATATTTTAAAAATAAAATATAACAATTTTTGATTTAGGTTAATTAACCATTTGTTAATTTTTTAGGAGAGAAAATAGATGAAAAGAAAAAATATGTTTCAAAAAAATTAAATTTTCTAAAAATTATTTCATAAATTTGAAGATAAAATTGGCTGGATTTTAAGAAAACAATGTTTCACAATTTGAAACATTAACTTAATGAAAATATTTAAAGTTATCAATTTTTACACAAAAAATTAATACTTTATATTTAAAAAATCATTTTTTTCCTATTAATAAAAATAAAGTGTGCATACACAAAAATATCTTCAACAGTGGTTTTTAATTTTTTTGTGTGTGGAGTTCTTCCAAATTATAATTTTCAGTTTTTCAGCTGAGTTTTCCTCTTGAAGGCTTTTTCTATTCATAAACATGATTAATTTGTCCTTTTACTGGTGTGCAATATTTCATTTTCAGGTTAACAACAGCAAAAATTTAATCACTTTCTTTTAATAAATTTTCCAGGTGAGAGTAACATAGACAGAGACTCGTGCTCCTGGTTGAAGACAAGGTTGTAGATTACTTTAAGGGAGTAACTTCTCTACACTTTTATTCCACTGCAGGCAGATTACATTGGGGATGATGTCTAGCTTTTAGCTAAATTTAGCACATGGTTTTCATTGTAGAAACAATTTTCATAACTAAGCTCATAGTATGCTAAAAGCTTGATTAAAAATTTTGCTATTCTATACAATAGCTTGGTTAAAATTTTAAAGTTTAACTTCTGCTTCTTTTTTCTTTATCAGCTGGATTAAGACTTGACTGCTCTCTTTTCAACAGCTAAATTAGGAATCATTCTTTTTAGGAGACATTTGGGACTTCTGACCTTCACATCTTCATTTTTTCTAGAACAATCTTGCCTACAAGACAATCACAATCTGTCTCTAACCAAATAATTTTTATAACAACCAATTGGGTAATTTTTTACAAATGCAATTGTTCAGCTATTTTCCTCCTTAATCATAGAACATTAAAAAACAAATTAATAAATTAAATTGACATTATACAATTTTTAGCACTTTTTTCTAATTAAAAAAAATGTTCTTGGAAAAAGAAAAACAAGATAATCAGTTAATTACACTGCTTTTGTTTTTGTAATGAAGAGAGATAAAAAGAAAAAAAATGACAACTGTAATTAAAAACAATATTTACCAAAAGGATTAAAATATTATTTTGTTTTGTCTTTTAAAAATACTCCTAAGCATAAATCTTTATTTCTCTTAAAATTAAAATTAAATATTATACAATTTACTAAAAAGAGAAAGTTTTCATTTTCTTTCTCTTGGTACAATTTTTTAAAAAAAAAATTAAAAGCAACTGGTAATTACATAAAATTATTGAAGAGAGAAAACAAAAGAGATTATTCATATGATTTTATACTTTTCTCTCTCTTCTACTAACATTTATAATACATATTAAAATATGCATATTATAATTTTTTAAAAAGGTATTGACAATTATTTTTAAAAATGTTTAGAATATCCTTACTATTATGTGGGAAGGAAAATAAATCATTTCAGATCACTTATTTTAAAAAAATATGCATTGGAAAATTAAATACTATTTTCCCTATTAAATAAGTAATCCTAAACTAGTGGAACATGCTGCCAACTTATCTAATTATTTTTAATGCAGCTATGTAGCTAATTGGTTACAACCTGTATGTAATGCATAATGTAAAATAACAGATAGTTTATTTGATTAGAGCATTATCTTAAATTCAGTATTTCATAAATCTAAAGGTCCACATTCAATTACTAGTCAAGCCAGTAATGCCTGGAGACAAGAGAATAATAACACTTGAAATGTTGTGCTATATAGTAGCCTGTGTGCTTATTAGTAATAGTTGAATGTATTTGAAATATTTAAATGGAGTTTGATTTTTTTCTAAATATATTCATTATTTAATATTAGATAATGAAAATAATCCAAGATATAATTACTAGTAAAATGTTATCATCACAAAAGCTTTAGACAACCACTATAGAGTAAACATATGTTTATAAACAAGGCAAAACTCTTTCCATACAGTAGTACCACTCTGTGCCAACCAGAGTAATCAATGGATGCCAGAAGGCTTGTGCATAAAATCCCTATCTAATGCCTACTCATTCAATATCACCGGACTAGTTTCTGGTTTGTGGCCTTTGTCAGTGAGGATATTAGATGAGTAGGCATTAGATAAAGATTTTATGCACAAGCCTTCTGGCATTCATTGATTACTCTGGTTGGAACAGGGTGACACTACTGTATGGAAAGAGCTTTGTCTTGTTTATAAACAATTAGGTGCTAGTATGAGATGGTAATCATGTGATGATTAATGGTTAAACATATGATGTTAGTTGTTTGGGGGGGGGGTATAATTAACTTTACTATATTGAGGATGTTCATAAAACTATATGTATGTACATGGAAAGAAGGATCTAATATAATAATATTCAAATAAAGATATACTTATAAGAATGTGTCACTACTGCATTTTATATATATAGTATTTTAAAATGTAATGGAGTTTTTCTTTAGTTTAAACTGATTCCCATTGAGTAATGAATTGATAAAAATATATTAAGTGGCTTCCATAAGCATTTTAGTGAGAGGTTAAAAGAAAACTTCTCATCATAAAGCAAGTATAGAAAGTCGTTCTCTTGAGCAATAAATAGCTTTTAGAACCACAGAAAAATGGTAGAAATAACTATAAGTCCAATTATGAGATAGCAAAGAATAATTTTTTTGAAATTTGATATGAGAACTAATGTCTTATTAAATTTAAAATTATTTAATACATTGTGTTAAATGGGTAGGTAAATATATATTTTTGCGTGCTGAAGTGTGTGTGTGTGTGTGATGGGTGATAATGTGAAATAGGGGAAAAAAGTATATTTTCTACAGAAAATTAGATTTTTTGATTTCAAAAATTCTATAAGCAATAATTATTATAATCAATTAGTCATAGTTATTGTTTTCCATTTGAGATATAATATATATTGTTATGACATCCCATGCCTAATACATGATTAAAAGAATAGAAAATTTATTTAGAGAGATCTAAAACTAATAAAATTATAGAGATAGAAAAAAAGAATGCAAAAAAATAAAAATATTAAGTACAAAATTTAAAGGTAAAATAACAAGTAGAAAGTATTATTACTGATTCTTTAAAGTAGATTAACCACTGTCATCACTAGCAACCACTGTAAATATATAAGGGCAGAAAATAAAAGAACACACAAAGGATAAAAAAATGAGTTTTATAATGACATACAAAACTAATTTATGAACCACAAATGTATCTATATTGCATCATATACTGGATTTTTTGCCAGTTTATTTAACAATTTGAAATTCTATCTTTTAATTTTTTCTCCATCAAATGTTATATTTTGAAAGACTTCAACTGTTCTACTTGTAGCTATCAATTGTATTCTATCTTTATCCTCCTAATAAAGAAATCAATACAATATTTCTTTAGAGCATCTTTAATACCTTTATAATGTAAACAGTGTCTGCTTTTTTAGCAACATGTATATTGAAATTCAACTTAAAATATATCTTAGAAAGTGCATTATTATCTATTCACTTCACAATTTATTTCAATGAAGATATACTTCTTCAGCAATACATTTAATAACATCGAAGAAACTGAAGAACATATTGATTGATTTTATGACTTTGCTATCAAGAATTATTTTGAAAAACTTTTCAGAATATATTACAATGAACCATGTTTCACTTTTATACACCAAACACCATAAGATAATTATGTTGCTACTGCTACTGCAACTGCCACTACTACCACTATCATTCCCATTCCCAATAGCAATAACAAGAAGAAGAAAACGAAGAAGAAGAGGAAGAAGAAAAAGAAGAAGAAGCACTCATCATAAATTAGTATGGCTAACTCCAAAAACAAAAAGAGAAAGAGGAAAAACTACTCTGAAGATGAGTTTTAGGATGATTATACAAATCAATTTGTGAATCATTTATTTGTCTGAATATATATATATTGTACCAGTAAAAACATGTTGAATCATTTATTTGTCTGAATATATATATATTGTACCAGTAAAAACATGTTGATCCATCTAACATGAGCTAGAACTCAAAAAATGTACTTCAAACCCAGTCAAGCCCAAGATTTAAATCATAGACCATCCTGGATTTGAACCCATTCCTTAAGCCCCAGATCAAACCCCTAATGAATAACATATAATGATGGAACATGAGAATTTATTCTTAAATCTGGCCCATTAGCAGAGTGGAGAAGATAATGAGACTCATTTACTTAACATAACATAGGCATACATATGGTTGTATGTGTGGAAGTGGAGAAAAAGAAATTTGAACTACTCAAACAAGTTAGACAATAACAAATAGTTTAATATAATGACAAATTATATACATTATGAATTAACTTGCATACATTAGTATATGCATGAATGAGCAAGTGGTCTACCAAATGATAGATAATTATATATTGTCATTCACACTATTATTTCTCATATGCTCTTTTATTAATTAAATGACATATAATATAAACAAACATACATCTTTGGTGAGTACAGTATTAAGATGCCAATCAATTATAAAAAATACTACATAATATTGCCATTAATGCTTTGATTTATGGTTCTGAAATATGATTTTGGGGAGCATTCTTGGATTCATTACAGATATAATATAAACTATTTTCACACCATTATGGTCTTGAAAATAAATAAAACACATTTGAAAGTTACATTTAATTTTATGATAAAATATTTATTAAAAAAAAACATTTAAAAGACAGAATGCTTGATTTTCCCAAAGGGAGATAGTCTTAAACTAAATTACAAAGGCAGGATTGTATAAGATTGAAATAAATTTAATTAACAAAACTAGTAGCAGTTGGCATATATATATATATATATATATATAAATATATAAATATATATATCTATATCAATATATATATATATATATCTATATATTGAGCAGAGCATAATTTTAATATTACATCAAAACTGGGTCATAAAGCAAAAGAAATAATAATATGAAGAAGTTTGCAGTACTGACATCAGCAAAGAAATAAGAGGAAAAGTTTCTGCTTCTGGATGAAAATGAAATCTAAAACTCCCTTCTTGGGCAGTGCTTAGAGAAATATGGATAAAGCATGCCATGGTTGTCACTGATGTGCAGAGGCCTTTTATATAAAGAAAGTGGTCCTGGGTGGGTCAATTATCCACAGGACAAGGCTTGAGAAAAAATCTATGGGTTCAATCTTGTTGCAACCCCCAGATTAGAAGCACGTATTTTATACATTCACAAAGATGTGCTGAATGTCAGTAATGCAGTATGGAGAGATGTCACTAACAACATTGAATATGATTTACTGCTCTAAAATAAATGACCCTTGTTTGAATGTCATAATTTATATAAATAATATGCTATGCCGCTATAATATATAGGGAAAATTTCATTTAATATAATATAATTAAAATTTGATACCCTCCTTTTCTGCGATTTAATATAATTTAATCCCACTTTGGAGATTTTATAATAACTGGAATATTTAAGCACTATATTTGATATTTTAAGAGTATGAAAAATAAAATAAAACTAGCAGTTATATAGAAAACAAATAATAAGTCACCTTTTCAGAATTGAATAAATAACATTTATAAAATAAATAAGGATTCAGAGCATTATTTAGCCTAAGTTCTGGATTCACCCTGGGTAGAATCCAGAGTTAAACAAATGACAAATTTTTACACTAAAATCTAAACAAAATGTTGACTTGTAAAAACACTCTGGTGAGCATATTAATTAATAATGCATTATATTTTAAGAGGATGTTAATAACCTTAATTCATGAAGGTTTACTTAAAAAGAAGAAGAAAAAGATTTTAGAAATTCAACTCATCAGATTGCTTGAGATTGGCATATTAATAATAAAAGCATTCATATAAAATCAAGTAGTAAATAATTATAAATAAATGATCGCACCAAAATTAAAGAAAGTTAGAGTATATGAGAGAGAGGGTAAGATTCATATAATTCTTTGAGAGCAATTTACATTTTAGTAAGATACAAAGTTAATAAATAATACATTAGGAGAAATCTTAATAGAGTTCGAGATTAGTTAGGCAAGCTAGATTTAATTTCAATGGTGGTTTGAAATAATTTACCTTGCAACAATTTAAAGGTCCATTTTTTTTCAAAGTCAGCCCAATGCCTAGTGGTTCATGGATTCATGTTAATTCTTATATGATAGCAAGCTTCTGTTCAGCATTTTAAAGTTCTCTGTCAGCTTTTACTTCATTCTATGGGAGCATGATAGTACAGTAGTGGAAAATATGACCCACAAGGGTCAGAAAGATTATGAAATTTCTATTCAATCATTTTTAAATTTTAAATCAGCATGACTTCTCTTGGCAATACAGTTCCCTCAATAGTAGCCACTCTATTGGTATTCAGAATTAGCCCATTTTATATACAGCTCAGGTATTTTTAGAATGCTTTCAATTTCTTATCTCTAGCTTAAACACAATCTTTAATCTAACAGAAATTTTACATTTCTTTGTCCATTGTTTTTGAAAGATGCAATCATTTAATAACTTTCCAAAAATATATTCAAATCTATTTCCAGATTGAAAATAATTTGACACAAATGTTTATACAAAAGTAAAATCTATTAATCCCATTTTATTTTAAGTAAAAATGTAATTAAAAATTCCTTCCCAAGATTAAAACAATATTATATTTCTACCCCTTTAATTATTTTTGGAAAATTAAGGATTGCATCTTCCATCTTGAATTTTGATAAAAATATACAATTTAATAGGAAAAACAATTTTAAAAAAAAAGTTTTAAAATAATGTATAATAAAGTATTTTTTTAAAAAATGAATATTTGTTAGTATTTTTGCTCCTATAATATATATATATCAGTTGCACCTATTTGCTCCTATAATATATATATATATCAGCCGCACCTATGTATTTTTAATGTGAAGAAAAGAATTAATAATAATACATATTGAAAAGTTAAACTTTATAAATTTTAGGTACGCCTCTCAAATATATATATATGACTAAAGGAGTGAGATGGGATATAGGGTTTAAACACAGGTTAGTAGATAGAACCATGAAGCTCAATTTTAAGTTAAGATTGACTGCTTCAATATATATGCATAGAGAACATACTGATCCATTTTGCCATTTCCAAGTTATTTTATAATGTTTCTCTTTAATTTTTTCAGCATAAAACTTTTTTTTCTGAAATCCATCATCACTATTACAATTGTAGTTATCCAATGTAATGTATTTTCTGACATATCTTTCTAATAGAAACAACTGATATGACTTTTAGACTGTCTTTAAAATAATCAACATAATGTGGACAGAATATATCTCTCCCTTGAAAATCATGCTCAAGTTCATCATAAAACCTTTTTTTAAAAAGTCTTACACTCCCTTCCAAACAATAAATGAGATAAAGTAACAGCTCTATATATAATGAGCTTAGTTGCAATAATTATTTCCCAGTGATGAAATCCTCTAAGGCAATAGTCTTTGCTGTAGATCAACATCTAAGTTCACTGTTCTACTTATAAATCTACCAAGGTATTTAAACTAGTTTACATTCTCAAGCTCATAATCATCTATATTGCATTTAAAACATTAAGTACATTCTATAAATCATCTTTTGTACTGGCAAAAATAGCACAATCATTAGCATACTGTAAATCTAGAATCCAAGAAAAACTCAAATTAAAAATTCCACTATCATTTTTTATCTTACTTTGATCTTTTGTTCATTAAAATACATAAACAATTCCAAAGATTACTGTCATAAAATTAAACAATGTTGGAGCAAATATGCATTCTTGTTTAACACCAGTTTTCATTTCAAGTATATTGGATTTTTCCTCCTGTTTCCTCTCATTCCATCATACAAATTCCACATAATGCAAATAAATTTGATAGACAACCAACTAATTTCAGTCAATTCTAGAAACTTATCCCACAACAGAAACAAATGCCTTGACTAAATCGATAAAAGAATATATCAATTATAAAAATTATGTCTATAGTATTTCTTGAAATCTTTGGTTACCTTTATCTGTGACTGATAGCAATCTATTCAACAAAATTCTTGAAAGTATATTTGTTATGTTGAATAATAATGATATTCCAATTCAGCTATTCTCTACTTCAAGGATCATTATATTTTTTAAAAAATTTTCAATATTTTTGAAGCTACCATATTTATATATTTTGAAACTTCTCTAGATATTTCATCAGAATCTGCAGTTTTTTCATTGTTAAGATTATAAAGAACTGTTTTGATTTCTCTAAAATAGATATATTTGTCAAAATCCAAATGAATAGATAAAATGAATATACCATTAATTAAAAGTTGTCATCTCAATTCTTGTTTTATTATTTCAAAGCTGATCAAAATATTCCTTCCATCTGTTGAAAATATTATAATCATCATATATGAGTATCATTGCTGGATTTAATGAGATTATGACACAATTTCTCAGGTCAGATGTTGTTTTCAATGCAACAAAAAAGATCTAGGATAACCATGTTTACTGAATGTCTACATCATATTAATAGTTTGAATGCATCTAGTATTTTTATCAATCATTGGACTCCTTTCTTCAGATCTTTATATTTGTTATGAAATCCCACATTATTTGTTATTATGCCAAACAGAAAATGCCATATTTCATTTCATTTTAGTTAAATCTCTAATAATATCATTGACAAAAAAAAGTTATGATTTTTTTAAATTAACCTGAGAATACTTGTATTTATAATCCTTAAGAGAATTCCATACTTTAATAATATGACAGTCCTAAAGATCTAAATTAGTAATTTTAATGTTTAATAGCTGTTGAAATTTTAATATATATATATATATATATATATATTAATAGCTGTTGAAATTTTAATATATATATATATATATATATATATATTCTAACAAACAAACATCAATCTGTTTTTAATGCAATTATCATTTTAATCTTGGAGTGTATTAAATTATGATCTAACCAACAATCTACACTTGTAAATGGTCTTATAATATGAATTTGTATTCTGATCTCTAAATATAATATAGTCTGTTTAATGTTACTTTTTTAAGTGCAGATGCATCCATATTCTTTTATAGTGGTGTTTTTTCTGTCTAAACAAAATGCTTGTCATAGTCAATCCGTGTGTTGTTCATAAATTCATTAATAATAAACCATTTAAATTTACAGAACTTATACTACTATTTTCAATAACTCTGGTCAATTTCTATTATTTGTGCCAATATGTGCATCTGCAAAAAAAAATTATCTTTTAATGGTATTGCTATAATAATGTTAGCCAATAAGGCATAAAAGATTTAAATCTCAGAAATTCACTGAATCTAAGGTGGATCATCTAATAAAGTGAGCACTAGTTTCATCATGCAAGATGAGTTTAAAAATCATTAACTTTACATTCACAGCAGCAAACTCTCCATACATTAGTGCCACTAAGTGAAAGTCTTAGATAATCAATGAATGCAGTAAGGCAGGGGTGGACATTTGTTTTGGCTTGGGGAGCACATAGGTTGGTGGAGGGCCACATCAGGGGCCACTTTGTGGAAGTGAAGGTTAGCGAAGAGTCACATCTTTTATTCATGACACAATAAACACACTGCTTTATTTTCTGTACTACCAAAGAAATATTTATTTGTCCATTCTTCATTAAACACATAACATTCATTACTGACTTTACATTTTTTCAGTGGGTTCATGGTTTCACTAAAGTTAGAAATTTATATATTTGCTAATGCAAAGACAAAATTGAAATTAACCAGATCAACTGGAAAAGCACTGCACATCATATCTACACTGTGCATGTGTATTCATGAGGCCATCCCAGTGGAAAATACGAGATAAATATTCGGTCATGCAACGGGAAGAAAATCTCAGTCCAAGACAGATTTTTCTGATTGTCTTGGTGGGCCACATAAAAACTCTTAGTGGGCTACATGTGGCTATCAGGCCACTATTTTCTCACCCCTGCAGTAAGATAATCATTTTTTGGTTTTAAATCTTTCATTCAATACAAGACATTCAAATAATAGATGCTTAAAACTTTATAATACATCCAAACTGTGCATTTTCCTTTCACAGACTGACTTGCTTTTCCACAAGAAAACATGTATGCATACATCCACTAAACTTCCACTTGGAGAAGAGTTTCAATAAGAGCAGCTTCACTGATTTCTAAATCTTCCCAACTACTAATCACCAGTAGAGTCCCATTCTAGACTTGAAGTGCTTGTAGCAAGTAAAGTTCATACATTTTATATATCTATATTTTGAAAAAAAAAGTGAATTTATAATACTTTCCTTTATTACTATCATTGTTATTTGCTTTATAATAATAATATTATTGTTGTTGTTATTTTTACCAATGTAATAAGTAAATGACCAGTTGTGATAATTTAGCTAGACTGTGTTAGATGTGCCCTTTCTTAATCATATTAGGTAGGATGAAAACTGCCTAGACATACAATATTTATCTGAATCTCCTGTGTCACTCAAATTCAATTCCAAGGTGATTCATTAGTGATTGCACTAATTTGAGCAAAGACATCAACATAATACTGCCACCTACTAAGATTTTCCCTGTCACTGTTTTTTTTTTTAATTTTTGAGGTATTGAGCTGAAAAAAAAGATAAGGGAATTGGGTCGGAAATGCTAAGCATATAGTTAATGGATAAAAATATTATTATACAAACATATAATCCCATTATCATAGTTGATATAAGGAGATGTCCATTAGCATGACAGGCTAACATTTACCAGGCCTTAGAATAATTTATGTAACTGGAAAAAAAAAGAGGAAGATTGTTTGTAACAAAAACAATTTGTAGCCTTTTATGAACCAATATCCTATTTTATAAAAAATTAGGGATTTTTATTTGGGATTTTTTTTTATTTATTTACAGTTGGCCTTTATATCTAAAAGTCATTTCAATATTCACCTTTTGTGGAACCCA
Source organism: Epiperipatus broadwayi (assembly GCA_028023455.1). Lineage (NCBI taxonomy): Eukaryota > Metazoa > Onychophora > Udeonychophora > Euonychophora > Peripatidae > Epiperipatus > Epiperipatus broadwayi. Next base: position 5,151,474 of record JAQFVV010000089.1, on the reverse strand, counting down.
TTGGTAGGCTCAGCTTAAAGAAAAAACTCCAGTGTTTTTATACTAGATTGATAATAGATCATATTTCAATTATGCACAACAAATTGAATAGAATATTTATACTACATACAATTAATTTAGATGAATTCGTTATACTTTGATAATAAAATATTCGATTTTTAACCTTTTAATGTTGAATGCAACATAAAACATTTCGTTGTCTAACTCTGCCTTCCTTTTTCAAAAGTTAAAACAGACAAAACTCACTATATGTATTGCCACACACAACAAGCTAGAGTAATCAATGGATGCCAGAAGGCTTGTGCATAAAATTCCCATCTGGTGCCTACACATCCAATATCCCCAGACTAGTTTTCTGGCTTAGGCCTTCATCATTGAGGAGCCTTGGATCTGAGAGCACTGCACCTAGATCTTAGGATTTAATGCAACCCTCCAGCAGCCACCTTTTATCTCCACTTAACTACAAAACTGAGTCTTAAACTGAAAACACCTTAATGTTTTCAATCCAAGACCATTAGCTTATATAATCATATAGGTCTGAACCCAGTTCAGTACCCATACATTTTTGTGTCTTTGGTTCTTTAATAACCATAGCCACCACTATCCTATTAGGCAGGATTGGTTTTAAGCTAATAAACATCACATGACCACCTCTTCTTATGCTTGTATATAACTGTTGTTAAAACAGGCAAAACTTGCTATACATATTGCCACACACAGCAAGCTAGAGTAATCAATGGATGCCAGAAGGCTTGTGCATAAAATCCCCATCTAGTGCCTACTCATCTAATATCCCCAGACTAGTTTCTGGCTTGTGGCCTTCATCAGTGAGGAGCCTTGGATCTGAGAGCACTGCATCTAGATCTTAGGATGGGGATTTTATGCACAAGCCTTCTGGCATCCATTGATTACTCTAGCTTGCTGTGTGTGGCAATACATATAGTGAGTTTTGACTGTTTTAACAACAGTTATACACAAGCATAAGAAGAGGTGGTCCTGTGATGTTTATTGGTTTTTCAAAAGTTGAAGATAATTAAATGTAATGGACATTTTTAAAGATTGTTTTACTCCTCATCTCTGAAACTTAGTTTTTACAATAATTTTTCTAGTTTTACTAACGTCTAACCATTTCTAAATAAAATATCAGTATTTTAAAATATATTAAGTTTTTATTACAGTAATTTACTGAAGAATTAAAATGTTTAATTATTATATCACATGATTCTTTCTGTTTACTATGGAAACAATTGTTTAAACATGTGAATGCCTTTATTTTTTTATAAAATTTATTTTAAAATTCCAATTAATTGTCATTTCCAAACTATTATCTGAATTTTGCCTTTAACCATGAGAACTTCTCATAATTACCGATTACTTCAGCTTACTACATATATGGCATTAAGGTAGAAATAAAAACAATGCTCTTGTTTTACTTACATTATAATGCAATAACAAAGGTAAATAAATATCCAACATTGTATCACATTATAGGAGGATTCTTCTTCTTTTTCATATGTCTATCTTAACTTTGAACATGGTGGCGATTAGTCGAGAGATAAAAAAAATAAAACAAAAATTATCCAAACAAAATATTTTAAAATCACAAAATAAGCATTTTACATCCATAAATAAATTCGCAGTATTTCTTTTAATTATTTGATTTATTTATTATTTACATTCGATTTTTTAGAAATTAAAAAAAAAGTTCATATATTAAAAAAAAAAAAAAAGGAATTCTAATAAAATGTAATATATATATATATATTATAAAAAATATTAGTTCTTGAAGCACAGGGATAATTATAGGTAATTTAATTTATATATATTTAGTTATAATCATTTTAACACACACACACACAATGTATATATTTATAAGAAATAAAACTAATTAATGAATTCTAGCAAAATGTAAAAAAAATTAAATTAATATTTTTATATAAAATATCATTCAGTTCTTGGAGCACAGGGCAATATAATCATAGGTAATTTAATTTATATATGTATATATTTAATTATAATCATTCTAACACAAATGAAAAGTAAGTATGACAGTATTTTTTTGTTGTTGTTAGATATATAATGAATAATTGAAATACTTAATTATAGAAAAAATATATGTATTATATTTGATTGAATACAATTATAATTTATATACTTGGAGTTTTAAGGATTTGAACACTGACTTTCAAACTCCCTTCATCAATCCGCCCAGTCTCATACAGCCGATACATATGAAACACACTTGTGAAAAAGCTAAATAATCTCCAGTATACGTATTTCATACTTAACCAGTATTCTGCGTTGTTGTAGCCTGAACATTAAAGTTTGATGATTTGCTATCTTAATATGAAGCAAACACTGATTAAATAATATGTGTGGAAAATGATGATTCGTACCAACCGATGATTGCTGGTTCAGTACATAATACATATATTGGATATCATTCACTTTTTTCACATGTATATGTATTGGTAGTATGAAATGGAGTGAATAGCTTAAGGGAGCTTGAAAAATCTGTGTTCAAATCTCTTATAATTAACATTAAAAACTACATTGGTATTCAATCAAATATTACAGATTTAGCCTGTATTATTCCCATACTTCTTTCTTGTATTTAAATGAATAAGGTCCTTTACATGATGGGTCAGAGTGACTTAAGATCAACATGGGCTTGACAGTGATATTGACATCAACAAGGGAGTTCTGCACATTCCATCATCATATTTAAAAGGTATGTATGACTGAAAAGTTGGAGGGTGAAGTAGATTGAAGCCTGTCTATTGAAGTTTGAAGATTGTAATATAAACTGTGCACAGGTTTTACATAGGTGGGACATGATCTTGACCAATTGATGAGTTCTGATTTAGCATGATATATGTATATTGGTGGGGTTTTTTTTCATATATGTGTGGTCATGTGTATCAGTTGTGTGAGATAAAGTGGATAACTAAAATGAGCTTGAAAGTCTGTGTTCAATTCTCTTATAATTTACATTGTATTTGTATTCAGTTGGTATTCTGTCCATCCCTCTTCTGTGTATTTAAATAAATAAGGTCCAATACATGAGGAATCAGAGTGACCTAAGATCAACATGTCCATGACATGATATTGGCATCAATAGATTTTCAATGATATGAATGGCTGAAGAGTTGGAAGGTGGAGTATATTGAACCCTAACATTTAAAATTTGAAGATTTCTTATCTTAATACAAACTGAGTACTGATATGTGTGTGGGAGATGATAATATAGACCAATTGATGATTGCTGGGTCAGCAGGAAATATATATTTCAATCATTTAACTTTTTCACATGAATGTGTTTGTGTGTATCAGTTGTATGAGATGGAGTGCATCACTGAAGGGAGTTTGAAAGTCTGTGTCAAAATTCTTTAAAATTTACATCTAAAATGCCCCTCCTCTTCTGTGTATTTAAATGGAAAAGGTCATTTACATGAGGGGTCAGAGGGACTTAAGACCAACATGAGCATGACAATGACATTGGCATCAACAAGGAATTTGGTGTTCCATTGACAGATTTTCAATGCTATGAATGGCTGAAAAGTTGAGTATGCAGTAGATTGAAGTCTATCCATTAAAGTCTAAAGATTTGCTATCTTAATATATATTGAGCACTGATTATATATGTGTGGAAGATGATCTGGATCAACTGGTGATTTCTGGTTCAGCAAGAAATATGTATATAATCTTTTTGTGTGTGTGATTATGTGTGAGATGGAACAGACAGCTGAAGAAAACTTGAAGCTCTGTTTCAAATCCCTTATAATTTACACCTAAAACTCCAAGTATAAAAAATTACTTGTATTCAATCAAATAATATAGATTCAGCCTGTATTCAGCCCATTCTTCTTCAGTGTATTTAAATGGATAAAGTCCTATTCATGAGGGATGAGAGTGACTTAAGATCAGCATGGGCATGACAATGATATTGGCATTTCCAAGGAATTTGGGCATTCTATCAAAAGATTTTTAATGGTATGGATAGCTAAAGAGCTTGAGGGGGTAGTAGACTGAAACTCTTCTGTAAAATTTGAAGATTTTCTATCTTAAAATAAACTGAGCACTGATTATATATATGTGTGTGTATGTGTGTGTGTGGAAGTTGATGATCTGGACCAAGTGATAAATGCTGGTTGAGCACAAAATACATATATTGATTACATCTTTTTCCCATGTGTATGGTCACATGTATCAATTGTATGGAATGGAGTGGATAGCTAAAGGGAACATCATAAATGTTTGTGTTCAAATGTCTTATAATTTACATCTAAAATTCCCCAAGTATATAAATTATACTTGTATTTAATCAAATATTAGATTTAGCCTGCATTCTGCCCATCTCTCATTTATGTATTTAAATGGTTAAAATCTTATATATGAGGGGTCAGAGAGACTTAAGGTTGACATGGGCAAGACAATGATATTGGCATCAATAAGGTATTTTGGGCATTCCTTCATCAGATTTTCAATAGTATGGATGGCTGATGAGTAGAGTAGATTAAAGTCTGTCCAGTAATGTTTGAAGATTTTCTATCTTAATATAAACCAAGCATTGATTATATAAATGTGTATAGGAGATTATGATCTGAATCAACTGATGTCCTGTTTCAGCATAAAATACATATATTAGAGATCATTTGCCTTTTTTATATGTGTGTAGTCATGTGTATGGATTTACGAGATGGAGCAGATAGCTGAAGAGAGCTTGAAAGTATGTGTTCAAATTCCTTATAATTTATAAATGTGTTATAAATGAAATTAATATTTTTCTACTATAATTATTTTGGTCTTTTGGTTAAGTTCAAAAGAAAAAAACTGTAAGAAAAAAAGAGATTGTAAGAGATAAATAAAATGAAATATGAAAAAAAAAATATTACTTAAAAATCAAGTAAAGTGGAGAAAGTTTTAGAATTAACAATGGACATATACAGTAGTATATTTCTAAATGAAAAATATCTCAAAATGTTTTTTTTCTGCTCTTTCCTTTGTTTTTAAAAGTTTAAATTATGCATTAATATTTTATTTAACATTTTTAATATTCTTAATTTTGAAATAAACATCTAAAAATGTATTTAAGTAGTTTAAACTTTAAAATAAACATAGCTTTAATGTATGTGCAGAAAAAGGGAGTGAATCACTTTCCCTAATCTATGTATTAAAAGCACTCTAAATGTTAACTATTTAATGATATTTGGTACAATTTTTTAAACACATGATTGCCTTTATTTTCTTACAAAATTTATTGTTCTACTTAATGCTCTGCCTATTTAAAATTTTCTTGCATTTATTCTAAATTATGATAACTTTTGTTTATTTAGTTCACAATCACATTTGATGAATATTTTCTCTATTTTATACCTGGAATATACATTATTTCAATAATTTCTATACTTTCTCTTTCTTAAAGGCTCATAGTATTTAACTATGTTGTTTTTTATTTAAAGCCAATTTATTTATTCTTTTTTAAAAAAAAAAAATTTCACGACTCAATATTGCCATTTCCAGAACAAATATTAATTTTCTATTACATATTTTTTCAGACAAAACATTCATGTTTATGTTATCATTAAAAAATTTATATAAATATTTTTTATTTCTTTGTTGTCTTCCTTTTTTACCTCATTTAAATTATCATTTTTTTCTTTATCTCTTTATTTTACTATTACTATATTATTATGTCTGCATTCATACAAACTGTTTGTATTTTTTTTTTTTTTTAAAAAAAAGATCCACTATATAATAATTGTCATGTATCATGTAAACTATCATTTTCAAATTCACTTTAAATTTTCTAAACAACTTCATTTAGTATATAAATGTCTATCGCAAATTAAATCTTTCATGATTAGATTCAAGATGGTAATCAATTATTTGGATTCCTTCAATTCTATGGTTACAAAATTGTTTTGCCTTGTTGACTTTTAATGCACTAAGTTTCCTACCTTAAAAGTGATCAAATAAGAAATCTACAACAAATTTTCTCTCAAAACTGAAATATATATATATTTAAACTTCTAATTCCAGTTTTCAAAGATCTCTTCAATAGACCTTTACAAAAAAAAAAAAACAATAAAAAAAAATGTAGTACTTATCAGGCATGCCAACAGTTAGATGGGGAATGCTTGGGTGTTTTAGGATTTTGGGTTATCTTTTACTAATAATTAGCTACATTTTTTTTTACTAATATTAGATACTTATCTGACATTTCTTTCTGTAAAAAAAATCCTAAGACTAATTATAACCTGAAAAAAAAATCCAGGCAATAAGCCATGATAAGGGACTTTATAGAAAGAGTACTGCTTTCTTAAACTTCAAAGGGACTTTATAGAAAGAGTACTGCTTTCTTAAACTTCAAACATCCAAGCTTTAACTTTAGCTTAAAGGTCAACTCACTTTCTTATTTTAAAAAAATGTTGTAATTAAACAGCGAAATTATTTTAATCTGATCACAGTTGAAGCTATATACTAATAATAAAACCAGAAGACTTAACTTACATTCTTTTAAGGTTATTATAAATAAAAATAACTTTGTTTGCTGCTTAATTTTTAAAATTGATGGGAGTTGGATTTTAAAATGATAAATTGTTCCAAAATGTGTGTAGTCAAATTTTCTAAGTATTTGCAAAATTTACTGTAGATCGAGAAAATAGATTCTATTAATGTTTGGACCTTTGAATTTTTGTTTTCTAAAAAAAATTGTTAAAGTAAAATTGCTATCAAACTTGCAACAGCCTATAGATATATCGTCTTTTAGATGACAATTTTTGAAACATGATTAAATTATACAGAATTTTTTTAATAAAACTAATGATCAATGTTATACATTATATAATGACATCATTATGTCATTTTATTAATGTGATTAATGTCTACTTCATATCAAATAGCTAATGAATCTATTTTTCAACCTTTTTTTAATTTGTATGATAGTTAGAGGTGCTTGGAACAATGCATTGAAGAGTATATTACCAAACTTATAACTAACCTATACTTTATTATTCATCTTCAACTTGTTTCATTGAAAGTTTACAGCTACATATACTTAAATTATTTATAGCAGTCGAATATTATATTAAATAACAATTTTCTAAAAACACTCATTTAATTTTAAATCCAGTAACAAATAATCTATTAATCTTTTTCTGCTTAACTTTACTGGTGAAATGTTTTATAATCATATTATTGAATAGTTGGTGTTTTAAAGAACTTGCAATATACTGTTTAAAATTCTCATCATTCAGTTGAAACATTATTTCATTTTTATGTGTTCAGCTCTACTTATATAAGCATTTGTGTTTACAAATCTTCACTTTAAGTTTGACAGGCTAAGTCATACAATCTCATAATGTAATGCTGTAAAAACTATTAAATATGGAAAATTGATTAAAGACTTGTATTTGTAGAAAAGTCTGCTACCCAAATAGTGGACATATGTTATCATGAACAACATACCAATTACATTGTGATGCTAAATAATTTATTTCATAACATCACATTTTATTATTCTTCATTTATCTATTAAGATTATAAATCAATACTTGTGAATGAATCACAATTGTCCAAAATAATATTATTTTAAAGATGAGGGTGGTATTAATCTCAGTGATATTAAATTATTACTTGTTAGTCAGATAAAGCTGTTCTTGAACTTAGTCCAATTAAAACAATTTAAGAATTTTTACTTTGACAACATATTACTAATTCTTGAAATCTAAAATCACTGTTTTATCTTTTTCAATTTTTTACATAACTCTTATTTATAACTGCATTTATACAACAAAATCAATATTTGTCGACCTCAAAAATTTGGAGTATTTAGTCAGTTAAAATAATTTTACTAAAAAAAAATTATCTGTTAATTCAATAGTAACTTTTCACATTTATTTACTTAAAAAGTTAACTCCTCACTTAATAAAGTTTAAAACATTGTTACTATAATGCATATTGCTTAATGCAAATTGTTGTATCTTGTATTCTGACTATTCTCTCCTGCAATTCAATATAAGATTGTTTATATAAATGATCAATTCTTTCTATCAACTTGCTTCTAAGTCACCTATACAAATCTCCTGTATGCCTCTGCTATTTACAAGTTCAAGTTAAATAGAATTAATTCATTCTTATTCACAATTTTATTATCAAATGAATTATTTCTAATGTGTGAAATTATTTTTAGATGATACTATTAACATCAATATAATTGCTAATTGTTTTAATATATCCAAGTTATCTTTAATAACATCTTGATAACAATTTTTAAATATCAAATTATCATTATCATTGTCAGTCACTTTTCAAAAAGTAGGTTCCATGAACCAAACTGGACTACATTCTCTAAAAATTTCTATTTTTTATTTATTTTTCAAATCTCATAATTATTCCACTGTTTAAGATCATTAATTTTTTTCTATCTCTTTTCCTTATACTTTCTACTGTAACAGACAGGGTTCGAATACAAGAGATAATGTGACATAGAGTGTTAGTTGCGAGTGTTGATAGAGAGTGACTGTGTATATGCGAAAAGATGTATAAATAGTCATTCGAACCCTGTTACAAAGAGTGTGAAAGTAATGCGTAATCTGTTAAAGGCTGGACGGTATGCTTATATAAATATAGTTGTATGTGTGTTATTATAAAGTGTCTATATGTATTAAAGGTTATATGTGGGATTGACGAAAGGCAATTATATATGGAGTTGTATAAATTTGTTATTGATTATACATATATATATTTTGTTGCTCGTTAATTTTTTTAAATTCTACTTTTAATAATATTGGTGGTAACACGTGTTTCTTGATGAATCTATTGAACATATAAAGCTACAGAAATAGAAATAACTGAAACTCAGGCTTGTTATATACCTGTGGCTATTTATATGTAATATAGGGTATATGAGCACAGACTTTCACACCACCCACCTCTCTCCACTCTATCTAATAACACTGATACACCTAAACACATATATGCTGAAAAGATAAATAATCACCAATATACATATTTGATGATTGCTGGTTTAGCATGAAATACGTATATTGGTGATTATTTATCTTTTCAGCATATATGTGTTTAGGTGTATCAGTATCATTAGATAGAGTGGAGAGAGGTGGGTGGTGTGAAAGTCTGTGCACATATACCCTATATTAGAAATAGAAATGAATCAGTTGCTGTGGGCAGTTTGAATTAATGACTGTCTTCTAGAAGTCTGAGAATTGGTCACATTGGTATTCTGAAACAATAGAAGATCTGGTCAGCGGCGTACAAATATATAAGGAAAAATACGAGGTTAAAGAGGGTAATAGAAAAGTACTTTTTTTGTGCTCAAAAAAAATATAGTGGTGATTAGACGGAAGGGGAAAGATGTGGCTGGGATTTCAGATTGTATTAATGTACAATTAATTAAGAAGTTTTATTAATATTCCCATCAAAATGTTGGGGTAATTAAATAGTGTGAGTTTCGTTAAACCGGCCCAGTGGATTGTTATTATAGAACTCACCTGAATCGGATTTATTAAATTCGCTGTTTAAAATCTATCAAGTGTAATGGCGGCGAAGTACCTTAGACAATTTGGACATCTTAAGTGAGTGAAATCATCTACTCCACCTCTATGATAAACTATTCGGCATATCACATTGGAACTGTTTACCATCCTTAGAATCGACAAATATCAATAAGGCCAGTATTTCTTTAGAATTATAAATGTGCAAACTGTTAGCTTTGACCACGTGGACAATCAATCGTAATTAAAGTAAATTGACCTTTTCTCTCTAAATATATGTTCAATAAATGCGTAGTAATGAGGGGACTCGTGTTACTTCTATATTAAATACTGTAATAAATCTTGTTTAAATTAAATAAAAATAACAACATTAAATAAACAACTCTGATGTATAATTGCACTATTTCGTTGATATATATATATATATATATATATATGAATCATATATGTGTGTATTGGAATAAATGGGTTGTGCGCATGAAGATTAAGATATGTATATGCATGTGTAAAACTTAGAATTTAATGGCAACTAGTAGCTTAATTTTGTTATAACTTCTGGGCTAGAGTAATAGATTTATAAACAGGTAAATTATAGTGTAGTATATGTAGATATATGTGACATAATCGGGAATTGTCTTGCTTTGTTCTCTAGTTAGACCATGTTCCCCAGACCTTGAGATATTGAGCTAGTCTGGACGCGCTACCCTAGATATATATATTCAGAACCCTATTTATGTTTTCGATGAGTATAATTCTTATCAAGTGTAAGATTGGTGCTTGAGATGGGATTAAACCCATGCTCATAAATATATTTACTTGAAGCTGCGGAAGAGATCGTATACGTGTATAAATTATGCAACAATAATATGGGTAGACGCTTACAATGGCATCCCAATGAATGAGGCTGCGAATAATGGAGAATGGGCATTAAAAGGGCATCCTAACGTAACGTAAAAAGAGCTTTCTAACGAGAGTTGAAGAATTTTTTTAAAAAAAAAAAAAAGGCGATAGAGAAAACAGAGGGAGTTTAAACACATATTGGAAATATAGTAAATGGGCATATTTTGCAATGTGTGAATATACGTGTAGAAAAGTTCTCAAGTGGTCAGAGGGGAAAATCACATTGATGTCTGTTGGGGTTTAAGAAATTTATCTAACATTGGGATATTATAAAACAATATCGTTCCATATGATAGTAATGAGGGATGAAGGTCTATCAGGTGGGTCATGCAGTGGATCACTGGAAGACAGGGTGACGAACCTGGCACATAATTAAAATAGTAATAGAGAGAAAATGAAGCCAAAAAATAAACAGAAAGGGGAAAAGCAGAAGGCAATGGAAGAGAAAGAAGTAACTGTAATAGAGAGGATTTTAGAAAAATTAGAAAGTCTAGAAGTCCGATTTCAGGAAATGGACGAGAGGTTCGAACTGAGATTTCAGGAGATAGAATGGAGACTGGGGATAGAAAACAAGGAAAGGGCGGAGAAGTCTGATGATAAAGAAGTAGAAGGAAATTTAGATGAAAGAGAGAAGAATATAAAACAGAGGCCGAAGGCTATTGAGACTGAAAGACAAGCATATGGGTAAATGTATGGATATGGCAATACACACCCACATGAACCACTTCTTAAAGATATGGCAGTTTGAAGGCCAAATGGGGGAAGCTCCCATGGAACATCTGCAAAGCCTACGAAAATACTTTGGCATGAATCCCATGCCAGAGGAAGGTAAATTGGTGGTAGCATACAGCCATCTAAGCAGGAACATCCAAGCATGGTGGGACTCATTGTCCCAACAGCCCACAACCTTTGAGGAGTACCAGAAGAAGATATGAGAGACTTTCTGGTCAGAAGACCGCCAGGAACTCATACAGTACCAAGTGATGTGAGAGAAATATGAGGAAGGGAAAAAGAAAAATTTCTCTCAATTTTTTCATCGCCAAGTGGTGAGACTGAGGACACTGGATGTGTGTCATTTATCAGAAAGCCATATCATTCGAATTGTAAGGCACAATATGCCTATGAATGTGGAAAGAACGATGTTGGGGGTGAGGAAGGCATCCATCGGAGAAGTGGCAGAGTTTCTTAATGCTCTGGACATGAGTATATATGACCATAACATACCATTGGAGTGAGGGAAGGAAGTTCAAGATCAGCAAAGTATTAAGTTTGGGATGGAAGAAGGACATGGTAGTGGGGACGCCGCACATAGAAAAGGCAGTGATGATAGTCACAGACTGAGATGGCAATATGAACCGGAAGCTCATCATCTGCCAGATAAGCCAAAGTTCGACCAAGGAAAGGGACCGTGGCCACCGAAACAGAAAGGTAGTAGCAAAGGGAATAGGGAAGAGTCATTTAAGAAGCCGTTCAAATACATAGAAGGTATTTGAAGGCTATTTCACCAGGAGGGTATGTAACAGACAGGGTTCAAATACAAGAGATAATGCGACATAGAGTGTTAGTTGCGAGTGTTGATAGGGAGTGACTGTGTATATGCGAAAAGATGTGTAAATAGTCATTCGAACCCTGTTACAAAGAGTGTGAAAGTAATGCATAATCTGTTAAAGGCTGGATGGTATGCTTATATAAATATAGTTGTATGTGTGTTATTCTAAAGTGTGTATATGTATTAATGGTTATATGTGGGATTGACAAGAGGCAATTATATATGGAGTTGTATAAATTTGTTATTGATTATACATATATATTTGGTTGTTTGTTAATTTTTTCAAATTCTACTTTTAATAATATTGGTGGTAACACGTGTTTCTTGATGAATCTATTGAACATATAAAGCTACAGAAATAGAAATGAATCAGTTGCTGCAGGCAGTTTGAATTAATGACTATTGTCTAGAAGTCTGAGAAATGGTCACGTTGGTATTCTGAAACAATAGAAGATCTGGTCAGTGGCGTATGAATATATAAGGAAAAATACGAGGTTAAAGAGGGTAAAAGAAAAGAACTTTTTTGTGCTCAAAAAAAAATATAGTGGTGATTATATGGAAGGAGAAAGACATGGCTGGGATTTCAGATTGTATTAACGTACAATTAATTAAGAAGTTTTATTAATATTCCCATCAAAATGTTGGCGTAATTATAAGTGTGAGTTTCGTTAAACTGGCCCAGTGGATTGTTATTGTAAAACTCACCTGAATCAGATTTATTAAATTCGTTGTTTAAAATCTATCAAGTGTAATGGCGAAGTACCTTCGACAACTTGGACCTCTTAAGCGAGTGAAATCATCTACTCCACCTCTATGATAAACTATTCAGCATATCACGTTGGAACTGTTTATCATCCTTAGGATTGACAAAATATCGATAAGGCCAGTATTTCTTTAGAATTATAAATGTGCGAACTGTTAGCTTTGACCATGTGGACAATCAATCGTAATTAAGGTAAACTGACCTTTTCTCTATATATGTGTTCAATAAATGCATAGTAATGAAGGGACTTGTGTTACTTCTATATTAAATACCGTAATAAATCTTGTTTAAATAAAATAAAATAACATCATTAAATAAACAACTCTGATGTATAATTGCACTATTTCGTTGATATATATATGAATCATATATGTGTGTATCGGAATAAATGGGTTGTGCGCATGAAGATTCAGATATGTATATGCATGTATAAAACTTAGAATTTAATGGCAACTAGTGTAGTAGCATAATTTTGTTATAACTTCTGGGCTAAAGTAATAGATTATAAACAGGTAAATTATAGTGTAGTATACGTAGATATATGTGACATAATCGGGAATTGTCTTGCTTTGTTCTCTAGTTAGACCATGTTCCCCAGACCTTGAGATATTGAGCTAGTCTGGACATGCTACCCTAGATATATATATTCAGAACCCTATTTATGTTTTCGATGAGTATAATTCTTATCAAAGTGTAAGATTGGTGCTTGAGATGGGATTAAACCCATGCTCATAAATATACTTACTCGAAGCTGCAGGAGAGATCGTATACTTGCATAAATTATGCAACAATAATATGGGTAGACACTTACACTACAGTTCCTTTAGCATATCGTTCATAATTCTTTTTCTTTTACTAAGTTCATGTCCAATCTGTTTCTCTTTCTCTTAATAATTTTCTTCAAAAATAATCTTTTTTTATTTACACATTTCAACATTTTATAGTTTTGATCTTATTTTCCCCAAATAACTTTTCCATTCTTTTATAAGTCCTATTTTTAAAATATCCATATTTTTTTACTCCTTTTCCCCATTAGTCATGTTTCTTATAACAATTCCTTCATATACACATTAATACAAACAAATTTTTTCTACCTTCTTTATTTTCCTTACAGTTCCGACTGTCCAGCAGTTTTCATCAGAGCTCTACTTCTTCTCTGCTATTAAGTAAAATTAGTCATGTTTCAACTCTCTATATGGCAATATTTCAAATTTAAAAAAAAAAAAACATTTAACAAATCAATTTCATTGCTTTCAGTCTTTAGAAATTTATTTTACTCTCAAATATTCTATCCATCATGTCTATTTTACACAATACTTTATCGAGCTCGGCCCCACAATCTATAAACACTGCTATACCCCACAATCTATAAACACTGCTATATCATCAACAAACTTAATATAATCATTTTAGGTACTCTCCACTAATGTTAATTTTATCTTTACCAAAATTATATATCTAACATACTTATTAAATAAAATAAAAGCATGAAATTTCCCTACTTTATTTCTCTTTCCATACTTATCTTTTCTGCAAGAAGACCATTCAAATGTACATATATCTTTTTATTCATATTAAAATTTCTCAAGAAATATTTTTTCCTTTCAATCTGAACTTTTGTTTTTTAATACACTCCGACCAACTTCTGTCATTGCATTATACCATATACTTTACATTTATTTTGTTGATTGATCTTTAAAAAGTCTTTTTTAAAGACCAATAATTCATCATTATAGTAATTCTATATTACCAAATTGCTTCCATCCAACTTTAAGGCTGCACCAACAGAATTTCTAAATACTTCTACCAAATTCTAAAAAATTAAATCATTATTTGAATATGTTATTTCTTAATAAATGGAGTTATTAAATTATTATTTTTAAAACTCTGATATCCCCATTCAGTTGGTTATTTATATGTTGCAATTTTTTATGCATAATAAATATGCCAACTGATATTTTGAATTATTAGTCAAATAATAAAGTTCTTTATCTCACTTTTATCATTCAACACAACTCACTATCTTAAATGTAGAGCTAGTTTGAACTTAAATTTGCCTCAAATAATTATCGTTTTTATGTTAGAATGGGTATCACCACATTAATTAATTTATTTTAAAAGTTTCATTGACTTAACTAACTTGTTAATTGCATTATTATTTTTAACTTGTTAATTGCATTATTATTTGATGGAAGCAGACATTTCTCATAGTAACATAAAAAGCCATTTATTTTCATCAAAATTTCTGGATGTCACTTCTTATTAATAAATGCAGATGATCCAGTTTACAAAATCTTTGTATGTCACAATTCTAAATACTTTTTAAGCTACTTTATAGTATTACTTGCATAATTCCTTAAACTGTGTGTATTTCAATGTCCTCTTTGTTTTTCAATATTATTGAATTTTGTATAATGTACTTTGCTTATATACTCATGTGAATTTCTGTATTATTAGTTCGACAAGAATTTTCAAATAGGCAATGTTTGATGATGATAACAACAATGACAATAATAATAATAATAATAATAATAATAATAATAATAATAATAATAATAATAATAATAATAATGATGATGATGATGATGATGATGAAATAGTCATGCAATAAACTTTAATATTGCTTGAAAAATGTTCTACAAACTTCCAGGTTTGAACCTCCTAAAACCAGAAATTCCACACACTTTAAAAAATATATATATATTGACTCAGCAAACAAAATTCAACAACCTTAAAATACTTTTCTGTGACAACTTCAAATTAGTAAGAGACATTTCTTAATAAATAGATAAATTTTTTCACAGATTCAACCCAAGAACATGGTGACCACACAGGCAGCTTACCAATTGGTTGGCAACAGCATAATCTTCACAGTGTCAAAATCTTCAAATACCAGTAAAACTTATTTTAATGCAACCAAGACCAACTAGAAAATTACCAAGTGCAGAATTAAAGCAACTGCACTCAACAATAAAACACCCACCCACTGCCACTTCAGAAAAACTCATCAAAATGAAATCAAAGAACTAGACCTAACAATATATGAAAATCAAGATCCCCTTCCACATGAACTAGAATGATAATGAATTAGAAGTCAATAATGACCACTTTAACAATAGCTTACCTTGAGGTTTATTTACATCTTTCAAATAATTTTTCCCCTCATCCATTAATATTATCACCTACAGATTCCAGCATCTTTTATATACATTTTTCAGACACCTGTTATAGAAAGTTTTAATACTACATGGGCTGTGGGAAATTTTTCTGCATATTACTGAGCACTCCAACCCAAGATTCTCATACTTGATTTTTTCAATCCATTCCAAAGGAGAAAGATTCAAGCTGACATCAGAACTCTGGATAATTACACACTGGTAACCATCAATCAAGATTGCCAAAGTTATATAACAGGGGTAGTAAAAACACATAACTTGGTTACAACAGCCAACATTTTCAAAGAAAGAAGAAGCCATTTTTGGTAAGGTTATACCATTTCAAGCTATATATCTCAAAGATGTACTTACACAAAGATACGAGTACCAATTAAAACTACTCAGTCAAATCAACCCTGACCATTCCAATGCAAATTATGGATTAGGATGTCATGATATGCCTCTATATAAGAGACTTAAATCCACCATGTTACTCATGTGGCCAGTGTGGCCATCTTACCATACACTACATGGCCAAACAAATATCACAAGCTCAACTAACAACCAGCCAAACTAATGCAAGTTACCAAGAAAACACAAATACACATCCAATCACTACTGATTCAGGCACACTAAATAAAGTCAGGTGTCATGTCAGCCCCAAAGGTTCTGAGTCCAACCATCCAGTGAAATACATGTGCACATCCTGGATCTCACAACCACAAGGTCAAACATTGATAATGCTATTATTACAGACCCAAACCAAGTGTCTCCACATCAATCATATAAGTTAATTACCTACCACAATACATACCTAATTGTTACAGCCAATTCTGAACCAGAATCAAACCAAAATACCATTAATCTAACAGATCAGCATATCCAACCAAACTGCCCACAAATAATAATGAATAAAACACCAATGGAAGCACTCATAAAACTGACCTCAAAATGCACTGAAAGACCATCCAGCCACCCAAAAAATCCAGATAGTCATAGTAATTCACTACCCAAGATGTAATAACAAGCTCTCCACCATAAGACCTCATATCAATGAAGCTAGTCTACAATAAAATCACTGACTCATGCCTACTAAGCTAGGATAGATATGCCCAACACCAAAAGAAATCATAACATAATGCAGACACCATGATTGATCTCTCACTAGAATATTACACAGAGGGCCCCCCTCCTATCCAGTCATACTAACACACCAAATAACACTATTAGAACTGTCCACCTGCCTATCTTATAATTTCATCACACAAACCAGGCCCTGTAATCAATTCAAATCACAAGACCCAATACTAATCTCAACAACAACAATAAGAGTTCATATATGGACAAAATCTGAGCACTAAACCCATCTCTATTAAACAAACATCGTACTTCACCATATTACTGCATCTGAACAAACTACAGCAGTTAAAAACCAGGAGTACCAAAATTACACTTTCTGACACTTGTAAAGCCACCTACTCACCTACAATAAAACACCATATTGATAGTCATCACATAATAAATACAAATGACACCCCCATTCATTGTATATGTCTCATCTAAAAACAAATACAATTCAAACCAACTCCAATGCACACATTGCTGACTTTACACCTACCTCCAGCACACAGCTGCAAAAATAAATAGGGATAAACAACAATGCAACCAAAAACAAATTCTGAGTACACTCATATCACCCAGACATCCAATATCTCAAAAACAAGACTTAATTATGTAAACACTATCCATAGGAAATCAAATAATTTGTAAAAACACTAATTCCAATTAACTCAAACTCCATCTAGTACAAGATCAAAGCAATTGTAATATCTATATATGTAAATATAATACTATAATGTGTAGATACAATGATAATACTGTAAGTGTAGCTCTATCTGACCTCAAGCAATATAAATTAAAAGGTAACCAAAAATTATTAAGAACAAGTTAATCCAGTAAAAAAAATTGGTGTACAAATTACACCAGATAACTCAATTTGGGTCCAACTACACCTGTAAATATTTATGACTTGTATATATATATGAATACCAATCTTATATCTATAATTCCTTTTGTACAGAGAACCTGTGTATTATTTGTATAAAATTCTTTTTGAATAATAATAGTAATAATAATGATGATGATGAAAGCAATGAAAAAGATTTTAGAATGGGAATTGCAATGAGTTAAAAGTACCTAATAAGAGTATGATACTATTTTATGGCCATTTAAAAATAAATTTAAAGTGGCTTGTTAATATCTATTTTTGTTTGGCATATCATTTTATACAAATGGAAAAAATATATAATTAGAAAAAGACAAAATGAAAACTTTAATGACATAGATTTAGAGGATAATAAAAGATAAGACCTAGCTAAGTAATGTAGGTGAAAAAGTAAGTGAAAAGAGATTATTTATGGAGGATATTCTAAGAAGAAAAAAAAATGATTTTTTTTTTTTAATGAAAAAATTATTAAAGATATATTAGAAAAAAATTAGAAAAAGAGAGTAAAAGAAAGTTGATAAATAGTTATAAAAAAGTAAATTTGTCTTAGTTATTTAAAAATAAAGTGAGAAATGAAAAAACTTAATCAAGTGATCTGATTGGTCATTTGACATATAATTAGTAATGATGGGGAGAATAAATAGAAAACTTATAGCATAGCTATATCACAGATTAGAGTCTATATTGAAGCAAAAAAAATAATTGAGGACCAAAAATAAATATTAAGGATTGTGCTAGATAACTGAAAATTCTCAAAGAATACGAAAAAAAGGTAACAAGCTTTATATGAAATGTTGTCAGAAAAATGAATGCAACAGATTATGTAATTGTATTTATGATGAAATTATATATGTGACTAGAAAAAACAGTATGGTTCCATATTGAAAAATATGTTAAATGATACTACATATTTTTAATCACCTGTTCAATTTGAATATTGAACCTATTAGGAGAATGCCTGGATTAAAAAATATATAAACAGTCCAAAACTCTCCATACAGTATTGCCACCTGTGCTAAAAAGAGTAATCACTGGATGCCAGAAGGCTTGTGCATAAAATCCCTATCTAATGCCTACTCATCCAATATCCCCAGACTAGTTTCTGGCTTGTGGCCTTCGTCAGTGAGGAGCTTTGGATCTGAGAGCACTGCATCTAGATCTTAGGATCTAATGCAACCCTCTAGCAACCACCTTTTATCTCTACTTAACTATAAAACTATGAGAATGAAATTGATGCTTAATGGTTTAAAATATATATATGCTAATTCAAGATGTGAATAAAATGTCAACAACCTTTCAATATGTTTATGACACCATTAGTATAATAACAATGGCACATATTAAAACCTGACAGATGATGGACATTAAAAGATGACAGAATGTATTTTATCTTTTTATGTTATATTTGTTATAATATAGAAATAAAACAAATTAACTCCTTCTTTTTAAAACTTGCTTTTTTTATGACTATAATCATGAAAAAGAAAAAGAAATCCAACGTTTTGACTATTTTATATAGTCTTTTTCAAGGCACACTAAAATAAAAAATATATATAATAAATATCACATATTCCAAAATAAAAAATTAAATAAAAAATTAAATTAATTAAAAATTACAAAATATATTCATAACCAAAATTTTTTATATATATATATATATTTTATTTTAGTGTGCCTTGAAAAAGACTATATAAAATAGTCGAAACATTGGATTTCTTTTTCATGATTATAGTCATAAAAAAGCAAGTTTTAAAAAGAAGGAGTTAGTTTGTTTTATTTCTATATTGGATATATATGAACTATTTTGAAAACAAGAACTGTGTGCTGGATATATTAAATTATTTGTTATAATGTGAAACACTGAAAGGACTTTTATCTTGTCTCAGATTGTTTAAATATAATACTCATCCTATAATGTGAAACAATATTATACTCAAAAGCGATCATAATTAAAAAGATAAATTCAGACAACTATATTAGAAATAACCTTATATTCATTCCAAAAAGAAATATAGTTAATAATGATGCAAAGAAACAATTACTGTCATGTGAAACATTTCAATAAATTTTAATTAGTTTTTTCATATTAATGTTGTTATTATAATATTTTGCTGTCTGCATGCAATGTTTAAAGCATTACAAATCCTACCATCTCATTATCATGGCTAATTAAACTCTTAAATTGACTATAAATTAAACAATTATAAATGATGGGCCAAATTTTTAATCAGACAATATGTTGATAAAACTTCACTTGTCAGTTCAAATTAAACTGTTATTTAATTACAATTTTAGTTGACTTAAAAATTCACTCTATTATTTATCATTCTCTAATTTACAATCTATTTAAGAATCTAGATGCAGATAGAAAGTGAAATTTCATATTTTATCTGACTGTAGTTAGTCTTCATAACAAATGGTAGGATTTGTCTAAATACTTTAAATATTGATTGGCAAGTGATTTTACATAATTATCTCAGCTCCACAAAAATTTAATTTAAAGTGACTAAAATAGAGTTTAATTAATATTTCAGTTGTTTTAAAAATTCACTCCATTATGTATCATTGTTCATTTGGCTGGATACTTCAAAAATTGTTTTGAGGGTGATTTTCTTTATATAATAGCATTGTGGTTGGTTTTATATGTATACATATATTGAGACAAATTGGTTTCATGGCATACAATATAATGTGTGTATAGATATATATTTAAAGTTTGAAAGGAAATGTAGAAATGAATATAGACAAAATTAGATATTTAATTATTTAAAATATAAAAAAAAATCATATGGCTTTATTACTCAGGAGTTCATAAGAAATTTGGGTCCTCCCAATCCCAAGATGGACACTCTACACCAAAAGATGCATAGCATTTAAAATATAATCTGGGATAACTAAAATTTGATTGACTACTAATTTTAGATATTTTTAAAGATTTGTAAATTATTTAAAATCGAATATAAAAAAGAGGTAAAATTCTGTATGTAACAACAAAAAAACATTTTTGAATAAAACAAAATAATGACATTAATTGCAATAAGTATTATAATTTGTTGCTTTTATTTAAATAATTATAAATAGTTATCTTGTTTTTATCAATCAAGATGAAAAATATTTAATTATATGGTTTTTAAATTTCTTTATATTACTATAAGTATGGATTAAATGAACTGATTATGATTATATTTAAGGAAGAGCATAAAGGCAGTAGCTAGATTTCCATGGTGGTAGAGTTTGAACTCCCAGAGAAGGTATGCCTTTTCTGTAGTAATTTAGAGCACATATGTGTATACTAGATCCCAGTTTGCCATGAAGAAGTTACAAAGAAGCTGAATAGAGTTGATTGACCACTAGGACAAGTCACATTGGAAATTTATATCAGAAGTCAGCCTACTAGTTATGAGAAACTCCAGTTTTATATTTTATACCTACACTATTTTACATATGCATAAAATCACTGACAAAATAAATATTCTGTCTTTAGAATATTTATTGTCTATATATGAGACTTGTTTTACAAACTTATGAAAACAAAAAAAATCAAATAGTGATATAACTTTCGGAAAGTTTACAGGAGAACATAAAAAGTTAGAAAACAAAAGAACTGTCAGGACTTTCAAAGATAAATAATGTTTCTTTATTTTAAGAACTTTTGCTTACAATTTAAAATGAATAAATTGATTTGTAAAGTAAAAAATATAAGAATTGGCAAAAGAAATATTTTATTTTTATATTAGACACATACATGTGTGCACATGTAATTATTTCTATTTTGCTAAAACAGAATGCTCTCTATTAGTTTAATAATGATAGAAATATTGTCTTTCTATAATATCTGTGTGTTTATACATATGCATTATGTAAGCCATTTATTTATATATCTTTGTAAATTTGATTACTTTAGTCTTCAACCTATTGAAATATTTTCGGATATTTATAAATAGTCAAAATCAAAATGATTTATTTGTATTATAGAGAACTTATTAGATTTTCCATTATTTTTAAGCTATTCCAGTCAAACTAAAATTAAGTTTTATATATTTTCTTTTATTCACAGTCACGGGGTTCTTGTAAACCCAAAACTACCTCAGACATAATATTTAAAAAATATGTATGGTCGAGTTTTTTTAGAATTATATATCTGATACTAGTGTTATAAAAATCACTTTTTAAAGTCCAATAATATATTCCTCTGAGCATTAATAATGAGCAACAGTGATATAATGATCCAAGCATTTTTGTTATGTGATCACACTTATGCTTATTTTAGCACTTAAATAAGTATACAGATGAAATATTGAATAATTGTAATAATATTATGTCCTAAGTTTGGCATTGGGTAAACGCTGATTAGCATAGATTTAAATATTGTGTGTGTCACTTTTAAATTTAATCAAAAGATATGACTGTTAACTCATGATGATTATTGCTGGTGATGCTTTCTTTATCACATATTTTGCTTATTATTTACTTCCAATGCCGATTTTTGTTCATTTTCTAATTTTAGTAAATACAGTGATGCTTTTGATGATGATGATGGTATGCAATACTCCTCTTCATAAAGTATTATAATATACACATATAATAAATACAGCAATATTTTCAATTTTATATGTAACTTTCAGTCTTGATCAGTGACCCAAATGCTGTTAATAAGCATTTAAGCAACTCCCACTATATTAGATTGCTCATCCAATTAGAAATTGCAGTAAATTTTTCAGAAATTATTGCAATCTAGGTGTAAATAAAAAATCAATAATGTACAGTCTAATTCAAACTTTCAGAGGATAATGCATTATTTATTTATTTTAAGTGAAGAATTTTAGGGCAGATATTTGTAATATAATAAGTACTACATTATTTTCAATGTTATATGACTATATAACAGTTTTTAATTATCCCAATCTGTAGGATAAAGATTTGTCCAACAGCTTCTTATAAAAAGGAGCAATGAAAAAGAATATAATACTTAAGGTTGCTAATTTCCAGGAGATGATAATTTTCCTATTTTTGTTTAACACCTTGTAAGGATGGTAAGATAGCCATTTATCAATCAATATTGGATAGTTTATTTCAATCAGATATAGGCTAGCTATCTGAAAGAAAAATCCTAAGTCTATTAACAAATTATTTACTCAATCAGGATTTAAATTTAAATCATAAATGAAGATCTTTCCAAGTTCAATAGTTTGTCTAATCCACAAATTCTCTTCTCCATAACATACTATTATAAAATCCTTACTATTGTCTACCTGTCTTGCAAGTGATATTTTTCTAGCTATCTTAAATTTACTCTCAGTTTACTTTTTAGAATTTCACTCATCTATCTATTGTCATCCTTTCTGGAAACATATCCAAGGTATTTATTTTAATCCTCTGAGTTCTTACATGAATACAACTTGTCTTTTAAAAGTTGGATATGAGCTAGTGTGTTATAATTATCATTAATTCTAACTTATTTAGTTGGTTTGAATATAACATTAATAAAAAATAGTTTTGAAATTCTAAATTTTTTCTTATTAAATATCAATATTATTTTATTCTTCCAGTAATCTGATCTATATTTATTATTTAGATATTCAGTAGACTTTCCAATAAATTTTCTATTTCTTCATTTGTTTCATCATTTTTTAAAGTTTTTTTCATTCTTCGTACATTTAATTCTATAACCCATTCTTATCATAATTTTATTATTTTCTTTGTTTTACATTATTTATTACTATAGAATTGTTTGTATTTTCATTATTTTATTTGATTTTAGTAATAAATGTACATTTTTTCATATGTCTGAAACTTTTAGTTTTTTTATAATTTTTTTTATAATTTACCAATTACATTTATTTATATCATCTTTGTTTTCTATCCCATTTCATTAAATTATTTGAAATTCTTTATTTTTAATTATTTTTATATTTCTTTTTTTTTTTGTCTCTACATGATTTTCATCAAAAAAGTTAGTAACAGTTGTCTTATTTTTATTCCTTCTTTCTATATAAATGTTATTAGTAGGATATCTGTTATTATTTTATTGATATTATTTAAGTCTGATCATCTTCAAATATTTTAAATATTAAAAATATGACTAATTATTTTTCTTAATAGTTTTTAACTTTAGATTATGAGATGTAAAATATATGTTAAAACAAAATTAAAGGTTCTGACATAGATTATTAGCTAAGTAACATAAACAAAAAAATAAACTCAGCTCAGACTTGAAAAATGAAATTGTTAAATGGAAATTTGCTGCTAAGATAACTAACTAAATGTGTAATAACTTACTAAGCAATTAAATATACAATAATATTTATTGTCTCTCATACCTTAAGTATAATGATAGAATGTTAGATTGAAGCTTGATTCTGTCAGTTTGGGCACTTGAATGTAACATTATTTGAGTAACAAACCATATAATTATTTTTATTTAATTCTTCAAACATATATGCTTATAAATTTCTACCTTTATCATTCTTTTCAATATAAAAAAAATTCTTAAACCCATCATTTTATATTTTAAAAATGTGAAATTTAGAGATTATAGAATCTCTTATTGTCCAAAATTTGAACATTTTTTTTAGAATTTATAGATATATAATGGAACTAATCTTGTTTTTTATTTTTTATTTTAGATTATACCCTTAATTTTATTCACCTCCTTAAAAAAATATTAAAAACATCTTTTTTCCATATATAATGGCATAGCTACTAAATTTAAATGTACAATCTAATTTCATTATAACACTATTATTATAATCTTGTTATAAAATAAAATAAAGCCATATAATTGGGCCATACAGATTACTCCCTTAGAGCATCTTTTTCCATTTATTGCACTCTAAATTTATAATCATTAACATTAGTATAAATTTATAGAAATAATAATATCTGTTTCATACATGATCCTGTAGTTTTCATGGAATTTTTTTCATCAGTAAAACTATATAAATTACATTACATCAATAGAAAAAAATATTATCATGGCAATAAACAGGTAATTTATAGTTATTTACAAAGTCAAAAACTGATTTAAATACAAAAATCATCGTTTTTATAACTGCTTACCTAAATTTATTAAATTCTATAATTAAATATCTAAGTAATTTGACATCGTTATCAATTTACATCCATTAAGATTCATCATAAAATATAACATAACACATAAAGACAATTTATGATTTGTGATATTTATATAAATTTTTGATTTTTTTTTACTAATGTTTAGTTTTTTAAATGAGCATATTAAATATCATAACACACCATTTATAATTATAAAGGATTTGCCTACTTGAATAAAATAATTTTAAATATATAGATCTATGTATATCTTTGATTTAATGTGTCATGCCCTTAAACTGAATTTAGAGTTCTGCATAAAACTATTTTTTCTTAGAAAGCTGAAGATAAAAACAAAATCTGTTTAACTAGCTATTCAATATTATTTGGTAGATGCATATTTTTTTACTGGATAATGTCTGCAGACAAAAAAATTTTTTTTTTTACCAATAAAGATGTTTAGTTGTATGAGCTATGTCTACCCTTCCTGTATTCCTTAATATTCATAAAGGTACTAGAAAGACTTTCATCCTTCATTATCTTTATTTCCCTTTTACTTGTACTCATCTATTTTTTATTCCAATATCTTTTGTTTTTCATTTCAAATTTTGTAATATGTAATTGTTTTATATTTAAACTTGGTATTTTTTAGTTTTATATAAGTAAGAAGGAATATATTTGTGTATAATTATTTTAAAAATACATAATTTGTATCTCACACTTTAATAATCATTTTAAAATATTTTAAATTATTCTATGTTTTCACTTACATATATTTTTAACTATATATTTTCATTTGTTAAAAACTGAGTTCTATCTATAATTTGTCTGTGCAGTCCAAGATATTTTTATAATTACGATTGTTTTATAATTTATTTATATTTCTTTTCATTCAATAAAATTTAATTTAAAATTATGTCCATATTGTGAGGCAGGAAAATAGTACCATCACCCTCCCCCCCCCCCGCCCCATTCTTCAGTTAAACAGAATAAAAGCTGAACAGAAAGCATTAATAATTCAAGATGAAATAATTTCTCTAAAATATTAACATTCAATTTGGGTCTCTCAAAGTATTCACATTTTCTTTTTTTAATATAGATGCTGATAATTCTAAATATATTTGTTCTAATAATATTTAAATATTGTTTATCACTACTTATATTATTTTTTAAAAGTAGATTGTGTAAGATATAATTATATTTTGAAAAATAACACTTTATAATAATGTTAATCACTATGTAAGAATTAATTATTAATATAACTTTTGTATTATATATAAATTTTAGGTGAATATGTTCAGTTGAGTGGTCTTTTAGAGCTTTGAACATATCTATCTTCTGGAATAGAATGCATTTAAACCATAAATTATCTTTTAACTTTTTTTCTTTCAACATTTTTAACTCCATAAAATATTAACGAATTAATAAAAATTTTATTACATATATTTTATTTCTTTAAAATAAATAGTTAAAATATAATGAAATTACATGAACATATTTATTTATTATTGATAATTATGACATTAATATATTCATAAATCTAGTTTTAAATAAATGTATATTTAATTATGTATATATTCAAAATTAATAATTGTGTTGAAAACCCCGTGAAAATCATGGAAGGGTTATAAATTCACAACACAATTTGTAATAATAAAATTGAATTTAAATGTTAGATAATAATATATACTGGCACAAGGAAAAGATGGTTCATTACTAAATTAAAAGAAGACATGGAAAGTGTTTTTCTTTTTTACATTTACTGGATAGAATAGTTGTCAGTATAAATAAAAGCAACATATATAAGTTTGATTGATTTTATAGGAAAAAGGAAAACATTTAATGAAAGTTTAAAGAAGTTGACAACGGATAGTAAGTTGTGGAAAAATGGGATTAATTGACAGATAAAAAGATGGAGGGAAATGTATATTGAAGTAGTTAGAAGCAAATGAGAGAAGCTCAACATTAAATTAAAAGGTATAGTTGATAATGGAAGACAATTTCTTTTTTATATAAATATTGCTTTATTTTCAGTGAATTGCTATCAATAAATAATTAAATACTTTATTACTATTTCCTGCTCTTTTGACCATTTTTAAATGGTCATTATTAAGTAATAAACAAAATTGAAAAAAATGAAATTAATAATGAAAAATCTACCTTGTAAGTAAAATTGTCCAAATATGAAAAAAATCACATGCTTATTTTGTATATTAAACATACATATCTTTTCTAATCTTTTAACCTGCAATCTTATGTTTAACATATCTAAGCAATTTCTATTTATAACTTAAATAAAGAATAAGCTTTTAATGTAATGAGATTTAAAAAACCACAAAGAATAGATTTGAGCTAATTTGAAGTAGAATAGAAATATTTATATAGAAAAAGCAAGGTTCAAGGAGTAAAAGAATAATTGAGTAAAAAATGTTAAGACATAAATAAGAGATAAATATTAACCACTAAACATCATATGAACAGCATTTCTTATGTTTGCTTATAACTGTTATTAAAACAGGCAAAACTCTCCATACAGTAGTGCTACTCAGTGGCTTTCATCAGTGGGGAGTCTGCAGATATTTGATGAGTATCTAGAGAGGGATTTTATGCACAAGCCTTCTGGCATCCATTGATTACTTTGGCTTGCACTGAGTGGCACTACTGTATGGAGAGTTTTGCCTGTTTAATAACAGTTATAAGCAAGCATAAGAAATGGTGATCATGTGATGTTTAGTGATTTAATACCAATCCTGCCTAGATAGTGGTGGCTATGGTTATTAAAGAACCAAAGACATCAAAATGTATGAGTACTGAACTGAGTTCAGACCTATATGACTATATAAGATAATGGGCTGGGATTGAAAATATTATTGTACTTTGGATTTTAGACTCATAGTTTGTAGTTAAGTAGAGATAAAAGATGGCTGCTGGAGGGTTGCATTAGATCCTAAGATCTAGGTGCAGTGCTCTCAGATCCAAGGCTCCTCATTGATAAAAACTACAAACTAGAAACTAGTCTGGGTATATTGGATAAGTAGGCACTAGATAGGGATTTTATGCACAAGTCTTCTGGTATCTATTGATTACTCTGGCTTGCACTGAGTCACACTACTGTATAGAGAGTTTTTCCTGATTTAAAAGAGATAAATATATTGAAAAAAAAAGAAAAAAAATACATAAATGATCTGTATAATAATAGTGTTAAAAATTACAAAATGATTTTAAAATGATGAAAATCCAGTTCAATTACTAGAAGCATGCAAGTGAGCATCTAAAAGTTTCTTTTACTTGTAATAATTAGAACCAACATTAAAAACTACATATATTTAAAAAAGATTAATATTTGTTTTATTATATCTTATCAAAACTAGTTTGAAAAAAAGTGGGACCCAGTTGAATATTTTCATTTGTGGTCTTTTTAAATATTAAAAAAAAATTAACTTATTTGCATATATAGATATATTGTTCTACAATTAATATAAATCAAGACAAGAATGATTCTCTTCATTAAAAATTTTACTCATTTTGAATCAGAATTTGCAGGGGAGAAAAAATCAAGAAAATAAAATTACAGAAATCTGTATTCTTGTAATGAATAAATAATTAGTTATTTATTATTCACATTAGTATAACCAGAACATTGTGAGACATTTAGATATAAATGCACTTAGTTGAAAACTCTATTCTGTATCTATAATTGTATTATACCACATGTGATAGTTATTGTAGGATCTATAAATTATAGTTTTGACAAGAAAAGAAATATAGTCACATTTAGCAATCGATAAAATATTTGATTAATTTTTGACTTCTACAAAAATCATAGTAGATCATGCAGGTGTGGTCCTTATGCTATTGCATCTTTTGAACCTCCTTGGGCAGCTCTTTATCACATAAAAATATGTGATAGGAAAAACTGGATTATTTAAAAAAAAGTATAGATTACAAGAAAGAATATTTTTAAAAATATATAGTAATTTATTTCACAACAATCAAATCTTAAATAAACCAATAAAATGTCAAGACAATCTTAAAAGATGAAAGATGGGCTTGTATATTTTAAACGGGTTACAATAACTAAAAGCACATCAATAAAAATTATTGAGATTATTAATTTGCTCAGAAGATAAAAAAAAACTCATTCAACAATAGGTATAAACTCTTTGATGGCAAATTAATAAATAATCACATTTACAATTTTTCAAACAAAGTAGTATTCAATATTTTAGATATAATAAACCATAAATATCAATAATTAATTGACTTTCATATATAAATCAGTTCATAACAGCCAAAGTTAAATAACCAAGATAAAAAATAGATTCCACATTTTATTCTGGTATAAGATCTTTAAATAAACAATGAATGAGTTTTGAATACATAACTGAAGCAGATTAAGTTAGCCCAAAATTTTTAAATAAATCCCATTAAATTAGGTAAAAATAAAATGTTTAAATATAGATAAATGAATAACGATTTTATAACCTTTCAAATAAATTATTACTCAATACTTTAGATATAAAAAAATCATAAATGCCAGTAATAACTGTTTTCAGTTATGCACTTAACATTTTAATTTAAGTAACGGTGATGAAAACAAACCATATTATTAATAAAAAATGGAAATAAATAAAAAAACTAATTTTCACTATGTAACTTTATAGACACAAAATGAAAAATATATATTTAAATTTCAAAAGAATATATTGTACTGCAATTTTATAAATATGTTTACAAATTATTTTGTCATTAGATATTTTATTTTCAGCCATATATTAAACCCTAAAAATTAAAAAAAAAATCTTCTGATGTAATTAATAATTCTCATTAATAAAATCTTTTAATCCTTTTTTATATTACTTTATCTTTAAAGTAAAAACAATAAAAACATTAAAACTATAAAAAAAATATATATGCATCTCAATCTTAAGCTTTTTATAATCTTTGATTTTATTTTACTGTTAGTTTTCATTAAGCCATGATCTTCATCAAAGCTAAAAAATAATTTAATTGCAAATATTAAATTAATTATTAACAACTTTGCATACATTCCTTGTCATTAAAATGTTACCATAAATGTAATCAATAAAAAAACAATTATATGTATAAAATATATCAACATACATATGTAATAAAAAATATATGCATAAATGTATAAACACACAAATATGCACGTACACAATTGTATCTTTATAATTACCAATTAAAGTCAAAACATTTTTTTATCCAAAACAATAATAAAGACTTTTAAAACATCTATGAACAAATAACATCTATTTATAATTCATTTGTTTACCAATTAGCTTCTTTAAATTAAATTCTGTATGTATCCAAAAATATTTAATTTTATAAAATATGTTTTTAATATTTTTAGTTATAGGAATTATTTTATAAAATGTAACAGATTTTTTTAAAAGAAAAACTATTTCAACAAAAGTATCATTTAATTATAAATTTAATTGAATTTATTTCCATCAATTAGATTTTTCTGTAAGCCAATAGTCATAATTCTAAAAATTATAATCCATATAAAAATAATTATATTGATTAAAAAAAACTTCCAATTATACTGTGATTATTTTTAGGAAGTTTAATGTTATGTTTATTTTTACATATATGTAAACATATATAGATATGTATCTGACTCAATATTATTCAATATATTTATATATTCTATACTGTTTATATATTAACATTATTTAGCTAAAACAATCTTTGACTTAAGTACCTATTTAAATTTAGTTTTAATTTTTTTATTAACAAAAGATTATTTTATAATTCTTTTTTTTAATATTTATATATATTAATGTCTAATCCTAAAGTTTTATATAAGAAAATATGTGATTTCTTGTCTATTTTGCGTTGTTTTAATCTTGCTCTTATTGAATTCTTTGTTTCTCTCACATAATTATTTATGCTATATATGCAGAAATTCCATATTTAATTTCATAAATTTCATTTGTTTTATTTTTTCTTACTTATATTATCTTTTAACAATTGGTTATGCACTAAATCCAATATGTTACTTCCCTTTTTACACGTTTTTTTATATTTAATATATTTTTATATTTCATATTTGTTATTTATTATTTTATTTATTTGTTGTTGTTTTTTTAATTTATTATCCTCACTTCTTATAGCTATATATTTTTTACTTTTATTGTTAATTTTATTATCTAATTTAGTATTATATTTGAGGTAAAGCTCATATTACTTTCATTATATTAGAATTTTTATTAATTTTATTTTATAAATATTCTCTTTAATTAATTTAATTAGGCAATATTGTTTTCAAAATCTTCTATATATTAAATATACAAATAAACAATAAAAAAGTAGCACATTAGATTTATTAAATAAATAAATAGTTAAAAGATAATATAATTAACAAATAAAAAATAAATAAAAAATTAAATTAAATGTGGAACATATTTAAAATATAATATTATAAATAATTATGTAAGAGAAATGAAAGGGCTTAATAAGAACAAGATAAATCAACATAAAATAAATAAAAGATTACCTATTTACTTACATACTGAAAATGTAGAACATGCATTTAAAAATAAAGACATTACAACATTAATATATACAAGAATAATAAAGAAAGAAAAATAAAATATTAACAAAAATTAAATCAAAATAAGGGTTTAGACAAAGATTCTTGATAATTAAATATTGTTAATATATTGTAGAAAAGGCACAGATGGTAAAACAGATAAAGACCACCTAATCATATGTGGTAATAAATATCAGTATTAACAAAGAACAGGCTGGAAAAAAATGGAGTTTCCAAGAAAAGATACAGCTGGTGAAATAATTATAATGATGAACCTATTCATAGAAATGTTAAAAAACAGGATGAAAAGTATGTCTAGTCAAAAGAATGGCTGGTCATATAGAGGATAACATTACTGGTCATGTGAAAAAAATGTCTGATCAAATGAGATAAATAAAAAATACACGGTCAAACCCAACTGAAAGAAGAATTAAAGATAATCAAACCCATCTGAAAGAAGGAATTATGAAAAAATTTGGAGAGGATTATAAAAATTTGGATAACATCAGACAAAATAAAGAACAGGATAACAAAACAAATTAGTTCCAGGATATAGTGGCATTAATGAAGATTTAAAATTCACACAAGAAAAATAGATGACCTGAGAGGGAAATTAAGAAAATTCAACTTAAAGATGATATTCAGCAGAAGAAAACAAGCTGAGTAGATAAGTTAGAGGCTGTCCACAAATAAAATATATGAATTAATGGGTTGAATAAGAGTTTCCCCCAAAAAGTACATGACAGTACATCTGAAGAAGGGAGTAATCTGAATTCTCATCTACATAATAATATACTTGATATAATAAACCATTTTTTAAAGATTACATTTTTTCAAGCAATATGAGTGAAGCATCCATATCCAATAATAAAAGAAGCAAAGCTGATGATAGCTTATACCCATCCATAAGGGCATCCCAAGACTTGCGGAACTCATTTATCCATCTATGAAGTTTTGATGAATTGAAACAAGATTTGTTAAATTGCTAATGGAAAGAGAATTATCAGGAAAGCATCAAGTATGGAATATCAGAAAAAATGCCAGCATGTTGAACCATACATTCCATTCTTCAGAAAATGACTAAATTGAGAACTCTAATAGCTGATTTGTTATCAGAATGCCAGATCTCCAAGACATAAGTCATAGTTTTCTGATACTTGGGTAAATGATTCTAATCAGCACAGAGTCATATTATTGAATGGGTTGCCATGCTGCTGAAATGTGTTTAGCAGCAGCAAGCCTGCAATTTTTTAACATAAAGAATCTAAGTCTCTATGAAAAATGTCATATAGATGGGATAGTGACCAGTGTCATCCAGAATGGCAAAAAAAAGCTACCACCATAGAAAAGATCAGCTAGCAAGGAAACTGGAAATGGTTCATTAATAAATAGAAAGTAAATTTTATCATGTCTGATCATGAATCTCAATCACCCAGAGAGAAATGCAGATATCCTATTAATAGAAAGATAAAAAATAAAGAGGTTAAGGTCTAAAATGAAGTGGAAGAAAAAAAAATTTTCAAAGTGGTAGCTTTTAGTTTTTGATGTATGCTATCTGTATTTTTACTACTGGTGATGAATGAAGGTTGTGTTATTGGCATGAGAATGCACTGTGTTCATGAAGTAGTATATCTCAGCATTACACACACACATATCTCAGCATTACACACACACACACACACACATATATATATATATATATATATATATCACTGTAAAGATCAAAGGATATTGCACTTGAGACTCACAAATGAGAAAAGATTAATCTTTATGTTTCATATTGTGTTTTGTGTCTTAGATCCCCATGACCCAGGATTTCATTCTACCAAAGACTTTTTAAAAATTTTATGTTCCAGGTCTAAACTTGCTTGCATTACTCTCCTGATATTCACATTGTGTTGTGTATTTATGATTTGGTGATTGATTTTTTCTATTTATCCCAGGAATATAAATTAATATGCATATCATTCAAATTGATGGAAGCTAGTCAAATCTCTATTTAGAAAAAACAAATTATGCACATCTTATTATCAATATATTAAGAAAACAATTATGATATCCTGAAAAGATACATTATCAGCTTATAAGGCTGAGACAAAAAAATTAAAACAGAGGAGCATTATGATTTCATTAAACAATTAAACATAAAGTTACAATAAAATTGTTGAGATGAACATGTCATGAAAAGTAATTTGACTCAATTTTATTCCTCCATATTGGATGGGGTACTGTAGTCTTTCTACAAGTTTAAAAAATATGGTTTAATAATATAACTGAGATAGAGAGAGAGTAAATTGAATTCTGATGGTAGTAATAGAATGCATTGATGTGTTTCCTTTTAGATGCCCAGTATTTTGTCTCTTGGTTTCTTATAAATTGTATTAAAGAAAAAAAATGAACTAAAATTCGCTTATTGTAAAAGAACAAATTGTAGTTGTTGAAATTAAAAAGCAAAAAAAAAGCTATTGAAATTAAAAAGTAAATAAAAAAAGTTATCAAGTTTTTTTATTGAATGATGAACTTTATTCATACAATAAAAAAATAGATACATTATAATTTGCAACTTAGGTGAAAAGATATGACCAATATAATTCATGTTAGGGACATTTGACAGACAAATTAATGAAGAAAAATATATAATTGTTATATAATGATGATTTGCTGTGGATAGTTGTGATAAAGGAATATTTAATAGATTCCATGTATAATCATGGATTTTAGCAAAGGAAACTTTATAGTGTACCGGTCAGAATTGTATGTTCATTTAACAAGGTTTAGAATCTAAGCAAAAGTATCCTAAATCCACTCATGCCCGAGATACACAGATCAGAAGCAATCATGAATTCTGCCCCATTTGCTCTTCTCTAAAACTATAACTTTATAAACAACACTTCTGATGATAACATGAAATTTCATTCATTCTGGTCCCAGAGACACAGCAGAGAAACACGAGATCTATAGGGTAATTAATGTAATAAATAATATCAAATCTTGGCCCAATCAAATATCTTATATAAAGGAAAATCTATAAGATTAAATAAATTGCACATAGCTAGCATTGCAAAAGAAACATGAATTATAAAATTAGTATCCATCCAGAATGAGCAAAGACAGAATAACTCAGAGATAAATGTTTATTTAAGATAATGTTATAACTTCTAAATAAGATTAATATTATTTATAAATGTTAAATGGAATTCAATGAATGAGATTCAGTAAGACACAAACGAATGAGTAATTATTAAAACATAATAATTTAATAAATATAAACAATTTAATTTACATTAGAAAAACATAGCACAGATTTAATGCAGTTTACTTTGCATATAAGCAGCTGATTTAGTATGCTAATAAGTTATAGATAATAATAAATCAATGTTATCAATGCTGTAACCATTACTTTAAAGTAATGATAAGGGTGTTTACAAATTCATCTCTAAAGAGAATTTTACTCTTGATATGATACTTAATAATTTATTGTTTATGAGCATATTTGGACCTGTACAAATGAGGAATGGGTTAGCCTAAATAACTTTACTATGACAATCCTAAAATATTCGACTAATTATAAAATGAGTGGTTTACAAACATCACTGCGCTATGTCTTATAGTTAATATGAGAACTATACATAAATGAACTCGCAGTGCTGACTTATAATAATAGCGTAAAATGGAGAAGATGTCCATCTTTAGACTGGAAGACTTTATCACATATATGATTCCACTTGTATTTATCACAAGGCTATATTCGAAAATATGAGTGGTAAGGATTCCATGGCATGCCCTCCAACGTGTCACATGCAGATCCTTAATACTCTAATGCTTATCTTGAGATCGGTTATATCAAACTTCATTCCTATACAAGTTACGTGAAGAAAATCCGGATTTCGGATGAGTAAATATGATAAAGCAAAATATAATTCTTTAAAGGCTATCATAAGTAAGCAACGCGAATATGGCTTAAGTCTTCAATGACTAATGAAATAATTTAAACTTATATAAAGCAATAATAGCATGCGTAATGCCATGATAAAATAATAACCCACTCAGCATCGTACGTATAACTTTAATAAATTTAGGATGTCGAATATAGAAGAGGGAAAAAATATTATTTTCCTATTTAACAAATCCAAGTATTTTAAACGACAATACATTATAAGCAATTCAACTCTTAATGGCATATAAATAATAAATAGTTATTAAGTATATTAATAATCAAGTTTATTAAAAGAACATAAATTGCATTTAAATATCGATAGTGATATGATTTTTAAACAATCCGCCATTAACCATAATTTCAAAATATTTAACCGAGCGAACAGCGTTCAATAAGAAATTTTACGTTTAAACTAATTAAACATTCCAAAATATTGGAATGATGATTGAAATAATATAAGTTCGCTAGATTAAAACATTAGCATACTAAAACTAATTTAATAAGAGATATATTTAAAATAAGTTTTGCCGCATGAAATAAAATAATTAGAGTGTGAAACTTTAAAACTAATGATAGGTTTTAAGTACATAATTCTGTGCTTAGCGTTTCAAAGAACGAGTTGAAAACTTAAGAGAAAATCATAAATTTAATGATAATTAATTTTACAGTCATTTACCAAATAAATAAAATTTACATTCTGATTACAATTAAGATTTAGGACAGAAATGAAGTGAGGAAAATTAAGAGTTTATTCTTCGGCAAAACGGATTACCTTTATTATTTATGGCGGCCATTTAAGATAACTACATGAAGTTTGGACATGAAGGCACAATATTAATAAAATCATGGTAGGCATCTTCCAATATTCTTTTATAATTAAGCACAACAGTTTTCAAGCAGCGATGGCATAGCAGGGAGGCAGGACAGAGGCGATTTAAGATCAGGGAGGCAAATTCCTTTTACTCACAGTCCATTTTATTACCACTCTCTACACAAATACCAGAGAGAAGAGTGATTTGAACTCCTTTTTGCATGTTCCTAGAACTTCTGCTCCTCCGATACTTGAAATTTAGCAATATTGGAAGATGTAAACAATATGTTCCAGAAAGCAGATTATTTAAACGTATTTTTGACATTTTAAAATTGTAATAATATTTTTTAGAATTTCTGGCATTGCTTTAGCTCTACATTAATTGTATTTATTTTTATATCTGTAATACATATATGCACATACACAATTATTTAAATGAAGGGAATTTACAAGCTTGAAAATAAAATATACTTAAGCTAAAATAATAATTTAACTGGTTACACATAACCTTTTTCTTAAATAAACAAGGTGGAAGTGATATGTGTATATGTGCGTGCTTAACATTCCTGGATGACCAAATAAACACATAAACAGGTTCAAACCCTACTTTAAAGGTATGTAATGTCATCAGGCAGTGAAGTTAAATATGTACCACAGATTTACCACTTCAATAGTCCCTTGCTTTTAATGTTTTAATAATACCCAACAAAATCACTAAATAGAT
Organism: Epiperipatus broadwayi; assembly: GCA_028023455.1. Lineage (NCBI taxonomy): Eukaryota > Metazoa > Onychophora > Udeonychophora > Euonychophora > Peripatidae > Epiperipatus > Epiperipatus broadwayi. Next base: position 5,114,506 of record JAQFVV010000089.1, on the reverse strand, counting down.
TTCCTGAATTTTTACCAAATGTGACATTGCCCTAAGGATTTACAGTGAATAGTTCAGCATGATGGAGAGTCTTATTGTTGAAAAAACATCTGCCTGACTACAGTCTTGAATATTGAAAATTCTGTCCTTATATGATATCATCCAGCAGTTGTTTAATGATCTATACTGGTGTAGAGTTTTGCACTCATGTAGGAAATGCTACAGTGTTTCACCTTCACCACTGCACATTTGACATTCAGGGTGTATTTTGTCAAAGCCTCTTTCATTCACCAAGAAATCATTAGTTTGTAAGGAATGTATGTTTATTTTTAAAATAAAGTGTAAATATTTAGTCTCAAGCTTCCATGGTTTGAAGCATTTGATGATTTATTCATTGTTAACCTTGAGAACAGTTGGGTTTATCATGAAGGATTGACAGAAGAGTTGATGAATGTCCCAATATTTGAGCTTATTCCTAATCACCCCCACATTAATTCCAGAACTCACAACTAAATTGAAAACCATATTGTCTACTGATCATGAGGTTGTGGGGTATAAGTAGGAGCAATCAGGGATTGATGAGTCCTCTGATTGGAGGATACTATTCTTCTAATTGTGCCAAGCATATTGTGCTCTCTGAACTAAAAAAGAAAAGATGGTATGTAGTCCTAGGCATGCCTTTGTAAGGCTGATTGTGACAGTTTTCTTTCTACACTGGAATCCAGAACATAGGAAATTAAATTTTGCTAGGAAGGTCTTGGTAGGAAGGATGATTGGAAGGAAATAATTTATTTTAGAGAATATTAACAAGTTGAGTAGTGTGACCTTGCCATAAAGAGACAGGTAAATGCCAGAGAGTAATTTAATAGTATCTGTTATGCTCTTGGAAAGCATGTTTTGTAAATAGATTATCATGTCCCAAGGAAAAAGCATGAATGGGAACCCAAGGAACTTCTGCAGTCTGGCTAGAAAGGGTGTTGGAATTTTCTTTCCAGATGACAATTTCCAGGCTTCAGACTTGTTCCAATTGAAAAACAGCTGATATTGTTCTGAATAACAGTGCAGTATGTTTTCCAGCATTGGTAGGCAATCTGTAGATGGGATGAGAATGACCACATCATTGACATATGCCAGGCATTTCACCTCCCTCCCAAACCTGGAAATGTACACCCGAGAGAGTTCTCTTTTAATTTTTAGAACCAGTGGGTTGAAGAATGCAGTAAACAATAATGTTCTCAGCAAAAAACCTTGGGGTATAAAGATATTGGGACAAAATCCTGGGGCAATTCTACCATCCATTATAACAAGTATCTCCCTGTTGCAAAGGAGGTTCTCAATCATAGATAAGGTTTCAGGAATAGAAAAGGTTCTTAGTACACCAATGAGTAAATTGACTCTTACTGAGTTAAAGGCAGCCTGAATGTCCTGTTGGACAGCTATGGGCCTAGAATTTCTCTGAAGCCTCACATGTTTGACCATCATTTTGAAAATAGAGGCTGCATCAATTGTAGACTGACCCCTACACAAAAACTGTGAGGGAAATAAACTGGGGATAATTATAGATCTTGGATTGAATATTTGATCATAGACTCTAGATCTTGGATTGAATCTTTGATTATAGACTCTATTATTTTTATAAGGAGAGGCAACATCGAAATAGGCCTAAGACTTGCAAGCTCTGATGGTGGTTGGTTCTTCTTTAGAAATGGAACTAACGAGACTGGATATAGTCCTTCAAATACCATGCAACTTCCAGCCAGTTCATTCAGCATGTTAAGAAAGATGGGGATGTTGTAGTGGCTGAGGTGTAGTAGAAGGAACTTGGGATATTGCATCTGGTACCGGGTTGGTTCTGTCAGGGATTGATTTTAATTTATTTAGAATGGTGTTGGACATAACTCCATGATGAGAAACATTTGTCACTGATGGGAGTGCTTCTATTGTACTGGATCTCTGGTTTTTTGAGGGATTGATTTTAATTTATTTAGAATGGTGTTGGCCATAATTCCATGATGAGAATCTCTGGTTTTTGAAACTTTGTCTTGAAATAATTTCTTATGATGATCAACATGTCTTCTCCTATATGAAATTTTCCATTCATATGTATGGAGGAAGGAGTGACCTGCTTTCTTTTTAAACCCAGAGCCCACCCTAGATAGCTTCTGGTCCAGTAATGCTGACTGTCCAAGAATATCAAGGCTTGTTTAACTGCAAAGTATTCTGCCAGGGCCTTCTGTGCATTGTGGTATTGTTGCTTGAGTAGGGTGATTTGATTAATGTCACAGAGTTCATCAGAACTCAAGTCCAAATGACATGCAATTTGAGCCATTTCTGAATGTAAATTTCAGGGGTCCATGAGCTGAGAATATTTATTTTGAATAGGTAGGTGTAAACCTCTGAGACAAGAGCTATAGGGGTGGTCTGCCTATTAAAATATCTAATTGTTTTCCTTAGTCCCAGATTTATGAGTGGAACTGAACTAGTATCTATATCAATGTGCAAGGCCTTATGGTCTGTGAAAACCACAGTTTTTAGTTTAGCATCCATAAAAAATTTAGTTCTGGGGAGTACTATATGAAGTCAATAAGAGTCTTCCATCTTTTGATATAGAATGAAGATGCATTTTTGGGAAATAGACCCTGCCTACACATGAGACCCTTGGAAAACAAATGTATGTATTTCTTATTAAATGTCATATCCCATGTTAAAGTCACCAATAATAAGCTAAGGCATTGAATTATTTCCAGTTTAGTATATTAATTTTGAAAATGATATGCTTAATGAGTGAGTCATCTGGTTGTAGGTAGAGATATACAATGTAGGTAGCATCTGAAGTTTCCAAATTGAACTAATATAGAACTCTTATCTAAGTGCAAAATTGCAAAGGTGGAAGGATCAGAGAACTTATTTATCACTATTGCAACCCCTTTGGCTGAAATGATGGGGGCAGAATACCTGAAATAGCCAAAAGAGGAAAACACGGCATCAATTTTGTGACTGGAATTTATGTCTAGTTTGTTTTCAGACATGAATAAAATGTTAGGAGCATTCTGACACAACCAGTGTTTGATGGCAAATATTCTTCTTGGAGAATTTAGTCCCCTAACATTAATTCCGACTATTGAAATGTGCATGTAGGGACAACACGGAATGGGTGCAGCAAGTATTTATTTTGATGTTTGATTGCATTGAGAGGGCAATATGAGCATTAAGGTATGTGCACAAAAAATTAATATAGAATAACAAGAGAAGCTAATTGATAGGGAAGAATCATTGGTTAAATTTGATATTGAAAGGAAGTTACTGTGACAAAGATCTGGTGATGCTTCTTTGAGATTCTTTAGTTTTTTTTTTAGTTTTTTACATTGGCCATAATGAACAGTTCATCTACACTATTGTCTTACATGCCACCCTCTGAGATTTGATTATTTAATTGTGTAAATTTTAAATTGACATCTTGAACAAAAGAAGACATGCTAGAGCTGTGCAATGAGTGTTCAGCATTTCTTCCATTGAGTTTTTTGAACTCTCAAGCACTCTTGGATGACTTGCTACCAGTTCATGCTTGCTTACAGTTGCTAACTTGGTGACCTTTTCCCTCAGAACTTTCTTCACTTTCTGATTGAATTGGACGAATGTTTACTTGCATACAGGACTTCCTTTTCAGTGGCAGAATCCATATCATGAGCTATAGGATCAAGATCCTCACCATTTGAGTTAGAATCCATGTCTGATACACTTTCCTCCAATGAGAATTCCTCACAGGATGGAGCAAAGTCATTAGTCTTTGGTCCAGGCAGAAAATCCATATTATTTTGATGATCCTCTATTAATGTTGAAGAGAATGTGTTGACCGATAGATTTTCAATAGAAATAACTGGAACCTGATTATCAGAATTTATTGAAGAGACCAGCTTGCAGCTATGTCCATCTTGAACCAAAGAAGACATGCTAGAGCTGTCATCCAAGAGTGCTGAAAAGTTCAAAAAACTCTTGGATGACTTGCTATTAGTTTATGGTTGCTTACAGTTGTCAACTTGGTGATCTCTTTCCTCAGAACTTTCTTCATTTTCTGATTGAATTGGACAAATGTTTACTTGCACACAGGACTTCCTTTTCAGTGGCAGAATCCATATCATGAGCTATAGGACCAAGATCCTCACCATTTGAGTTAGACTCCATCTCTGATACACTTTCCTCCAATGAGGATTCCTTGCAGGAAGGAGCAATGTCATTAGTCTTTGGTTCAGGCAGAAAATCCATATTATTTTGATGGTCCTCTATTAATGTTGAAGGGAATGAGTTGACTGATAGATTTCCAATGGAAATAATTCGAACCTGATTATCAGAATTGATTGAAAGGACCAGCTTTTAGCTATGACCACAAATCTTTTTTTCCTTACAAATGAGACACCATATTTGAGGGCACTCTCTCATCAAATGTTCACAACTTTTACAAGTTAAACATTGCAGCCTGACTCCCTTGATGAAAATAACTAGGGGGACTCTTCAACTGCAATTAAGGTGGCAGTTGATTCCAGGAAGAGATCTTGTTTCAGGATAAATGTGAATATTCCAGTATTGGTGTGAGACCACCAGTGTTTTTATCCTTAGATATTCAAAATTCATGACTTTCCCATAGTTGTCCAGATACTTCTGCATGTGTTGTTTTTCAAAACTAATGTGCAGTTTCTGATTATACCATGTAGTAATGATGGTCTGGATGGGTCAATTGCTACAAGAAACTAGTCTTCTAAGAATCTATATTGATTTTTAAAAGCTTGCTACTGTAAGAAGTTGTTAAACTATATTGCTACATATCAATCATTGGGCAGTGTAAGGGTTTTGAAGACATTTTTGATTAAGTTATTAGTTTTTAAAAGATTATAGTTCTTCAACTGTGAATCTGAAAAGACTACAGTTTAGATCTGTTTCAGCAAAGATTATTGAACAGTCATTGTGATAAAATTTAAGAAATTTTAAAAATAATGGTGGAACTGAGTTGTTAAATTGTTCTGTTGTAATTTGATGATTTTTTTGTTATGAGTTTGTGTTGCCCAAGATTGTGGCTTCATGTTTTTGACTTGTTTCTTCATTGTGTTGTTTCTCCCCACCTGTATCAATTCCTGGACTTGCTCTAGATTACTTTTGTTTACATTATTAAGGTCCAAAGCTGGCATGCCCAGTACTTTTGCATAAGATGACTTATCTAGTTTTTGGATACTATTGCAGTCTTTTTGAGGGTTATTATCAATTACTAAGGCTTTATTCTGTTGTGTATTTTTTGTAAAAACATTTCCCAAATTGTTATTTTGATTTTTTTGAGTCTTAGAAAATTTGACTGAAGGCCCAACATGATCATTAATGTTATTTTTAGGACTTTGCATTTTGATTTTGATGTTTTGTGATTTATTATCCAGTGGAGAACTTTTAGAACCTTTGTTATTTAAGTTTAGCACCATTGGAGATTGAGAATTGTTTTTAGTTCCAGAATTATGATTAGTATCATCTTTTTGATTAATTTTTTTAACTTTAAAATTTTGACAAAGATATGCTATTTATCTTTAATGAAAAACCACTAGGAGTTGATGCCATCTTGAATTTGATAGCATTTTGAAAAAAAAAATTGAAAAAAAAGAAAGGGAACTTAAATTTGAAATTTTGACTGGAATGAGAAATTTTGAGAATAATACACACCTTTAAACAGTCCAATATAGAAATAATTCACCTCTTCTCTATCAAAAACTAAATAAAAGTCCACTTAAATCAGCAGCAATGTTGGAGAATTATTTCCTCAGCTAGCTCTATCTGGGGACTCAAAAAGTTATCAAGTTATTACAATTAATATTACAAATTGTGTTTCAAAAATAATTCAAATTTGTAAAAAAAAAAAAAAGCAAATCAATATATTTTTTCTCCATTTCTTTTTTTCTCACTTTCTTATTTTTAATTTTCTTTAAAAAAAGTTAGTTGTTGAAAAAGAAAGACATAAAGATTGATTGATTAAAATAAGATGTGATTTTTGGACAACACAACTTGAGTGTTGGACAATATATTTTTTGAAAAGTATATTTTGAAGTGTGGTGATAATTATCTATAAATTAACTTAAGTAATTGATTTGAAATCAGAATGTATTTTGCTAGCAATGTGAAACTGAGACTTACAGCAGAAGTTTTGCACCTTTCATAATGAAAGTTATATAACCTCAAGATCATAAAAAAAAAACTATGAAATAACCAAATACGATGAGAGTTTGTGTGCTTTAATACAAACTACTACATTTTTTCATGTGTGTGTTCTTTCCACCTTAATACATAGTTCCATAAAATAAGTTATAAAATCCAGCCCTAATCTGGAAAAAATTGAGATCCAATATCATATAAAAAATTGTAATCCTTGTCTGTATATTGGAATTATAGTTGTTGACTCCCTCCAAAATTCTGCCAATTGGTAATGTTGACATGTGAGTAACCCTAAGAATAAAAACAAATAGGCACAGTCATTAATTACCATCCTGAAACAATAAGAAGAAAAATAATTGATGATTGTACATAAGAAATAAGTGTATTTAATAACCAGTCTGGAATAATGTGAGACCATGTAGTAGAGCAATGGTTTATCAACTCTGAATAGGCAAGCTGTACTTGGATTACAACAACAAATATATTGAAAATTGGAAAATTATTTCTGAAAAACAACTGTAATCTTACATTAGCACATATATTTATGAAATTACATTTATTTACTAAAATTTGCATTATTATGTTTCATACTAGTTATTTTTGCTTTAAAGTGATTCATATATTTATGTATTTGTATGAAGTTAAGTGTAATATTATATGTTAATTATAATACTACAAATCAATGTCTGTATTTCTTCAAATTAATATATATAAACTTATAAATATATATTAGAAAATACAGTAATTAAAATTTGTTAAAAAGAACAAAACTATAAATGTCACTTAGAAGCGCTTTCAACTACCCTTGTAGTCTTTGTCAACTAATACTTTGAGAGGTCAACTTTCCCATAATTCCATAATCTTAATGTTTGCTGCCTGCCTATTGATTAAGTCTTGCTTGTGTTTATATATTAACATAGCTTCCTTGATTTTTCTTTTATTATTATTTCTTTCAGCTTGCAATATTTTTACATTATTATAATTAAAATCAAAACATATGATTTATTATGGTCATAAAATCAGAAGTTGATAAATTATCATTATCTTTAGAATTTTGTTTCATATTTTAAACTCTTTTTAATAACAATAATGTGCATCTCAACACACCTATATATCCACTACCACACCTACACATCCATTTATAAATGATACTATTTTTATTTGTAAATAATGTTTTATCTTTACAGTTATTTATTAATTTGCAATATTACATATACCTTTATAAATTTTCCCTAAGAAACTTGCCTGTTGATTCAAAATATATGATATTGATATCCAAGTTTTATTATCAGAATAATTAACATCATTATTAATCTTATTTTTATTTTTGTGTTTATATTTTGAATTAAAATTTTTAATAATATAATAAATATGAACATAATTATAGCCAATATTTAACAATTCATTAGAATACATTTCAATATTTTTGCCTTTATCCGATGAATATTTACAAAGATTATCATTTATAAACAAGAAGGACTTCCAATCTGCCATTAAATAAATTAATAAATAACTGTAAAGATAAAACCTTATTTACAAATAAAAAATTGTATCATTATAAATGAATGTGTAGGTGTGGTAGTGGATATATAGGTGAGTCGAGATGCACATTGGAGAAAAAAACAAGAGCACTTGTAGTTATTAAAGAGTTCAAAATACGAAACAAAATTCTAAAGATAATGATAACTTATTTGCTCCTGTTTTTTATGACCATAATAAATCATGTATGTATGGTTTTGATTTTAACTGTAACATAAAAATATTGCAAACTGAAAGAAATAATAGTAAAAGAAAAATCAAGGAAGCTATGTTAATATATAAATATAAGTAAAACTTAATCAATAGGCAGGCAGCAAACGTTAAGATCATGGAATTATAGGAATGTTGACCTTTCAATGTGTTAGTTGACAAAGACTATGAGAATAGTTGAAAGCGCTCCTAAGTGACATTTATATTTTTTTAAACAAATTTTAATTACCATGTTTTCTAATATTTATTTATAAGTTTATATATATATAAGGGGGGGGGGGGGGGGGGGGGGGGGGGGGGGGGGGGGGGGGGGGGGGTATGAAAAAAAAATTAACAATCAAATATATATATTTGATTGTTAATTTTTTTTCTCTAATATGGTATAACTAAAACATTGATCAAGCATAGGGGAGGAAGGAAAAGAAAGAATTTTTTTTTACTTTAAAATAATGAAAGTAGAGTGTAATGGAAGTTTTATTTAAGCCATTAAGTTGGATTAAATTATAAGTGATATATCTTATCAATAATTTTTATGTTAGTTCTACAGTTTGGTAGATTTCATTATTTGGGGGAAGAATGGTGCTTTCTATTGTTATTACTGCTTGAAAATAAGTATTGCTGGGTTTGAAACTTTGACTTATATTTAATTCTCATAAGTAATTAAATTGAGTAATGTCACAGAGTTTGTTGTATCCCAAGCTACTGGTCAGTGCTGATGGAATTATTACTAGCTAATTAATGAAAATTTGGATTGGATTCATGGCCATTTCATGAAAAACTGATGACATGGTGCCATAATGGGCTTTGGATAGTTTATCAATCCAAAACAAAAAATTCCCAAAGAACTCAGATCTTTTAGACCATATTCATGTTATATGGATGTACTTATGGTAAAAGCATAAATGTATGAATGAATGATGATGTTGTTGGCTAATATTACCAGAAATAGGTTTAGAAATTGGGTTAGTTTTAAGTGTAAATTCCATAACATTATAAATGGCATGTGACATAAATAGATTGAATAATATTGGGATAGATGTGTATATGTTAACATTAAACTTGTTATAAATAAATAAATACAATAATATTGAAATGGAAGTAATTTATCAATATAATTGTTTTTACATAGTTTATAATTATTACTATCAAGTTATATCAGTTTGTAGAAATATATAGTTAAAATTAACTGATATTTTTGTTTTTATTCAATTTTTTTAAAATATTTCTTAAAACTAGAAATATATTTTATAGACTTTGAAATAGTTATACAATAATTAAATGTTTTTTTAGATTTCAAATTTATCTGTAATTTATAATATTTTAAAGTAATATATGTAAGATTATTAATAATAAATTTTAATATTTGTATTAAAATTGTTAGCTCTGATGAAGACTGTAGATTAGTCAAAACAGTCAAATAAAATAAAACTGAAAGTTATAAAAAGTATAATTTTTTTTTTGTTTGCAGTTTTAATATTTTTACTATTTTTGAATTATTTATTCTCTAATTTTAAATTCATTAATTTTAAATCATTTATCCTTAATTGCTTGCAATAAATGAAATTAAAAACAAAAGGGATTTAGATTGTATATATAAAGTACAAAGAAAGCAAGTCATATATCACATGACCTAATTGAATAAATTTGTATTACAAATGTTATATATAGAGCTCACAAATAAGCTCTGAATAAGCTTTGCAGAATATCCCAAACCCCAGACCGGTTTCAACTGCTGGCTTCCTCAGTGAAGTGCTAATATATTCAAGCATTAGATTAAAAATGCCAGGACAAGCTCAGCACTTTATCTAATGGATAACTATTAAGCAGAAAATCTGAAATTTTCAGACATCCATATGTCTTCCAATCCAGCTATCTAACTTAAATAGCCATATGGGAATGAACCAAGTTCAGATACATCATATATTAATTATTTTTTGCTATTAAAGATTTAGTGATTTTGTATTGTTAAAGTTATTAATATATGGTGTATCTGAACTTGGTTCAAACCCATATGGCTATTTAAGTTAGATAGCTGGATTGAAAGACATATGGATGTCTGAAAATTTCACATTTTCTACTTAATAGTTATCCATTAAATAAAGTGCTGGGCTTGTCTTGGTATTTTTAATCTAATGTCTGAATATCTTAGCACCTCACTGAGGAAGCCAGTAGCAGAAACTGGTCTGGGGATATTCAGCAAAACTTGTTAAGAGATTATTTGGGAGCTCTAATATATAATATATAAAGGATTATATTTATATCCATAGAAAATAAAACACCCTAGTTTTTAATAATATATCAAAAATTGTCATATTTTATTTATTTTTAATAATAATATATTATCATTCCACTCTAGAAGCATCAATGTAAGTATGTGAAATGATTTGTTTTTATGCATCATCTTTTTGCTTTCATGAGTTAGTTAAAAATTACTATGGTAGTATTATTCGTTATAACAAAAAAAAAACTTCCAAATCTGGTTAAAGAATTACAAACCAATATTTAGTTATCAAAATTTAGCCAAGATTTTTGCAAACTGTATTTATAACTAATTTAAAATAAACCCTAATACATTGGTTTCAAAAATTCATTTGTTATAGCATCTGTTAGTTGTAGCTTGCCTTAAAATCTATTCTAGACCATTGACTACACTAAATTTATCATTTAAAACAATTATTTGGAATCAAAAATATAAATGGATATATATATAAAATTAATTGCTGTGTGTAGCATACAGATAGATTTTAATGAAAACTAAAATTCAACTTTTAAGAGCAGAGTATAAAAATGTCAATAAATCAACATATCCTAATAAATATTTACAGATCCACTTTCTTGCAAGGTAGCATTAAGCAGAAGTTCTATTTGCACTAGTAAACTCACTATGCCATATAATCCTCTGCAATACAAGTTTTTTATCTGAATCTAACAAACGGTACTTAACTGGTAATACACTACACATGAACAACACTTGCACTAGGTCTTAACTGAAAGATTCCCGACTCTGAAAAAGAAGAAACCACAGTGCATTGCATCACAACAAAATATTTCTTAAACAATTGGTTGATCTTTTCACAAATAATTACCTAATTGATGCTATCATCTGATATTCACTTTTGATTAATCTAAATTAGCAAGAGTTTCGATTCTTCATAATATTAAAATGTAAACTGCTCAGTCTGGAAATTCTTTTTACTATCTGTGGACTGTCTAATTTGTCCTTATTTTTTAAAATGGCATAGATTGTTGATACAGCCATACCATATTCAAAATTTAAATCACTGACTATTTTACAGCTTTTTTTTTCAGAAATTATTTCCGTTTTCACTTCATTATTGATCAATTTTTTGTACCTTATTAATATTTGTATGCATAAGAAAAGTAAAAAAAAACATCTAATATTATGTGGGTATTAATAATATAATTGCAAAGCAGAAGTAATTACCTCCTGCTAAGCTATGTACCGTCAAGATTTATGTAGAGTCAAAAACCAATACATAAATCTTTGACACTACAAAAGTCTGTGGGTGATAAGTTACTTCCCCTTTGCAATTACAGATATTTAGAAGTTATGATTATTTATTATAATAATGTAGTAAATTGAAAGAATCAAACGGTGATATATTAATTTTTTTTAAAAAAATTGTATTATACAATGCAAAAAAAATGGAGCAGATGTAAAATCTACAAAACAGAGTTCTTCAAATGATGTAAATATTAAACTACAATACATATTGCAATTATTATTTTCTGTAAGATAATATAAATATCAATAAAAAAATTAAAGCCAATTGACAAACTGATGGTGTCAATAAAAAAGCTAATGCAAATCCAAGACTTAGAATTATGTTAAATAAAATAAAGACTTTTGTTTTGAATAAGACTGACATCAACTGAAAAATTTACAAAATCCCAAGTTATTAATTTCCTATCATATATTAAGAATTTCTTTTTCAATTATTTTTTAAATCGAAAATATACAAATGTTTTAAAAACAAATATTAAAAAAAAACAGGTTAGTTAAACAATCAAAGTAGGAATATATTGATATTAGTTACTACATTATGAATTAACAAAAAAATCATGTCATTTTAGCATACACAATGCTTTATAGAATCACTCTGATGCCATCTATTGTAAGCTTGAATAATCAATAGATGCTAAGACTTATTTTGTCTTAGTTTTTATCAATGAATAGTTTTGGATCGGGATCTTTTGATTCTTTTTAAAGAATGTATACACTGTTTAAGTTTGAATAGTCTAAATTAGTCTCAGTCAACCCTTTCATAAATATTATGACTAGCATCAGAATACGATTTTTTAATTTTTTTCCAACTAGTGGATTTTGAAAATAAAAGTAGAATATGTCTTTCAATATATAAATGTTACATATATTTATATATGCATAGAATACAAATACATGCTAATTCAGTGCACATTGTGTTTTTTTTATTTACAAAAAAAGTATAGTTAACATGACAAATGTATATTCCAAAGAAATAGTTATAATTTCTGTCTAATTTATTATAGATAACATGAAAGATTTTCAGTATATAAAGTTAATCTCAGTCCAAAATTTAATTATAATTGTTCTAATTCTCTAATATATATATATAATCCGAAATACTTTGTTTATCGCAATGTAGTAAATATTTGAATTGAAACTAAATAATTAAAAAAATCAACATATTTTTATGCCTATAAAAATGAAATTGTTAATTTACTCAATTATAAACAATTTCTGATATTGTGATTTGACTAATCAGAATTTTTTTTTAAATTTTAGATGTTTGCTAAGCATCTGCATTACCATTACATTCTAACAGATTACTGGAACATCTCATGTGACATCACTTATATGATTCTGATTTTGTTTGTCCTGCATTATTTTCTACTTTTTTATATATGTGTCTTTAAATTTAATTTATATCAATTGTTACAAATCTTAACAGTGAGAATTAATATGATCATTTTCTGAAGCAATCTATCTAACTGTATAATAAAGTTGCTTAGATATCATGCTGCACACAATGAATTCCATCCAATTATATATTTTACTTGGTTAAAAATTTATAATAGCCAGGATAATATGTAAGATATCCTAACATATATCTATCATATATATCACATTTAAAACATGTGAGTCTCATAATCATTAGACTTTGTAAAAGGAACTCCAACTAGTTCTTCATTGTTAATTTTAATTGTCATCTTTTGGATTAATAGTCAACATATAATTATTTTTTTCCAAAATTAATATTGATTCAAAATTTTCATATATTTTTTTTCCATTGTTATTGTAAGAATGTTATATTTAATATTAACATTAGATCCTATTGAATTAAGAGCATGTTGAATCCTATTTACATGATTTCAATGTCTCATAAAATAACACTATTTATTCATATTGTAGCATCATAATTTGATTAGAATTAATCTTAATGCTGGTACCTTATCCCTCAAATTCTTTAATGACATATCCACACATATTATGTAGTTATAATCAAAAAAATGTTAGCTTAATGATAAGTATGCATTTTAGGTAATATCCTACTAAAAAATTTTAATAGTTTTCATTTTTTTTAATTTTAGAAGAAAACATGAATTATTTGTACTTCAGAATATTATATATTGTAAAGATCAGCTACCAAGTTTGTATTTATAATAATTGGTAAACTTCAAATAATTAAAGATCATGAATAACACATTTTCCTCACATTGGACAACATTTGTCATGGTTATTAAAATATATTTCTTCATATCTACTGATATATACATTAAAGTGTGAAAATATTTATTAAAATAATGTAAAATTATATTAATAAACAATATATATCTTCTCTTATGAATTTTCCAGTTCATCTATAACATTCTTAATCACCCATTTTCCTCTAGTACCTTTTATTTATACTTAGGGTTAATCTTCAGTATCATGACATAATGTTGACATTAGATCTTAAATTTGCAAAATTATCTGCTTGATATTATCACTTTAACAACTTTTAACTTACCCTGCTTAATATTTAAACAGCATTAAACTGTTGCACATGCGCTTTGGATTTTAAATATAAAATGAATGAATACTAAACATTTCAACCAAGTGCATGTGCAACAGTTTAATGCTGTTTAAATATTATTGTTTATAAAAAAAACATCGCGTTATATAAAATAATTGACTTACCCTACTTAAGAAAGTTGTAATTAATAATTTATAAAGTGCAGACTTCAATTAAACATAAATGCAAATAATAAAATTCTACAGCGGTATAAATTACATTGTCATATATTTTGTGTGTCATTTTAGTTTAGTAAAAAATTATGTTAACAAGAATTTATTTTATTTAGATTTTCTGGTCTCTTTCTATAACTTTAATTAATCTGAGGTTTACAAAAAAAAATGTGTATTTAGTGATTGGTTATTATTGATCATGTAAATAAATGTCTGCATAAAATATTAGTTATATAATTTATTTAAATCTTACATAGTGATACAATCCAATATTTATTATTGAATCAATGCATTGGCAACATTATTTTTATTTGGCTTAATAGGTTTGTAATAAATGCAATCAAATTAAATAAACAAGCTTTTTTTTTTTTTTTTATCTCTTGATTACTAATAGATTTTTTTTAAAAAAAAAAAAATTAATGATTCTAAAAAGTGATCTCAAATTCAAATAATCAAAATTAAATATTATCCAAAATATTGTACTGACTTTCTTTAGATTTCTTCCCTCATTCATCTATATATGTGAAGTTTTTTATCTTATATATACTTTTGTTATCAGGATTTACTAAGGCATACTTTTTTGACTTTAAACATATATCAAGAATGTGTTTGTATCACTATAGCATGGCAGTCCATGATCTATAAAATGATCCAATGGCAAGCCATATATTATTTTATACTGTAAAAAAAAACTAAATAGATTGCCCTTCTTGGTATTACATTTTCTGAGATAAATACTGGTACTATATGAACTGAAGAGGCTGTTATTTCTAGCTAGCACTCCCTTATAATAAAATTCAATATACGTTTGCATATGATAATCATGTAAGTGATAAAAATCGTTCTATACATATTTCTAATGAGTGAATGATAAACTAATAATGAATATATCAAATCAATTAAAATAAAAATTATCATTAAACCAACTACTATTTTTAAATAATATAATATTACAATCGAGATCATTCATGACTAAACAAATAAATCATTTGTTTTACTATAGCATATTAAATGTAAAATAATTGTGCCATTTAAATATTTTAATTATCCATTTTCAAATATTGATGCACATAAATATATATGTAATTTTCTTATTTTATATTATTATTTTTATCATATAATTTTATCTTTTTTCAAATTAGGTCATGACTTTGTTTATTTTAAATTAGGACATTTAATCCAATTTATCTTTTTATAATAAAATTTAAACAAATTGGTCTAATGTGGGGAACTGCCATTTCAAATTTCATTATTTAAAATCTGAAATCATTTTGTATTCAAATTATTAGGTTCTCACTTCAACACATTTAATTACAATTAAATATATTTGTTAATTTTAATTATCCATAATAAATGTTAACAATATATATTTTTATCACATGAAAGTGTCTTATTATTTCTAAACATTCTTTAAATAAAAATATATTCTAAACAACTTATAATTTCTTAATAACTGGAATCAATGATATGAACTTTTATGAAGATAGGCCTTTTAGTCTTCCAAATAGTAATTAACTTTGAAAGTTCTGCTAACATTTACTATATGCCAATTAGATCTCCTTCTCCAAGCTTTTCTCATTTTGCTACAAGTTAAAAAAGAAAGACTTCTCTTGTTTGCAATTTTCTATTAAAAGTCAACATTTTCATAGATAAAGGTTGAAAATTTTTAAAATAATGAATTGATTAGACAATATTATTTATTTTTAAAAAAATCTAATGATTATACACAATTAATTTCAACTTATAAACATTGTATTAAAGTTAAATATATGGAATGTTTTGAATTACATCAGAATTGTACTCAAAGTTAACTGTTAAATATTTTGTATGTGAATGATATTTGAGAAATAATCATTTAATTGCTTCTTAACAATAACTATTAATAGATTTACTTGACATTGATTTTCTCTGGTTCTTCGAAAAACAATGGATCAACAGTCCACTTTTATAAAGAAAATACAAAACAGTATTGCTTGAATATCCACTTTTATAAAGAAAATACTCCAAGTACATAAAGATTCTGATTTTTTTTTTTTATTATTGTTTGGCTTTCATTAATATCCTATATTATTTTTTAAATAATATTTTCAATTTGCTAAAATTTTGTCATTATTATTTTGAATATTCAATATACATATGTGAGGTCAATCTAATTATCAGTTACTTTATCATTAAGGTTTTTATTTTTACTGTAGATACTATTAATTCTCTAACTTTATCATTGAATATGCCATTAACAATGATTATTTTGTTTTATTATTTATGAATTTAATTTCAAAGATATTTTTTCTTAGAATATTTGTCTTGCAGTTCACTCAATTTTTTTTATTTACTTTCTCTCTCTCTTTTATGGTGATTCCAAATCTATTTTTCATTGATATGTTTGAATGTAAAGTGAGTTGATCAAAATGATTAGTTTGTATCTATAATCTCAGATAAGTAGAATCATTAATTTAAGCCAATATATTCCGCATGATTTCTATGACTTCTTGTTGATGCAGAATTTCTATCTTCAGCCTTTTGTAACAAGTTTTGAAATTTTTTCTAAAAAAAAGTCTCTGATATCTTTGTTTTTAAATTAAAAGACCTCCTTGATGCCATAGCTTTTTCATTACTATATGTTTTCAATTTGCTTTTTGTTGTTATATTTCTTCCAGTAATATAATACAAATGGCAATGATCTCGTTAGCCTGACAATGCATAAATTGTCTTACGGTTAAAAAATATTACAGTTCTTTCTCTAAAAAAGAAAAACAATCTATCTTTTACAAATTAAAAAAACAATAATATAAATATGCCAAAACTTTGAAATTGTCTTATACCATAATATCTCTACAATTACTAGTAAGCTCATAGATCACTTTGTGGCATATCAATCTAAGTTATATAGAAATATATATATAACCAATTCCTCTAATTATTCTTATTTCTTTTTCCAACTCTTCATTTCTAACACAAATAAAAAATTTAAATAGAAGATTCAAACAAGTTTCTTGAATAAAATGTCAAAAATTTTTTTTTTTTAAATATTAGTAAAAATAAGAAAAAAACTGACTTTTAAAAGTTTTAGTAAATATATTGAAAGCATAAAAAACAGGCAAAACCCACTATATATATTGCCACACACAGCAAGCTAGAGTAATCAATGGATGCCAGAAGGCTTGCGCATAAAATCCCCATCTAGGGCTTACTCATCCAATATCCCCAGACTAGTTTCTGGCTTATGGCCTTCATCAGTGTGGAGCCTTGGATCTGAGAGCACTGCACCTAGATCTTAGGATCTAAGGCAACCCTCCAGCAACTACCTTTTATCTCCATTTAACTAGTCTGGGGATATTTAACTAGTCTGTAGATATTGGATGAGTAAGCATTAGATGGGGATTTTATGCACAAGCCTTCTGGCATCCATTGATTATTCTAGCTTGCTGTGTGTGGCAATATATATAGTGAGTTTTGCCTGTTTTAACAACAGTTATACACAAGCATAAGAGGAGGTGGTCATGTGATGTTTATTGGGTTAAAACCAATCCTGCCTAATAGTATAGTGGTGGCTATGGTTATTAAAGAACCAAAGACACCAAAATGTATGTATACTGAATTGGGTTCAGACCCATATGACTATATAAGCTGATGGGCTTGGATTGAAAACATTAAGGTGTTTTCAATTTAAGACTCATAGTTTTGTAGTTAAATGGATATAAAAGGTGGTTTCTGGAGGGTTGCATTAGATCCTAAGATCTAGATGCAGTGCTCTCAGATCCAAGGCTCCTCACTGACAAAGGCCATAAGCCAAAAACTAGTCTGGGGATATTGGGTGAGTAGGCACTAGATGGGGATTTTATACACAAGCCTTCTGGCATCCATTGATTACTCTAGATTTCTGTGTATGGTAATATATATAGTGAGTTTTGCCTGTTTTAACAACAGTTATACACAAGCATAAGAGGAGGTGGTCATGTGATGTTTATTGATTAAAAGCATACTAGGCAGTTATTTAAAGTTACATATTAAAAAAAACTACTCTTCTGTATTTTCATTTTACCAGATGTTACTTTGGCTCAGAAAAGAAAATTAGTAACATTCTAGCTATTTTTTATTTGATCATACATAAATCTGCTACTCTTGTTGACTCTCTAATGTAGGGATTGCTAAATATTCATAAATGGGAATTAAGTCCTAATGATATTAAAAGACATCATCAAATCACTAAATAGTGTACTTTAACTATAATAAATTATAATAATAATTCAAATATATATTTATTATTATTACCCTATTGTATTATCAATGAAAATGATTAATTATAATAGAAAAATATATTTATTAATAATATTATAATTCCATGAAGTGCAAAAGCTATACAGTTTAGGAGTATTAATCTAAGAGAAAAATCAGATTAGAAAAGTAAAAATATATAATTAAACAATAAACTAAATATATATCCAATTACGAAAATTGTATTGATTCATAATCAAAATG
This sequence comes from Epiperipatus broadwayi, assembly GCA_028023455.1. Taxonomy (NCBI): domain Eukaryota; kingdom Metazoa; phylum Onychophora; class Udeonychophora; order Euonychophora; family Peripatidae; genus Epiperipatus; species Epiperipatus broadwayi. The sequence goes on along the minus strand of JAQFVV010000089.1, from coordinate 5,095,887 downwards.
GATGAAATCACATAAATATCAAAATAAAATATATCATTAGGGTAACTGGCTCTGATGAAAACAGAAACTTATTGCAAATAACAAATAAGAACTATCTCAAACTGAATTAGGAAATCAGCAAAATTTGAAAAGTAAAAATGAATATACATAAAATAATGAAAATATAATTGATGATTATATATACAAAAACAAACTAAAATAATAACACTTAGATTGCTAATAAGTTGCTACAAAAGCAAATGAATTAAATATTTCAGGATCAAACTGAACAGTTAATTGTTAAAAGAGAAATTTTTAAATCTCATTAGAATAAAACAATGAATTTGAAAGTTATGATCCAATTGATAAAACTTTAGAGATTTACAACTAGGAATTAAAATGGACACTAACAAAATTCCACAACAGGATACATCTTTACTACACTTAATATAATTATTATAAATAAAAATTCATCTTAAAAATAACTGACTGGGCAGTGATATGAATATTCAACAATGTTTTAAACAGAAAGAAAGAAGAAATTAGTCATCAATGAAAAAAAAAGATGCTAAAACTTAAAATAAAGTCATAAGCATTCAGTATGTGAATAAAACTGTAATATAAACCTGAACATGTATATAATTGATAAAGATTGATTATATAACAAAATTATGTTTGATATCAAACTATTATTATACCCATTTTAACTTATCTTATGTTTGTGAGAGAAAACTACAACTTAATCTAATCATTATCTAATTAGCTTATTACCAGCTTAATAAAATTTATAAAATTCAAAAGTACTTAAATGTTAAACCATATGTATACTCTTAATAATTAAATATGAAATCACCTCAAATGTCCACTAATATAAAGTTCTATTTTTGAAAATAAAGTATTTCCATTCAAAATAAATTATCAATAATTTATATTTTGATTTCTAATAAATATTATATAAAAAATTTTTAGAATTGTAATAAATTCACAAACACACTTTTGGTTATTCAAAATTTTCTTTATACAATGTTAATAAGCATTTATTTTTATATAGCACTGTGTTTACAATTGTATTACATTCAAATATCGGCCTTTCAAGCTAATTGTGCATGCGCTTTGTGAGTGTTAATAATAAATGAATACTTTCCTTTCCAATACAAGATATAGTATTTATGCAGGAATAAAATGAATCCACTTATTCCTACAACTCAAATGCTTATATATGAGCAAATCTGAAGTACTGGCAAGGAAAGCATGAGGAAAGACCACTCACTTTAAATTACTATTTACGACGTCTGAATGAATGACGTCGGTGAAATTGTCTAGAATTTACTAAACATCACTCTAACTGAAACTTCATCATATGTAAATAAGCATTTATTTTTATATGGTGCTGTGTTTACAATTGTATTACATTCAAATATCAGCCTTTCAAGCTAATTGTGCACGTGCTTTGAGAGTGTTAATAATAAATGATTTCCTTTCCAATACAAGATATAGTATTTATGCAGGAATAAAATGAATCCACTTATTCCTACAACTCAAATGCTTATATATGACCAAATATGAAGTACTGGCAAGGAAAGCATGAGGAAAGACCACTCACTTTAAATTACTATTTACGATGCCTGAATGAATGACGTCGGTGAAATTGTCTAGAATTTACTAAATGTTACTCTAAGTTAATCATATGTAAATAAGCATTTATTTTTATATAGTGCTGTGTTTACAATTGTATTACATTCAAATATCAGCCTTTCAAGCTCATTGTGTACGCGCTTTGCGAGTGTTAATAATAAATGAATACTTTCCTTTCCAATACAAGATATAGTATTTATGCAGGAATAAAATGAATCCACTTATTCCTACAACTCAAATGCTTATATATGAGCAAATTTGAAGTACTGGCAAGGAAAGCATGAGGAAATACCACTCACTTTAAATTACTATTTACGATGTCTGAATGAATGACATTGGTGAAATTGTCTAGAATTTACTAAACGTCACTCTAACTGAAAGTTAGTCATATGTAAATAAGCATTCATTTATTATTAACACTCGCAAAGTATGTGCACAATTAGGATGAAAGGCTGATGTTTGAATTTATACAATGTTGTAAAAATGGTGTGTCAAATAACTGTCCAGAAAATAATAGCACTTATCAGAGTCAAGCTAAATTCAATTATTTTGAGGAATTTTTTCATTTTCTTGACATCTATATTATTATATAGGAAAAACGTATATTACAGTACAAAGCTTGTGAAAAATCTCACTAGGGGCGAATTATGAAAAACAGAAACAACGCATTTGGAAATGTGGAATGGTCAAGAAATTTTCAGCTATGCTCTGTGAATAAACATATTAGAGCCCACATCACTCAAAACAGCTAATTCAAAAAGGTACTTTGAATTAACTGTTTTGAGATGCAGACTCCAATGTTTATTCACAGAGGGTGTAGCTGAAAATTTCTTAACATTTGAAGTGATTTGATATATTTATTTCAGACAGTGGTATGCACTGTAAATATTTGAAACTTATTAATATATATATTTTATTTTAAAAAATTATTTCATGTTATAGTGTATTTCATACATATTCATTTACAAATATTTTCCAAAACATTTTAGAACATATTGTGACACTGAGTTCTAATTTAGTCTTCATAAATTCATTCACCAAACCAATGTAAACTTATATAACTTTAAATATTTATTAACCATGGGTATTTTAGTAAGTTATATGTGAAAAATAAAATTATGTCTCACACTTGAAACATATAAACTTGATACTATATCTATGTAATATTGAAAAAATGAAATCAAATATATTTTCTATTGTTTTCAAACTTATTTGAATAATGGGTAGTGTGTACTTGGAGCAATGTGGCTGCTTGATGGTGTTGTTTCTCTGCAAAAGCACAGAAATATGCCGCTTACATGGCCCAACTTACAGCCTATAGAAGTTCTGTTCATATTAGCCATTAGCAGGCCTAGTTGGGCCACTATGCTTCGCATCACTATAGAAATAGCGCAGACTTCACAGATTGCTACCGTATGATGTGAGGGTGTATAGAATTCAACTGGCCATAAGTGTTTTAATATGCATTCAAAGTAACAATCTTACAACTTACCTGAAGTACTATTACTAATAATTGTAAGCCCGTTGCAGTGTTTTGCTATACATCTTGGAAGGTGAAAACAATTCAAAAGGGTAGGTCCCAGAACCATTTCACATAAGTCACGCAAAAGGCACATTGGTGGAATAACAGCTATGAGAGTAATAAAATGGCTGTGCTTGTCGATTGTTTTGAAAATCATCTCGGTTTGCTCCCCCCCCCACACACACACACATTCCAGCACTATGCACAGAAAGCTTGGTTTGCTCAGATAAGTGCATGTATTGATTGATCCTTCGGATCAGCAAAACAATCAAACCCCCTTCCTGCACATGCCAGCACTACACGCTAAAATGTATAATGTAATTAAAAAATGTAATTTAGAAATTAATGTTGGTTCATAAATTCGTTTTAAAAATACTTTGAAAAATTGTCTGAGAACAGAAAGCAAAAAATTATTAGCCCAGTAACGTTAATTTCATTATTTTTGCAAGCGGCCACATGATCCTAAGTACACAACAATCCAATAATATAATATTAGGTCACAGTTATTAACCAATTAATTATATATTCACTTCTGTTTCTAAAGAACGTAGTGAATAAAAAATCATGAAGATCACAATCTTATAACTTAACTTCCCATACCATTTAAATGTTGCATATATATATATATATTCAATCTCTTATAAAGTTTGCTTATATATATATATATGTTTTCGTATGACTGTTTTACTTGTAAATAAACTTTTTTACTGATAATAATAACAAATTAAAGTCTTCAGGTGTTACTATATTGAGGAGTTTTATATATTACAGGTATGAAGTTTTGAAAGTGATAACATATTATATGCTATTATCTTGTAAGTCAAATTTAAATCCTTATTATTGTTGGATTATTATAATTCACCGTTCTAGAAATTTATTACTTGAAATATATTTTCATATACATAGGAAGAAAATCAGCATCTTAAGTATTTTATACCAACAGAAGATTATAGTATTTGATGTAAAATCATTTCCTGAAATGCAAATTCCTAAAGTTTTCACTAAATATTTTCAACAGAATCACTTTTTTTTTTTTTCCGTTTTAGAAAAAGTTTTAAAAAAGTGTATGTGTGTAATGATATACAAATATCAATAATATTGATGAATTTTACTAATCTTCGCATTTTGTTTATATCCTAAGTTAAAACTGCAGTCTGGTGTACATGTTATGGAAAATAGCATACATCTACACTTTGAAAAATATATATACTATAGATTAAAATATTTCATTGTTCATATATATATAAAATTAGTTTATTATTACATTTACCACTACGATTAATATGGAGAATCAGGAGAACATTAATACTAAAGTAAAGCTCTATATATATCTGTATAAAAACTAAAACAAAAATATTATGATGCCATTCATATTTTTGAATCAAGGAAGAGCAGAAGTTCATGTTTTTAAACAGAATGATAGCAAACAAAATAAAAATGGCATGGTTTATTAATAACAAATTGTGATAAATCCAAAATTCAGTTATGTTCAGTTGAGCGCAATTTGGAGTATAAGCAAGTAAGTTTAAATTATTTTCTGTCCAAACACTGAATGATTTGATATATTGCTATTCTAATATTTGCCTTTAGAAGGTATTCTGCACCAAAAATGCATTTAAGGATTTAGTATTTTTAAAATTTTTGCTATGTTCAAAAAGCATTTATATTAATACATAAAATTAATAGTTTAATTTATATTACTTGTATGACCCAGTATTAAAAAAACCACACACACAGTTTGAAGAACATGGATTTGATGAATAATAAAAAATATTAATAGATCATAAACCTTAAAAATGTATATCTAGAAAAATCTGTAAAAACTTTTTGATTTCAGTGTGTTATGCTATGTAACTATATACTTTGAGTTCTATTAGCAATTTAGATCAGTTTAAGAACATTAAAAACTTCACAGCATTAAGCTGCAGTTTGTCTTATTAATTATAAATGCATTCCAAGAGCATGCTCATATAAACATATTTCATGATATATATATATAAAATCAATTACCAGATTATAACTGTACCTTATTTAAATGTTTCATTGAAATTATCACCCAAAAGCATTATATAGAAATAATAAAACTCACAGATTTTCGATGACAATCAGATAATTGTTAAATAAATTAAAAATAATAATTTGCCAAACACATTTAAAAACAAATGTATAAACTACTTGGAGAAAAAACAATCAGAAAAATCAAATACCATATCAGATAATACACTATGCAAGGATAAAGAAGCCAAAATAAAAAAGAATATTATAACAATATTTGCAATAGCATTAAAGTAGAAGCAAAAGTTTGAGAGGGGGAAAGCAGTCTTTCAATTTCGTAAAATCAAAAATTCCAGTCTCAAGTGAATTCACTATAAAAATTAATAGACAGATTATCACAGAAGAAAATTAAACAAAGATGTTATAAAACTTAGAAAGTAGTGGACTCATGTGAATCCATATCTTTCCTATATCATTATCATCTTTGAATATAGAAGCTGCATCAATAACATTCATTGTGCTAATGATTTAAGATAGACAAACACAATCATATCCTTTATCTGTCATTAATATTTTCCAAGATTCAAATTCTGGAGAACAAATGAAATCCTGTGTCTAGATTTACCACGACACATCTAGAAGCTATTTATAATTGAAAAATCTATAATAATGGTAGAAAATTATTCTAATTGGTCTCAAAGTTATGACAGAAAAGCTTTTACTTTAGTAAATCTTAATCTTTTTGTACAAGAATTGTCAATGCTTTTTTTCCCGGCAATTTTTGTTTTTTAAGCATATTTTTAATGAAAAAATTCATTTAAAAAATGCCTACATTGTATTGCCATTTGAAAATACTATTTTAAAGAGAAATTAAATGTGCTAGATTTACTAAAAGATAAATTAACTTCATTTAATTTTCAAAATGCTGCTGTATAACGGTTGACAAACCTCCCTAACCTAATCTGCCATACCAGGGCACCACCAGGCCATCTGAACCTGGAAAATTTATATGGTAGGCAGATACGTGCGGGAAAGGTTACCTTTTTATCGATCCGAAAGCACCAGTCGCTAGCTCGGAGAATCTGGGCTTAAAATATCATACTGTATATTCAAATTTCTAATGCTTACTTTTAAATATTAATAAAATATATATGTTACTGCCAAAATTAATTCAACAAAACATTTTATTATAATGCATCACGCATTAAAAAAGATTCTGAAAATTAAATCAACTAAATACATTTGATTTGGATTATATGCACAGATGGAAGCATTTAATAGATTTAAATACAATTTTAATATTTTATTTAGTGTGAACATGCTACATAGATTACGCAATAACCAACCCAATCCCTTTTAATCTTAGGCCAAACATCTCGCATTTAAACCAATGCTAGCTTACAGATATACCGAAGTGACCAATGCAAAATGAGATTATTAGCATAACACAATCATGCTAACAGGAATTTTACATCTGTAGCATATCATTAGAAAAATAACGAATCATGGTGAGAAGGAATGCGCATCTTCCCCATGATACAAGAACGAAATTATATGAGCTTTGCAAATGGTGATAGCGGTCTTTGCCGGCTTACTGTCCCAGTCAGAGTGAAATAAAATCAATGGCATAGAAAATACATCTACGACCATTGTCAACGTGATGATTTCTCTTTTGGGTCATATGTTCAGGTGGGTACTATGCCCTGTATGCTAATGCGGTACAAGGGAACGAATATCC